>CM067168.1:74053666-74078666 GCA_034093135.1 Erigeron breviscapus
TTGTTGATTGCTTCAGTTGATTCATCGAATGTGACATGAATTGTCTCATGAACCTTTTGGTGTCTATAATTATAAACTCTAAAGGCCTTTCGAATATCTGAATAGCCTAAAAATACCCCTTCATCAGCTTTTGCATCAAACTTTCCAAGCTGACTGGAATCGTTCAGTATATAAACCGGACAACCAAATACATGGAAATATCCAATATTTGGTTTACGATTCCTGAGTACTTCGTAGGCAGTCTTCTTATGTCTCTTGATGTAGACTGACCGGTTTTGGGTGTGACAAGCAGTTGCAACTGCCTCAGCCCAAAAACTGGTGGGAAGACCAGATTAAGATAGCATGCTTCTGGCCGCTTCTATCAGTGTACGATTCTTTCTTTCCACAACTCCATTTTGCTCTGGAGAGTGAACTGATGAGAAGTTTTGAGAGATGCCAGTGTCATTGCAAAATGTTTCAAGTACCTTATTTTGGAATTCAGTAACATTATCACTTCACAACTGACAAACTTTTCGAGTATACTTGAGCTCAATTCTTTTGATGAGAGAGATGATTTCAGCAGGTGCATCACTTTTGGATCTGATGAATACCACCCAGCAATATCTGGTGAATTCATCAACCACAACTAGAATGTATTTCTTTCCAGCTCTAGTTTGAACATTCACTGGACCAAAAAGATCCATATGAAGCATGTGAAGAGGTTCAGTGATGCTAAAATTTTGCCTAGTTTTAAAACTGGCTCTCTTCTGATTACCCATCTCACACCCTGGACATGGCTTTTCCTTATTGAAGGAAATCTGAGGTATCCCATCAACCAGTTGCTTGCGAGACAACTTGTTAATGTTTTTGAAATTAAGGTGGGATAACCTTTTATGCCATAGCCAGTTGGTGTCCTAATCAGCTTTGGTATAGAAACATTGCTCTTTTGGAGCTGGTTCCATATCCATGATGTACACATTCCCTTTTCTTGGTGCAATCATCACCACTTTCCAATCCTTGTTAAATATGGTGCCTTGTGCAATATCGAACAATACTCTGAAGCCATCATCGCAAAGTTGGCTTACACTGATCAGGTTATATTTCAAACCATTCACAAATGCAAGTCTTTTGAATTCGACTTGTCCATTATTGAGCACACCATATCCTTCAGTCTTTCCAGATTGATCGTTACCAAACGTCACTGTTGGTCCATCTTGGTCAGTGAACTCTTCCAGTAGGGGCTTACATCCGGTCATAGTCCGGCCAGCAGCGCTGTCCAGATACCAGATATTTTTCTTTCGATCGCCCTACACACACACAAAAATCATTAGTTCATTTTGTGAACCCATCTTTTCTTGATGGGTCCACTGGACTTCTCTTCAGAAGCCACAGTTGATTGTTGAGGTGTTGAACTAGAGGCTATATCTGGAGCATTATCACCAGCTCCAGGTGCAGAAGTAAAAACGATTGGTATTTGATACTTACTCACCTTAAGTTTACCAGATTTTGTTCCAGATGGAACATTCTTTTGTTTAGGTACCGAAGGGAGTGATTTAATATTTTGTTTTAAAACTGGAGGTGGTGAACCTCCTTCCAGATTGTTAATCCGGGCAGTACAACTCTGAACCTGCCGAACAAAAGTTGGAGTTGCCTTTCCAGATTAACCAAAATATTATTTTGTTCAGGCAGTTGAACCTTGGACATTGGTTCAACTGGAGACTTTAGTCTGTCGGGTCTTGGGCACCTTAGACTTATGAGGTAAAGGCTTGTTACCAGTGGCCTTTTTGACTGGAGCTTTAGCCTGTTTGCTCCAGTTTTAACCTCAATGGGGGTGGTCTCATTGGTTTCAGTTTCAACAGCTTCAGGTTGATCATAAGGTGTTTCAACCTGGAGAGCTGGAGGCAATGCATGAAGATCTGGTATAAGAGCTGCCATCTCTAGATCTTCAGATTTCCATGCATTTTTCTGGGCATCGATAGTTCTTGAAAATGCATCATAGTTTTTGCCAGATGCTTTTACCCATGACTTGATAATCTTTTGTGCTTTTTCAAAATCAGAAAATAGTTTTTGATTATCAAGTTCTAAAGCCTCAATCTTTAAAACTGACTCCTTGAGAGCCAACTGGACACTTTGCAAAACATTTAGTTGTGGTTTAACATTGTTCAGTTCAATTAGGATAGTGTCAAGATATCTTTCACTATCAGCTCTTACAGTTTCCACAAATGCCAAATCACCACTTAATGATTCAGCCAGGTCCAGTTTTAGTTCAGGGTCAACCTGGTTATCATAGTCACATACCTTTTTCAGTATGATGTCCACCCATCTTCCAGAGAGGACATCATCTTTCACCACATGCTGCTGTTGTTGATCTTCCAAGGCCATGAAACACATGTCCCTTTCCTCTTCTACATCATCAGATGAGTCATCAGAGTACTCCCATTTTCCCTCAGTTTGTGCCATTAAGCACTGATCCTTTTCCTTTTGCATGGACAGGAGGGCAATCTGGGCCTTAAGCTTCTTGTATTTAGCTTTGTAGCTATCATCAGGCCGGTTGAAATTAGGGACAGAGGGGCCAGTTTGGTTGTTCAACTGACTAGATCTGCATTCCTTCATAAAATGACCTTTCTTGCCACACTTATAGCATGTAAGATTGGTCTTATCCAGAGAGCTGGAGCTGGAAGCATTGTTGGGGCCATTAAATCTTTTGGATTTATGCTTAAACCTATTAAAGGTCTTAGCAATCATGGCGACCAGATCATCATCGTCAGTTTCATTACAACCATCACTGTTTTCAGTGGTCAGTCCAGAGTTTAAGAAACTGTTTAACATCTCCTTCATCGAGTGTACCTGGTCTATTATCGACAGGCTATGTATGTAGCACATCAGGATCTGCAACAATCGGTTCTTGCATGACTGGAGCTTCAGGATCTTGGACTTGTTCAAACCTGTCCATTTTATCTAGCTTAGCTCTAAAATCATCAATACTAAACCCTTTGCGCTCAGCGTCTTCATCCACAAGCCTTGAAGTTGTAACTGGCATATCGACCTCTGCGATATCCATCCAACTCTCATCACCATAGATTATTTCACCTTCTTCTCTCACAACATCTGTTGTTTTAGAAGATTCTACCATACCAGTTGCAATCTCAGTTAAAGATTCTATTGCCTTGGTCAAATCTTCTTGATGCTTGTTACCCTTATCTTTTGCTGCATCTGGGTCTTGATTTGAATCATCATCTTTCTTTTTTGAAAGCTCATCACCCTTACAACCTAGATCTGCTAATAACTTCTTTTTCACCAAAAAACCTTTCAAATAACTCATTCAATTCTGATTGCGTTACACAATCTAGCATAACATCTGCAATCTGAGTCATTTGTTCAGCTACTCTAGACCCATTCTGATCAGCTCTAGCAGCTGAAGTCTCGGCCTTTGTAGCTTCATGTCGAACCATGTCAAAGTTGGATATGAGAGTGTTAACAAAATCTTGATGACTCTTCCTCTCATCATTAAGAGCTTTTATTAACTTCTCAACTTTCTTTTGCTTTTTCTGCATTTCTCTCTCATGGTTCTTCTTCTGTTTTTCCAACTCATCAAATAAACCAGTAGCTCTACCCTCTAACACTGTCATCTTCCCTTTCATGTCAGCCATACCAAACACGGGTGGTAATATAGGAACTTGACGTGTAGTCGCTTCAGTTCTTGGTCCTGGATTAGGCACTGAATCCCTCATTCTATGAGTTGTAGACGGCCTTTCAAGATTAATAGTTGCCTTTTGAGATCTTCTTGACATTACTGGCTCTGCATGTGACTCAACTGATCTCCTAGACCTCTGTTCAGGAAATCTACTTGATGCTTCTGGAGCCTTGATCATCTCATATACTCCACTAGCAGCAGCTTGCTCTTTTACTTTCAGCTTAATAACAGTTTTCTTCTTTGGAGCAGGTACCTCTTCAATTTCTGGCACCTCAGATTCCCTAGAAGACTCTGTTCTCTTCCTTTTCAGACCTTGATTAGACGGAACTTTCTTTGAAATTGTCTCAGAAGCACTAGCAGCATGATCAACAGTGTCTTCATGTGCTTCTGCTTCTTTTTCAAGAACCACATCTCCCTCAACCGTCACCCTTTATGTGCTCTGAACCTGTGGTTGTTCTATGTCACCCATTGGTTCATCTGGCATCACCATCTGTAGAGGAACTGGGTTAGCAACAGGTTCATGCGGAATAATCTCAGTCCTGAATCTGGGAAATTCTTCAGCTATTGGTGGATTGAAGTTAATATCCACTAGAGAGCTCCAAACAAAGGTATATCTTGAGCACAGGGATCACCATCAAAGCGATTCTTGAGCTCATGGTATTCCCTTCTCACAATAGATGTCACTTTCAGGACCTTCTTAGTAGCCGGTAGATTAGGAATATGATGATTGATGATCATCATAACGAATCTAGGATAAACCATAAACCTATGCCCTTCCCTGGCAGTCGTTTGTTTCCTTAATTCGTTGAAGAAATACTTAGAAAAACTATATGGTTTGTTGTATACCAGATCAACCATCTGAGCTTGAGATTCTTGATTAAGCGTATCCCATCCGGTTCTTCTACTACACAAACTAACCAACAATACGTGCGCTAAGTATCTCCACCTTCCGAAAAATCCCCGTTTCTTCAATGTTCCCACACTCAAATCATCAGCATATCCCATCCTTATAAATCCTCCAATAATAACCTCTCTACTAAATGTAGTAGGTCCATTCTCTCTTCCTTCTTGATCTACTGTACCTAAACTCACGATATCAATAAGATCATGAGCTGAGAATCTGATAGTCTTGCCAGCAACCACTGTTTCAATCACCTCCTGAGTAGCAGTCTTTTTGTGCCTTGCATTCTTCCAAAACTCTACTAGGTATGATTCATAATGCACTGGTGAATGAGTAAGTATGTGATGAATTCTTGACAGCTTAAAAAATGCAAAAATCTCATGATAATATGCGGTTCCTTCCTGATTCTCGTCTAAGTTGATCACAAATTTATGACCTGATACAAATTCTCTTGCCATTTCTGTAATCAATAACAATTAATTACCCAATCTGACACAAAAATTCATATAAAATATACAATTAATTAACTTAAATTATCCCTGTAATTAAGTTTAAGAAATAATTAACTCATTTTCAAATTTTATTATTAAAAATAAACTTTTGAAAATCTGTTAAGTCTTTTACGAGGTCGTATCCCTGTACGAGGTCGTAAATCACAGTCAAAATTAAAGTCAACCAAACTCTAAAATACGAGGTCGTATTTTCCAATTTGGCCATGTATTTGGTCTAGGTCGTAAATCGGCATCGTATTTCGAAAATCAAACTAGTCAAAAAAATTTGACATTTACGAGGTCGCACTGTTCTTCTTCCCCAACGCGATTTCGCGATTTACCAACCAAAATTCATGAAAGTTGTTTCTATACACTTGTATTCAAACAACAAACATACCCCAACCCTTATTTTTACCCAAAACACATCAAAATCGAAGAAACTTAGAAAACCTAATTCGAAAATTTCGAATCCTATTTTCTTGATTTTCTTGTTGCATGGATAACTATATTACGATCAGATAGTATACCTAGATTCAGTATTTTGAGATGATCACAAAAATATCAATCAAAAACTCTGGATCTAATTATATCTATCGAATCTAAATCGGGGTAGAAAACACTATTTTCGGGGTCGTAAAGCTCTAAAATTGATTTTTATTTGTGAGGTCGTATTAGGGTTATCTGGGTATTTGTACCCACTTGACCCAAATGGGCTTCGGTCAAACCGGCCCAATTACGAGGTCATAATTGCACTAGGCCCAATCGACCAATTACGGGGTCGCATTCTGCCGTCTGCCAATTATGAGGTCGTAATTACCTCCTGCACACTTTAAAATCAAAATTTCGTCAAAGTTTTTGAATAATTGATCAACGATTATGACGAACTTCCTGGAAATATGAAAAATTTAAATGAATAAACCTGTAGACATCAAATTTTCATCTTTTCCTCGATCTTCGTCTTAAACCTGAAAAGTTAATAAAACTTACGAAAACTCTTTAACCTTTCCATGATCAATCTTTCCAAAACGATCTCGAAATGAGCTTTCCCCATCTGTAAAAACTCAATAAAAGTTATAAAATTGAAATTGATTCATCATTCTTATACCTCCCCCTCAATTTTATGACTAGGATGTATAACTATGACTAATCATGATAAAAATAATCATTCTTATGTACTCCCCCTCAATTCATGATTGGGATACATAACTATGATTTAGCAAAAATATTCAAAAGTTCTTATGAACACAATAACTCATTATGTCATATAAATTTCAAACATAACATTGATTAAATACTTTATATTCTTATGAAAACATTTCATAACTATATGATCTATATAATCAATACTTTAAAACCTTTTTACATTTATGAATTTGTTTCTATATCTAAGGCTTCAAGACAAAATTTGACATCCTTTCATATTCAAACGAACTATCTATGTCTAAAGTTATAAAAACATTAACTTAATAGCCTTTCACATTCAAATATTACATTTATGCGTAGCATCAATTATCCACCTAAAATCAACTATACTTTCATGTTCACCATCAACTATCTTTGCAAACACTGTGAAATTTAACTTTGTAGCGTTTACAGGTTCATCTGGACTGTCTCTGACTCTTGGATTAAGTCTGAAATGTTCCTCTTCACCTCTTGGTTCTGTTGGAATTCCATCAAAAACTTCATCAAAACCATAAGGCTTCTCCAACAATTCTGTCCATGCTGGATTAGGAATGAGTTCACCTTCTTCCAAATCTTCATTAATGATACTGTCTGAATCATCCATATCAATATCATCAATATCATCCAATGCACCTATTTGAAGCTTATCTGCAATTTACATTTCAAGCAACAAAGATAAAGAACATAAAATATGTAAATCAAAGCAAACACAAATAAAAACAAGTATAAATACACAAAGTAAAATAAAATAATATATCATAAATATAATGTAACTACTTAATACATTAATATTTATCTTATAATTATTATCCATTTCAAATACAAAAATCATTAACGCCCAGGTTGATAATCTGAATCTTCAGTATCATCAGAACTAGAATCAAAGTTAGACGGCAAACGAGTCAAAATCTTTTGTCGTCTTCTTTCTTTCTTCCGACAATCTGAATCTGACCATTGATCACTATCAAGGTCAATATTAGCACGATCAACCTCTGTGTTAAGATTTCCCCATATATGAAACTGTGCATCAACCCTATGATGAGGATCATTTTTAATCTTCTCTTCCAATTCCCTTTCCATTCTTTCCTGTTCATCTCTTACACTTTGCGGATTATGATAATCAACACTAAGACTTGAACTAGAATCACCTGAATTGGAATCTTCCTCATCTGACGAATTATCAGGATCATCAGGATCTGCATCAGGAGCAACCATCACAGCTTTTCCTTTCTGAGTCCCAGATGTACTAGCACCAGATGTACCAGCAATCTCTGACTCTCTCTGTCTTGGCGACTCTCCATGAAACTGTGCAGTTTCTGAAGCAATAATCTCTGTAGCATCAGCATCTTGATCACGATTCTCTGGCTCAACAATGACATCTCTTGGTTGACCTTGAGTTGGATCTTGATCATCATCTCTTCTCTTTCTTGTTAACTCATCATCCTTACAACCAAGACCATCTTTATCTCCCCTTTGAGTCAAGAATCGATCAAGTTTATCACCAAGAGAATGAACAAGTGTACTCATTTTGTCCATCTCTTTCTGATATGCTTCAGCCTGAATCTTCAACTGATTTTCCAAGGCTGACACTCTCATCTCCAACATTTTCTTCTCAGAAATTATACGACTCAACTGTACTTGAATAGGAAGAGCTGAATCAGAAGTAGAAGCAATGTTAGAAGTAGCAGCAGGCGGTGGCATCGTAGTCTCAAACAAAGGCATACGAGCATTAGAAGTTCTTGGAGGAGGTATCTGATGCCTTTGTAAAGGTAACATCAAACGTTCCATCGCTGTAGCAACCGGACTTAACACCTGAACTGGAGTAGTGCGAGGCCTAGGAGCAGGAACTGTCGACTCTGGCTTAGGGCGGACTGTACACTCTGGAGCTCTAGTATTCGTAACAGTTGTAGCATCAGTGACAATTCTAGTTTGAGAACCACTTCCTCGTATCAAACTTGGTTCTCGGCCTCTTCTCACCAATAGAAGTAGTAGACACCGAAACTGGAACATTAGTAACAGAAGCTCTCAAAGCAGCAACTGATGGAGCATCAACTGAAATGGGTGTATGAGACATCTCCATAGCAGTTAGATATTCAGTAAACTCTCGATCAACTTCAGACTGAGGTCGCTGAAGAGCTTGTAACTTCTCCACAGCATCAATCCCTTTTCCTTGTCTTTTTCTTCTCTTTGGTGGTCTATCTGCATCTGAATCTGAACCCGAATCGTCATCATTGTCATCAACATTCGGTTCAGAAGGACCAACAACATCTACTGGAGCAGAGGTAGAAGTAGAAACTCCAGTAGTCGGTGGCACAAGATTTTTCGGGTCATCAATATCCTCCACAAGAGCATCCATCTCCGAATCATGCTCCGGAACATCAGTAAATAAAGGAACATCATTAAGTCCCTCAAACTGGTCAGCTTGCTCTTCATGAGGATCAACTTGATCTTGAGCATCATCAGCAGCAGCAGCAACAAGAGGTTTTTCATCTTCCCATCCTTCCCTTGGAGCAACATACTCTAGATTGACTAAGTGTCCAAACAATGGTGGATTGTTGACATGAGCAGGAATGTTATCACCATTTGGATGTTTCATCATATCATTGAACACTCGATGAGTAAGACGACCCAAATTAAAAGTATCACCATCAAATGGTAAATCAGCTGCCTTGTGCCGAATAATAATCATGACAAATCTTGGAAAAAGAAAGAATTTCTTTTCATCTCCATAACCTCTCAATTGTTTAACAAAATTGTCAAAAATGTACTGAGAAAAGCTGTAGGGCTTGTTCAATACAAGTGCAACTAACTGAGAAGCCGTCTGCATATTCATTTGGTCATACCCTGCACGACGATGACTAATGGATCTCAGCAAATAGTAAGCAAGCAATCTTCATTTGCCTCTAATGCTAGTCTTGGGATAAGGATGCTTAATTGCATTAAAGTATCCCATACGTCTAAGAGCACCATCCACAAATCTTTCCTCATACTTTGTAGGACCTTGCTCTAGCTCGACACTTCCAAAATCCAAAATCGTCCTCAAATCTCCCACTGAAAACTCGATATTACGTCCCTGAACAGTAGTGTGAATGATAGTATGATCACCCACTGGCACTAATCTAGCTGAGTTCCAGAACTGAGTAATATAGCTTTGAATCAAATGAGGGTTCTCGGTAAGAGCAAATCGAATACGCAAGCGTGCGAGATAATGTACAACACCGTGAAACTCTTCCGTACATCCCTGCTGAGTAATGCTGATATCAATAGGAGCATTATGCTCCTTAGCAAAGATACGAGCACCTTGTCCTGCCATACCTGCACAAAACAAAAACAAAAAATTCAAAATTTTCAATTATGCTTCGTGATGATGTCAGCACGAGGGAAAACCTCATCGTGATGACGTCAGCACAAGCTGACATCGAAATCCAGAAAATCATCAAAACATCTTCACATTAGCATCAAAACGGATCAAAAGCCCATTTTAACATTAAACTTGAACTTGTTTTGATCTTAATCGTGCCCAGAAAATCAATTTCGAAATCGACTTCGTGCTGACGTAAGCACGAAGTGCCTCATGTGAGCAGTGTTCGTGGACTTAATTCATCGATTAATCTTGATTCATTACATGTTAAATTGATCTTTTTTTAGATTTAAGTTGAAAAGTCATATCTTAATCCAATTTTAAGTTCAATTTTTGTCCAAATCATTAATAATTGAAGATCTAAAAGTCCAATTCGTCCAAGTTACTATTCACACGAAGAAGAAGTCGAAATTTGGGCATTATAACGGCTTAAAATCAATGATTTTCAAAGTTAAAACATCAAGAATCTATCCTAGATCATGAATTTACCAACAAATCTAGATGAAAAACACGAAAAGATGATGAAAAGATCGAAAATTGGGTCGGATGAACAATGCACGCGAAGAGGGAAGTTCGTGTGGTAAATTTTAGGGTTTAATTATGATTAAAGTAAATAATTAAGGTTAAAACCCGTTTTTATATCCACATGCACTTGGGCTGGGCCGAAGGACCCTCTTCGCTAGCTTGCTGATGTCAGCACGAGGCATGCTGACGTCAGCACGTGGCGGATTTGAAATTAAATAACCACGAGCTGCACATTTAAAAATTTGTAAATTTTCAGAAAATTCAACAAAGAAAAATTACAAAATTTTCAGAAAACATAAACCTGTAGATACTTGTTACCTGAACCTTGTATCTGCTCGAAAATGTAATCTTACCGTAAGTCATCCGTACAACCATGTCACCAAAATAATGTAAAATATAATCTTACATTACAATCTTGACATAAAATTGATAATTTCTCCATTGATGCTTAACCTGAAAATATGCAAACTTACACAGAAACAAATTCAATGTATAATGCATCAAGAATCATCAATTTTATCACACAATCAACCTATTACACTAAGTTTTAGGTTATTGTTCTAGGTTAATGAATTCAAAACCATTTATCCTTGTAGCAAAGATCTATATCCCATGCCACATAGATGTATACTCATTTGGTGATGGTATTCATATGATTAACCTAAGATTGGCGGAATTTCAGAGATTTTGCAAAGAAAAAGGGAGGGATAAAAATTTCAATGATTCCTTCTGATTTCTGAGCAAAATTCTGTAAACTATTTCATCAAGCAAAAATGAAATTTGATACCTGTAACCTGCACACTTAACAAACTTCATCAATGCACCAAAATCAACAAATATAATAAGCATGCAACAACAATCAAAATCTTAACCTAGCAATTAACTAAAAATCTAAGTCAAGTCACATCTTTGTCAAGCATACTTATCAACCAAAACCAATTGAAATCTCAAAAATATACTGAAACTTATTCAAAAATATATCTTGACTTTTCAATAACCAAAACAAAAATCATTTTCTAAACTTAAACAAATTAATGTCCATAGTAGAAAATCCATCTTTTAAACACATATACCATAAGCAACAAGACTTATACAATCCAATAAAGGACCATATACTTTTCAATAGAATCATTAGATGCTTATCAAATCTCTCGTACAATAAGAACTAATTTGACACTACAAACTGACACACAATGTAAAAATAACAACTAAAAGAAAATTATAAAACAAAAATAAATAAAAAACTAAAAGTAAAAATAAAAACTTTAAATCTAAAACTATATTATTTATATACAAGAAATCTAAGTTTCTGCTGATTAGATCAGATTAGCAATTACATAAGCCCGCGGGTGAGGAATTGATTCCCTTATTATTTGTTATGAACAGTGACCCAACAACGATTACCGGTATGTTTGTACTCTTAAACACTCAGTACTTCCAGTTTCCTTTAGGTGTGATACTTTCGTATTACTTTAGCCAAGGACAGTCACCATGTAACCTAGTAAGTTACTCATGTCACATTATTATTTGCGAACTTATGTGACCCACACCCAGATATACTCCTGTAATCGACACAAGCACTAAGATAACAAATATTCAATATATATTCAAAAACTTCCTTGAACAAACCATGAGACACTTTTTAAGATTTATACAATTAGGTGAATTTAGTATCTTGCGATTTAATTTTTATTTGCTTTTGCATTTCTTTATATTGGGAACCCGTGATTTTCGATGAGACCCATGTAACGAACTTTCTGACAACCTATCCCAAGTTGGAAGCTTTAGGTAGGCTAGGTATACAAAGACACCCCAAGGACATACTTGTCCGAATCTCAAAGACCACATTAGCCCCTTAATTACTTTCATTTCATTTGCATAAACAGAATAACAATTGTAACATTCATGATTTTTACCGTTTGACTGTGCATGTAATTTGATTAACTATTTCAATAAACGGAAATTTGGACATAATTGTGTATATTTATCTGTAAATTGGGCCAATTAAAATGTCATATTTGAATTTCTAGAATTAAGCCCATGTTGCAAGACCATGATGTTGGCCCATATGTGATAAGGAAAATATATTATAAGACGATAATTGAGTAACTGTGCTAACAGGAAGAAACGTATATGAGAAGCCTTAAGTATAATGAACGGTTCCAACAGTGTCGGTGGAACAGTGTCGGTGAAACAGTGTCGGTGGAACAGTGTCGGTGGTTAGATGATAATTCCATTAATAGGACAAAAACAGACACAACCTTTATATTATATGAAATGATTTATCCATATTATGGATTTATAATAATAAAAGTTGTACGCTTGTGAATATTTTGTTTGTGTTATTAATTTCGGAATCAATTAACTAGCTAGATATATTGTACATACTAGTAAAATAAATATGCAATTGTGTACTTAAATTAGTTAACTAATAAATATATAAATACATGTAATTGATTTATAACCACATAGATAAAAGTAATTATACTTATATAAACTAGTTACTACACTTAATTACACAAATAATAAATCAAGAATCAAAGTTTAGAGTCAACCAAAGTCAATTAGTCAAGTCAAGTTTGTGTTCTTGACATAAACCCCACACAAACTAACCAAGACTTGGATTATAGCTTGTAATCATGCAATGAACATGTTCCTACTGAATTCTAGTTTGTTTTAAGGACAAAGTTTCAGCCATTACACTCAAGGATGAGTTGTAAACACATGATGAACACCTCATGGCCAAGGTGTGTGTTCTTGGCACTTAGTTGCAACTCTTGGGCTATATAAGCAAGCATTTGATGATCGTTCTATCATCCATCTCTGCTCTTTTCTCTCTCTCGCACATTCATAACACAAAACAATCAAGTTCATAAAGTCTTGGGTTCATCACTTGAAGTTTCAAGATGAATTTAAGGACTCTATAAGACTGAAATTTTCAGTCATCTTGAAAACATCATAGAAGATTCATCTGGACGAATTAGGAGACGTATCTTATATTTTTGGAAAGGTCCAAGTGTCAGTAAAATTTGATAAGAACGGAATTTCTTCTGGTTTTGCTCAGAAGAGTGCCAAAAACGACGATTTTCAGAACTGGTTTGATATCTGACGAGGCTACAGGTTTGTTTTTGTGAAAATCATAACTCTTTCATTAAAGCTCTTCAAGAACCAAACCTTACATTTTTGAAAAGGCCATTGAGTGACCAAAAAATGTCTAGAACTAAGTTTTGTTGTATCTAGTCTTCTTGACTTCCCAAAGTCGTTGTCTAGTAGATGGAGCAAAGCTGGGAACATGCTGAAATTTACCTATTTTGCACTTAGGCTTTGTGGTAGCTTATAAGTTGATCTTATACTTGTTCTAGGTAACCGGGAGTACATTTTGAGCATAGTAAAGTACTTGTACTAGTACTTGGAATTGCTTTACTTCCAGGTGAGTTTCGTAAACCCTCCCTACTCAATTGAGATTCGGGCTGAAAAGTGTACATGTTTGTTTAACTGCTGATTGTTGATTTGATTGATTGTATGATTGAATTGTTGATGTGGACATGTTAGCGCATTATTTATTATATAAGTCGCACCGTTAGCGCATTGTTTACGATGTAAGTCGCACCGTTAGCGCATTGTTTACGATGTAAGTCGCACCGTTAGCGCATTGTTTACGATGTAAGTCGCACCGTTAGCGCATTGTTTACGATGTAAGTCGCACCGTTAGCGCATTGTTTACGATGTAAGTCGCACCGTTAGCGCATTATTTATTATATAAGTCGCACCGTTAGCGCATTGTTAATTATTAACTATGTAAGCCGCATCGTTGTTGATCGTTATTGATTGTTATGGAACGTTGTTGAACGTTATATGGAATCGTTATTATTGAACGTTGACTTGTATTGAATTGTGATAATGTGAAACCTTATAGGTTTTCCTTGGATGTGATTAGTTCTCCTAATCCTCACTTATTGTTAACGGTTGTTATCCGACACGGTTATCCCATATTACTTGTCCCTACGAACTCACCAACTTTATGTTGACGCATTTTAGTACACTTTTCAGGTAATCAAGTTAATCAGAGACAAAATGGATAATTGCATGCTTGCTTGTTAGGATTGGACTAGCTTTGGACTTTCTGGATCCATGATCCTTACTTCCCTTTTATGGGTTACTTTTAGGATCAACTACTATCGATTGAATTGCCTTTTATTATTGATTGAACATGTATTTCGATGAATGTTGATGATTGTATACGTTTGTACAAGTTTAAGGATTGTTTCAATCCTAAGTTTTCATATAGTTTGACTCTACATAATTTCCATGTCGTGCTGTGCTTTTCTAAGTGATACCCCATGATTCCGCCATGTTGGGGTGTTACAACAATATCACATTATAGCTAAATTTAACTTTTATGCTCATGATTTGTAGAGGTTTTTGCATACATATTGAATAAATCCTATAATAATGCTAGATCTTTCACAGAATTTAAGGACTAGTCTCAATTCGTAAACGAAGAGCAGGCATTCTCAGCCATATATCTGAATATGTTTCCCACAAGAACATTTCCGTTGAAAGATTATTAATTCAGGGAAACCTTGGTACTTTGTGCCTACCGATACATCCTAAATTGTAATCACTGAACTAAGCAGTTATATTACGATTAAGCAGGATGAAAAAGCTAAAATATCCTCACTTCTATCGTCTGAATGCATCAACTTAAATCTCTAACATCTATTTATTTTATTTTCTTATTTTTCAATTTTTTTATTTTTATGACACTAACTATTTACAGACTTAAACTAGACACTCTTTTTGTATTTTTATGACTCTAGCTATTTACAGACTTAAACTAAGACACAAATAAATATACAAAAATAGTTCTTTGAGAGATTTAATATGAATCAGCATTCTTCATTCCATTGAGAAGAATTAGCTTATCAAAGCGAGTCTTATCAAATGCTTTAGTATACGGATCAGCTAGATTATCATCAGTTATAACCTTTTCTGTAAGTCCCCCGGGTCTTATTCTCTTATCAAACCGAGAATGACTTAAGAATATGTCGAGGTGCGGAATTCCTCGAGATAACCCACGATTTTTATATCTACCTTTTATGATATATATATCACTATATATATATCTTTTTGCGTGAATATAAACACTCGTATTTGGTTAATATAGTGAGGCGGCTCTCCGGACAAACCTTACCAACCAACGTGGTAATCTAAGTCTACAAGCCAACCAAACCGGGTGTGTGTTTGCGGTTCGTGCGTGAGTCGAGTACTACCCACAAGATAAACCGTGCGTGTTCTTTGGTTTCTCTCTCTAGGTTTTGCTCGTTTCTCTCTCTACACTCTTGTTGAGAACACACAAACACACACCCACTATTTATAGGCAAGGACCAAGAACTCTCAAATCCAATGGATTTGAGTGTTCTCATGTCAAGCCCATTAGGGTATTGGCCTATTTGAGAGTTCTTGTATACAAGCATGCTTTTGCTTGTTACCACAAAAACTCTCAAAACATTTGAGAGTTCTTCTGAACAAGCAAACTTTGCTTGTTCCCAAGAACTCTCAAACCATTTGAGTGTTCTTCTGAACAAGCAAACTTTTGCTTGTTCCCAAGAACTCTCAAATGACACTTAGGAATATTTGAGTTAAATTCCTACTGCTGTAAAATGCAGAACCAACATTAACTCGGCCAATGTTTCTACTGCTGTAAATACACAGAACCAACATTAGCTACGACAATGTTTCTACTGCTGTGAATACGCAGAAATAACATTGTCTATATTACCTATTGGAAGTATTAATTAAGTTAATGTTTCTCCTGCTGTTAATACGCAGAAACACATTAACTTAACTTCCCTTTGGAAGTATATTAAGTTAATATTTCAACTGCTGTTAAACGTAGAAACAATATTAACTTAATTACTCATTACATGTAATGTCTACATTCATGTTAAGTACCTGCAAAACATAAATAATAAACAAACATATAAACATAAAAGGATCCCAATATGATCAACAATATATGCCAAGGTAATATTATTGACAAACGGTAATTACAAGATAAATTACAAGACTTGAATATATATAAATATACATCACACATCTAGAATGCTCTTGTCACCGAGAAACATGTACCAACAGTCTCCCCCTTGACATTAGCATCTAGATGTGACCTTCAAGTCTTCGTTTGTCATCCTAAGTGCTGGCCAAAAACCCTGTCATCAGGAACTTCAGTCTAAGGTACTGGTGCTGAAGCACTTGGCTCTTCAACAACTGGAAGGACCACACTTTGATCATCCCCAGCCGGAGCCCCTGCTTCTGCATTTGGTTCTTTAACAACTGGAGGGATCACACTCTGACCTTCCCTAGTTGGAACCTCTGCTTGCACCCTGTCAGGTATTTTATCAAATAATCGTCGACTGTCAGCATGGATATACTCAGCTAGACAAAACTTCACCATCCTTTCATAGACACCCTTTATCCCTGTCAAGAGTTGTGAACTTGTTAGATGATGCCTATGTAATCTCTTCAAGTCCTTTCTCGAAAGATTAATAAGCTGAAGTGGATCGTAGATTCTAAGCAATTCCTTGTGCCCAATAGCTTTTGTTGACATAACAACAACAGCTGCACTGTAGTCATCTACTCTCCAATAATCCATGTCACAAAGCATGTTTTGCAGCCATTTCTTCAGAGGAACCCTACGAACATTTTTGATCTTGTTAATGAATCTAACAATGATCTTTTCTCCGTTCGGTCCTTGAGTGACACGCTTCTTTCTCTGAGTTGGTTTGAACTTGAACTTTCTCGGATCTGACTCTCCACTCTGCTTGAGATGATTGTCATTCTTGATCCAGCTCTCAAACAACTTCGCACGCTTGTGATTACCTATTAGCCTAAGCCCTGCAAGACCATAGAACACCTTGGGCATTGAATTAAAAGCTTCAAAGTTAGGTTCAAGGTACTAACATCCATCCAGTCTTTTCATCATTTAAAGCCTCTTTTCCTCATCGAACGTCCAACTGAGGATGAGTTCTTGTAGACTTGATGCACGAGGATCTTTGACAAACTCGAAATACCTGTGAGGAAGAGGAACATCCAATACACAATATGGATGATTCGGATCTGCACGATGAACATTTGGAAACACATGACGATACTCATCTTCGTCATCAGAAGCAAAAGTATCATTAATCTCTCTGCCCGGTTCATCCGCGAAACTGCTAACAATAAGTTTAGCATCTCTTTCTGTACCCTTTTTTAATATACGGAGAAGGTCAAACCTTGAGTTGGAAGCTCATAAAAGGATTTGATTTTACGTTCCTTCTGACCTTCAAACTCAAAGAGATTCGGGTTTATAGCAATTGCATCTTCAAATTCAAACCTATGCTCAGGTGATACCATCATTCCTTGCCAATCTGAGCAAGGTATCCATTCCCCCTCCTCTGAGCCTTCCGAATCTTCTTCAGCTATGTCATCCAAGTCTCTGATAGCATCAATGGCAATGAGCTCCTCATCACTCTCGGATTCATAGGCATGAGTCTGGAAACTGACATCTACATCTCCAGTCGGTAATAGGAAAGTATCTTCAGCGATACGCTTCCCTTTGTCTTGAGCTGTGGGAGCCTGAGAGGTACTAACAACATCATGTTGGCTTTGCTCCCCCTTAGATGTAGCAATCGGAGTGCCAATCCGAATACCCCTTGATAATCTTGCGATCTCTTCTTCTTGTCTGCTCAAATCATCATTCCCATCCTCTCTCCTTTGCTTCCTGAGAACACTATCTGTGCAGATAGGATCTATCTCCCCATGAGATCCAAGATTATCAACTATCTCATTTAGCTCTTTATAATCTACATCAAAGCTTGCCAGACCCTCAGTTTGACTCTCTATTGCCTCTTTGTGCTTATTCAGCTTCTTGACAACTCTTTTCAGATGCACTGTTGTCTCAGACTGAATCTTCTGTAGAGCCTCATGTCTTATCTGAAGTTGAATATTTTCTTTCTTCAACTCTTCAAGCGTTTGATGGTGTGACTCTTCTTGCTTGGAAAATCTTTCCGTTTTGAAAATTTTCCCATTTTGAAAATTTTCCCATTTTGAAAATTTTCCCATTTTGAAAATTTTCCCATTTTGAAAATTTTCCCATTTTGAAAATTTTCCCATTTTGAAAATTTTCCCATTTTGAAAATTTTCCCATTTTGAAAATTTTCCCATTTTGAAAATTTTCCCATTTTGAAAATTTTCCCATTTTGAAAATTTTCCCATTTTGAAAATTTTCCCATTTTGAAAATTTTCCCATTTTGAAAATTTTCCCATTTTGAAAATTTTCTTTGAGACGAACTATCTTCATTATCTCTGGTAGCTCCTAACATTTTAAGCTCCTGAAACTCTGTAGTTCATAAACTTTGAAAATGTTATTAACTTTAACCATCGATAAATAAGTTGAACGATAAAATTCTTAGTGTTTTCCAAGATATTGAAACCATTTGTTTCATAATCCTCCAAAACAAAACCAATTTTATCGAATCAACACGTCTAAATTAAAACTTTTAATATTTTCCAAGGTCTCGAAACCGTTTGTTTCATAACCTTTCAAAACATTTAGTTTCAATAATCGACCATTTGAACTTTATCAAACTGAACTAAAACCATTTGTTTTTCTTAAATTTTGAAGTTCAATATTATAAGACAATTCGCACTTTCTAATTTGACTCATTTGAAAATTTTCCCATTTTGAAAATTTTCCGAAGTCCTAGAACAAGCAAATTCCTTATACACACACATATGGTGACAATACACACATATGGTGTCAGGTTTGACTGGATAATACGTGTTTTGTTTCATATTTTACTTATTTAAAATTTTTCAATTTAAAAATTTTACAAGTCATGAAACACGCATATGAAGTAACAACACGCAAATGATGACTAAACACGCAAATGGTGTATTTTATTTAAAAACACGCATATCAGTCAAATGCGTGTTTTTTTTATGACGTCATCAAAACACGCAAAATCTGTGAAGGCTTGAAGATTTGGGTTCATAAGAACACGCAAATGGCTCAAGAACACGCATATGCAGTGTCACCTAATCAAAACCTAACCCATTCGATTTGAACACTAAAAACTCCTAAATAGGTACAAATAGCTTCGTATATGTCCGATTTATCAATTTTTAGGTTCCATTTCTCCATCCAAAACATGTTTATAGTCCCATTTAGTGATTTTATAACCGAAAATAAAACCCTAAATATTTGGCCATTTAAACACAAAATATGGATCTAGAAATCTTGTTAATCAATTACCTTGTTCTATAAGTGTTGATGATAGTGTCTTTTGTGTCTAAAACACGTATAGATCAAGTGTTATGAATCAATAGATAAACAGTGCACGGATATAGGAACACGCAAATGTGGAGGGCTTTTGACAAGAACACGCAAATGATTTTGAAATGAAATTAAATGCGAGATGTCAGCCTTTTATATCCACACAAACACGCAAACCCTAATGTGTCACTAGAACACGCATATTCGGCCCACTTTGCCAGAACACGCAAATTAGGCCCAAAGTGAAACACGCATACCCAGCCCATTTGACAACACGCATTTTTAACCCACTTGGCAAAAAACACGCATATTAAGTCCATTTGGGATATATGCATATTACACTTAGCCTAATATTCGATTCATGTGAACCTTGACTTTCCAAAAAGTCAATCTTCGTGAACTTGATTAACACTTTGAAAATTCACACAGAATTTTCTCGAACCCGATATGATTAACAAAAAGAATTCTTTAGAGAACACGATAAGACAGACACCGAATTTTAATTCTATGTCACTATTCTTAGTATTTTTCTCGATAAAGAAATTCTAGATAATTGTCACTACTTGAACAAACTTACGATGTAAAATCATTAAATTAAGACCCAATATGTCATTAATTAGTTAATGAATTACAAAGTACCATTGTTAAGTATTTGACAATAACAGCCATTGGACACAACAATGTTGTTTAGATAAATTCAAATACAACAAAAACAAAAGACATAAGATTGAATAACTCGATAAACAATCTCTCCATCTATATCTTCGTCTCCGTTTGAATTTTGTTGAGTTGCTGATGTGTAAGTGTACTCTACTTCCATTTTAAGCTTGAGCTTTCTCCATTCCGGACTGGATAGACTCAATTTTCATACACTTTGGAGATCCTTTATCTTAGCGGTTGACACATATCTAGTTAAGATAAATAATTCTGCAACCATATCAGCGAACCCATTAGATCCATGCAACACATGCATTCATCTCAATAATAAATAATTGAACTTGAAAACACTTATACCGATATATAACAGATAATTAATGGCTGGTTCTCCCAATTAAGATTAGAATCAAAGCCTTTATCATGTTAGCTCACACAATAAGTATGTTCTATTCAATTATTTAAAGTATATTGCAAATCAAAATATCTGTCAAATATATCTATTTAATGACTCCGTTTGACCTATTTTGACCGAAACCTTAAGTATTTCACTTAATCTTTCGAGCAATTTACATGTAAGACCTAATTCAAGGTGTACCAAACACACTCAAATTAGAGCCTTTACTTACACTACACCCTTATTACGATACACGCTTATTCAGTGTTCACAAAGAACACAGCTAAGTCCCTCTGGAAACCAGATACCCTAATTAGCATTAACTCTCGTGCAATAGAACCCTTTTATTATTAGCAAGAACCTTATGGAGCATAAAGTTACAAAATCGATCACAGTAATTTTAGAATCAAAATTACTCTAACAAATCTTGTAATAGTCATGCTTATTACTGTCCTTGCAATATACCTTACGGAGCATAAAGTTAAAAAATCGATCACAGTAATTTTAGGATCAAAATTACTCTAACCAATCTTATAATAGTCATGCTTAATACGGCATATTTGAGTTGATTTTAGAAGGACTAATTACTACTGAAGAGATCGGATATAGCAAATGAGTAAACTTAAATGCCATATGTTTTCTTCATTTCTCTTGCAGTAACGACTCCCCCTTAAATCATTTTGGTACACTGAGTAGGTTTTAGAAGAACTAATTACTTACAAAAGAGATCGGATGTAGCAAATGAGTAAACTTAAATGCCACATGTTTTCTTCATTTCTCTTGCAGTAACGACTCCCCCTTAAACCTTTATTATATTTTTGTGTTGCATTTTCTAAATATATGATGGTTCTTGAGAGATGGTGACTAAGGGTTTCTCATTCCAGCCAACTGGACTAGCAATTCAAAACGCGATCGATCAAAGTCCTTAGTGTAACCATCATAAATAAATCAACTTTGCATATTCATCATAGGATAACAACCATTATATAAATAATCATGCTATCGCAAATGATTTATTAACAAGCATAAAATAAAGTAGCACTTTATATATACTCGTTTTTCCCAAATATGTTCTTTTATAAACAAATTATAAATAACATATATAGGACTTGCACAATGATTTATAATGAAGAAAATACAATGAAAGTTCAATAACCCAATATGTTATCTAATGAAAATGTGCCTAGGACTCAATCACCGATCACCGAAAATGCATGGTCCTCCTTGACTGTGTCCTCCGCACGAATGAAGGGAATTAGTTTTCTTCGTCAAGAACCCATACCTTTTTTGTCCGGATTCTTCCCGAATCATCTCGATATGCACATTCTCCCCATCCTCCTTTACCCAAAATCTCATTTGATTGACTTGAATTATCTTGATGCCGCTTCTTACGAAAGGCATTGGATGATTCACCAACATTGTAGCTCTGAGATGTTGATCTGAAATCGCTCCCACTTCTTCCAGCAAATCGATCATAATAAGTACTGTGATACTCTATAGGCTTGGGAGATGATCTCACTTCATATGAGTATGAAGGATTCCAACTGCTAGAGTTCTCTGATCTCTTTCTTGAAGAAGGGTAATTTGAAGAAGTCAGATGATTGGACACTTGTCCGAAATGATATTCTCCAACTGATCTCTTCTCTGAATCTCTTGATCTTTGAGTAGATAAGGCATGCATGGGAAGTCTTTGAAAATAACCAACAAGGTTTCAAACTGATTCCCTGTATTGTTCTTTCATCATATCTTTTCCCTTCACTTTCTGAGAACTATTTCTCAGAATTCTCTCATTAATCCTGGATAGATTATCTGAAGAATGACCATCACTGCTTGAGCATATCCTAGTATCTGAAGGTTTTAACTATGAATGAGTCAAATCTCTATTCATTCCTTTACTTGGACACCTACTAGCAACATGACCTTTCGTACGACATATGAAGCAGGAAATCCTCTTGACATTTTTCTTCGTTTTGAATATCTGAGATTTTCTTCCGTAGTAGGAATTCCATACTCAGTCATCTCTTCAATGCACGAAAGTCTTTCCAAAGCTTCTTCCATTGTTTTCACAGGTTTTAATGGAGTTAACTTTGAGTGTCTCAAATGTAATGTCTCGTTTTCTTCCAGAATTACTCCTCTGCTTGTTGATGACTCATCAACCCTAGAAGCTTCAGGAACCAAACGAGGAACATTTTTATGATTTTAACTATGAATGAGTCAAATCTCTATATCCCACTCATGACATACATCATTCATTTGACTGACACTCAAAGGATTTTGACTAAGATGTTCAATATGATACACCTTGTCAAGATAAAGATTAGTGATGCTCACTTTACCATGACCAGTTGCGATTCCCTGAGCAAGTCCGGCAAAGTTCACCTGAACATCAGAAATCTTAACAAAGTCTGACAGAACACTACTATCTCCAGCGGCATGAATAGAACATCCAGTATCGATATTCCACATGTTGTCAGTCCTTTCTACTGAAACTGGATACTTTGTGATAGTTAAGTTCATCATGAAGTTCACCAGACCCGATATTGTATTTTGATCTTCGACTTTGCTTGAACTGCTCACAACTATTGATTTTTCAGGGTTTTTGAATGGTCTAGTGTCATCACCTTCTGGAATCTCTGATTCTGAATCTGATGACACATCTGAACTAATCTCAGCCAGGTAGGCATTGTCGGCTTCTTCAACAATAGAGCCCAGTCATATGAACCTTCCTGTTGTTGAACCACCAAAGCTCTCGACCCATTTTGGTTATTAGAGTTTGGACTTTCAAGCTTGGAACCTTGATAACTGTTTTGTTGAGAAGAGTTACAAGCATTCGAACTTAACCCTTGAAAATATCTTCGTTGTGGAGAACCTAGAGGAGTTTCTGATCCACCTTGGTTAAAGTTCTGACGAGTCACAATAGACCTATCATCCTTCTTAGGTCTCTGGCATTCCCTAGCAAAGTGTCCAAAGCCTTCGCAATTGTAACACTTTATCTTTGACTTATCAAAGCCAAGCTTGGAACCCACAACCTTTTGCCCTGTTTTTGATACGAACCGTTTATCCCGAAGAGTTAGCATAGCCATTTGCCATTGCAACTCCATCTCTACTAAGTCCAAAGGATCAATCTGCTCGTAGTCTTCATCTATAAGACTCAGATCTTGAACCTTTCCTTGGATAAACTGTTCATATGATGTCACAAATGACGCAAGAACGGATAAGTGACTTTTCGCACATTTGACACTTATAGGCACGGTGGAACAAGCACTGGAGGTAGGATATCCACGGTTGCCTAAATTGTCGCTCTGACTTGAAACAAGACATATGTTCCCCTCAGAGTCAAACGAGATCTTTTGTAAGTCAACATCTTCACTCAGGAAAGCCCTTGTGCTTCCTTCAGGGGAACCTGGACTTACATTGATCGTAGGCCTACCGTAATAAAGCTCGGGAATCTGAGTATTATTATATCCTGCTTCCCTCCTTTTTAGTTTCATTTCTTGTCCCCGAAACTTAACAACTATCTGAGTCAAAGACATATAAGAGAAATCTGCTTTTTCCTGCAAAGTGGTAATATAATTACTCCACTTTTCCGGCAAGGAACTCAAAAATTTCTCGACTTTTTCTTCCTCAGAGTAGGTAACCTCAAATGCTTGCAACTCTGCTAACAAATGATAATACCTTGTAATTAGTTGATCTAAGTTTCCACTTCTTAGCCCATTAAATACATTATACTGATGCTTTAGAAGGTCTCTACGATTCTTTTTAAGTGTTTCATCCCCTTCACAATGATTTTTTAATGCTAATCAAAGTTCTTTTGATGTATTGAATCCATTAAATAAATGTAATATTTCTTGTGGCAATGACATTTTTAAACATGATAGTGCCTTTTTCTCTGCCTCATACAATTTTTATTAGATTCAGTCATATCTTGGTAAGCATATACTTTGTTAACACCACTGTCCTCATATGTTGGGGCACTATATCCTTCAGTCATACAAGTCCACATTCTAATATCCGTGAATTGCAAAAAGGATTCGAATCGACCTTTCCAAGAAAAGTATTGGTCAATGATCATTAGCTTGGGTGGTGAATTACCCTTACCAGTCTCATGGTCCATAAGTATTAATTGGTTAAGATAGTTTGCTGCCATTGTGTATGTAGTTCAACCTATGAACAAGCAAAACACAAGAACACGCAAATGGGAACACACAAATGAAACGACCAAAAGTGTACTAAACTCGCAAAACCACCAGAACTCTCAAACCACAAGAACACTCAAACAGAACACGCAAACCACTAGAATGCGCAAACTGCCTAGGTAGTATCGAAAACACGCAAATGGTACTGTACCTCACAAAACGCAAAGTACAAGTACAAGAACACTCAAACCACCATTTTTTCAATCTTTCTTAGATCTAGAACCCAATTTTGTTTACTTGATCAATGAGGTTTTGCTCGTTTCTCTCTCTAGGTTTTGCTCGTTTCTCTCTCTAGGTTTTG
>CM067168.1:74083666-74122177 GCA_034093135.1 Erigeron breviscapus
AAAGGATCCTTAAGCGCGATCTGAACATTCTTAGGTTCTTCTTGTTAAATGAAATATGAATACAGACATTCAGTAATAAGTCCTAAATCCTTCACTTCACAAAATAAACTAGTCATCTCTTGATTTAATTGATTTCTAGTTCGAACAGGCTCTGAAGCATCACCAAGAATATTATCAACTGGATGAGCCTTATTTATTCTATATTGAGGAGCTGAATCAACATTCAAGTTTTCTCCTAAATTCGATTGAATCTGCAATTCGGGAAAAATGAAATCATCTTCTGACTCTTCAGAAATAGGATCATCATCTGGCAATGGAACCCTTGAAGTAGTAGTTGGAGTAGTGTTCTCGGGTTCAGTAACCTCTGAATCTGAAGTCTTATCAGTGTTCTTACTACTTTCACCAATAACAGTAGTAGACTGAACTTTGGTTGGTGTAGTATCAACAATCTGAGCAGGAGGAGATGTAGAATAGGAGTATAATCCATATGATCTCTTAATATGATCACATCATCAACTGTGTCAGGACCTGAATAAGAAGAAGGACCGTGCAACGAACGAAACACACTGTCATAATCGAAATTTCTACCAGTTCCAGAATGAATAGCAGGCTAATGACTGACAATCTTTACATTAGTTCCCAAGCCAACTTGGCCTGTCTGTTTATTATAAACCCGACGAATTGAAGTACCTGGTTTATAACCCATGAAAAATCCCTCTTCAACTTTTGGATCAAACTTTGACTGAGGTAGATATTTCAAGAAGGTACACGGTACACCAAAGGGTTCAACATTCTGTAAATTGGGTTTCTTCTTATGTAGAAGCTCATAACAAGTCTTATTAAGACGTTTAATGATTAAAACCCGATTTAAAATGTGACATGCTGTATTCACTGCCTCCCCCCAAAACATAGGAAGCCTTGAATCAGCAAGCATTGTTCTGGCTGTTTCGATTAGAGTCCTATTCTTTCTTTCAGCAACTCCATTTTATTGTGGCTCATACGGTGCACTGAATTGATGTTGGATTCCTTTGGATAAACAAAAGACTTCCAATGTTTTATTCTTTAATTCAGTTCCATTGTCACTCCTGATTCTCTTTACACGAACTCCATAAACATTCTCAGTTTCAACAAAGAAATTTATCAAAATCTGTGGAGTTTCATCTTTAGTTTGTAGAAAGAATACTAATGAGAATCTCAAGTAATCATCAGTAACCACTAAACAATAATACATCCCACCTATACTTCTTACATTTACAGGGCCAAACATATCCATGTGAAGTAACTCAAATGGGTTGGCAATAGAATTTTCTTGCTTAGGCTTATGAGAAGACTTTTACAGTTTACCTTTCAGACACGGTACACATTTATCTTCCATTTCAAACCTTTTCATCGGAACACCTTCAACCAAACCATGTTTCACAATATGATTCATCTTTCAGAAATGAATATGTCTCATTCTTTTATGCCATAACAGTGATTCAGATTCATTTGCTTTACTCAATAAACAAAATGGCTCCTTCGAATTATCAACACCTAACATAAGGCCATAGATGTCTTTCTTCCTAGAGGCTTTTAGTAGGATCCAGTCTTCAGGAATAACATACCCCGGCTTCAAAATAAGTGCTTCTTTCTCAGTAAAATGGACATGATTACCCTTGTCACAAATCTGAGAAACACTCATAAGATTATGAGATAGCTGTTCCACATAATTGACTTTCTCCAATGTAATTTTCCCATTGACAACATCACCTTGACCTGAGATGTTGCTGCCCTTGGGACCAGCGAAACTAACATAAGAACCAATTATATGAACATAGTTGGACAAGAGCTTCTTGCCCCCTGTCATGTGCCGAGAACATCCACTGTCAACATACCAAAGACTGATAGGCTTCCTTGGTTCTCCCTGCACAATAGACACAAATTAAGTTAGTTTCTATAGGGCACCCAAACCTTCTGAGGTTTAGGTTTACCGTACTCATCTTTCATAATTAATTCGGTCCAATATCCATTGCTCTTTGATGGAGCCTTGGATGACTGTGGTGTCACAGTTGTTCTTTTGTTCGGTGAAATGAAACGAGCTTTAGGAGGAGAATTCTTAGGTGAATGTGGACCAAACCTAGGCTGATTTTCTAATCGATCAAAAAATTTAGAAACATTTTCATTTTTACGAGTAGGTGATCGATTCTGTTGAACTTGCTTATTCCTAGGTGAATTACTCCTTTGAGGAGTACGAGATCGACTCGGACTTCCACTTCCATGACTACTAGAAGTAGTATTTCGTGAATGACCCTGTCGTTTAGGGGTCTTAGATCGATCACTAGGAACAAAAGAGTCATTATCACTAGACTTAGGAGGAGAGATACTATTATCAGGACAACGTCTCTTCCTATTTGGATAACAGCTGTATACATGACCTTGTTCATAGCAATAAAAACATGATCTACTTGCCCTAAGCTTCCTAGCTTTAATATCAGATTCCTCAGAAGTCACGCCTAAACACTCTTTTAATTGAATTGTGGCTGACTCTTCTTTTGACAGACCTTTTGACTCATTTTTAGAAAACTGTACTTTCTTCTGAATCCTTGGTTAAGTAGAGAAAAGGTGTCAAGGTAATTCCACTAGATGTAGATTCATCCTTATTCCAAACTTTATCAATCTTGTCATGATCTATTTTCTCAAAGTCAATTTCAGTAGATGTAAAAACAGTATCACATCCCTTCATTGTAAAACATTTTATGACTTTGTCAACATGACATACTGGATTCACATAATTAGATCCTACAAGGACATTTGCATCATAAACAACATTTTTAGGATCTAATGGTCTAACAAACAAATTTACAGTTTCAACTTTCTTGTTTACAGGTTTTGTCTTTTTCACTGAACTCTCAGAGGACTTATGATCCTTAGTTGGCTTTTCTGTCTGAGATGAAGAAGGTTGACCAGTAAAAATCTCTTCTTTCTCAGTCAGTTGTGCTAGAGATCACTATAATTTTCATTAAATGGACCGCTAACTTCTTTATAGTCTATTCCTAAACCACCTTTACTTTTCGAATCTCGCGGTATAGGAGTTTGTAACTGCATAGACCTAATAAGTTCAGAACCTCTAATCTGTTCAAGTCTGGTATTAAGCTTAACAATTTCTAGTTTAGCATCAACTAACTCTTTCTCCTTTTTTGAAAAATCTTCAGTTAGTTTAGCATATTGCTCATTTCCTACCTTTTCCATTAGGACAGACTCTCTAAGTTTTTCTTTTAAAGCAAGAATATCTTTATCTGAGGCTCGAATTTTATCTTTATAAAGACTTTCTTGTTTAATTAAACCAGAATGTTTTGCAAAAAATGAGTCGTTTTCCTTCTTAAAAGTAGAATTTTGAACAATCAAGTTAGTTATGGTCTTGCTAAGACTAGACACCTCTTGTTTCATTTCAGATACCATTTGACATACTTTAACAATTGAAAGTAAAGAACATGATACCTTCTGATCAGCAGCCTTGCAATCTGCCATGTATGCAACAAAGTCTTCAGTTGTCATACCTTCAGGTATCACAAATTCCTTCATTTGATCTTCAATACTCTTCTCAGAATTTGAACCATCAACTTTGGATGACTCAACTTTCCCTTCTGGCGTCTTCATAGCTGTCATAGACTCGCTCTCAGATCTTACTATCTCAACAACTTTCTTGACATTTTGCTTGACAATCTCAGATGCTCTCTCTTCACTAGTATACACAGCATAATCAATTGTATTAACAACTTCATTTGCAACATGCGCATAGTCATCATAAATCTCAACTAAGTAGGCATGATTCAAAGTATCTTCAGATTGTGTATCCCACTGATAAGTACCATCTGGATTTTGAACAAAAACAGCCTTAGACTCCAAAAGCTGAGGAGAACCTGATTGTTGAGGAGTAGCATGTAATGTAATCATTGCTTGAGTTTTCTGATAATTGGGTGGAGTAATACCGCCTTGATTGTAGTTTTGTCTACCTGCAACGGTATTATCATTTCTCTTTTGACATTGGCACTCTCTGGCAAAATGACCAAATCCATCGCAATTGTAGCATTTCACCTTGGATTTATCAAAACCCTTAGTACCATTACCCAAAAATCTTCCAGTTCTCTGAGTGAACCATTTGACCTTAATGGTTAACATTGCTAGCTGCCATTGTAGATCCATTTCTTATAAATCATAAGGATCTATCTGATTGTAATCCTCATCGATCAATGCAGGGTCAGTAACCTTTCCATTAATATAAGCTCCATGAGCAGAACATAAAGCAGAATAGAGATTCATTCTACCCTCTGCAGAACTCATACTCATTGGCATGGAATGAAACAATAGAGTATTGCTTTTGACAGTAGTAGTAGCATTGTCATAAGCAACATATCTTGCAAGTCCCTCTGCATCAACTATAGGTGTAGCTTCTGCACCACTTAAAAATGCATTGGTTCCTGAGCTAGTACTTCCAATATGAACTGAAGAAGCATGATACAAAGTCGGATCTTGAGTAAAATCAGAATGAGTATCCTTGATTCTTCTCTTCATTTCTCTATTTTTCAGCTTTGAAACAACAGTCTCAAAATCCAATGAACTGTATTCCTTGTCATCTTGAAGGTGATGAACATATTCAGTCCATATTTTTGGTAGAGAATCTAAAAATTTATCCACTAACTCAGTCTGGGGATAAACAACTTCAAAATATGATAACTCTGTTTTCAGATGGTTGAATCGAGCAATAATCTCATCTAGAGATTCTCCTTTCAAGCCATTGAAAGCTTCATACTGACGCTTAAGAAATTTAATACGATTTCTCTTCAAAGTAGCATCGCCCTCACAGTACTTTTCTAGGGCATCCCACAATTCCTTTGAAGATGTGTACTTCTTGAACAAATGTACACTTTCTTGAGGTAAGGCCATAGTAAGTGTTGAAAGTTCCTTTCCCTCAATAACGTATTTCTTCTTTTCTTCATCTGGCATGTCAGTATAGGTGTATCTACCAATCACACCATTTTTCTCATAAGTCGGCCAGTCAAAACCTTGAGTTATCATAACCCACATATCAATATCATTGAGACGAATATAGTCTTCAAATCGTCTCTTCCACATCCAATAATTTTCCATACGGAAGAGCTTTGGAGGTGTATTACCACGACCGACTTCATGGTCGTGCATAATGAGCTGATTGATAAGTGCGGCATTAGGAGAGTTTGCGGCAGCAGGTACAGTAGTCATTTCAAGTCTTTTTGGATGAAAATCAAACGAAACAAGTTATTGTAGCAACAAGAGTTCGTGCTATGGTGGCACGAAGTAAGTAGTTGAAGAGTACACGAAGACTGATTCGTGCTGATGTGGCATGAACTGGAGCACGAAGTAAAATTCGTGCTGACGTAAGCACTTAATAGAAATCACCTCGTGCTGACGTAAGCACGAGGTCGCGCGAAGATGAACACGAATTCTTGAAGAAACTTGATTTTCGAATTGTTTTTGCAATCAATAGCAAATCACATGATCTTTAACCTTCTGGTAATCAACCTTAGGGCTCTGATACCACTTGTAAGGACCCTATTGTGTATAGATCGTAAATAAGACATGATTCGTTATGTCAAGAGTGCGGAATCCTCTTGAGATAACTAGATTGCTATTGTCTTTCGTCAATTAATGAGTAATTAATCAACCTAAGGATATACACGAAGTGTTAATTCGTGTAGGAGGATTTACTAGCAACAATTCAACGTATATTCACCAATTCGTTACTTAATTCGTAACATAGGTGGGTATTTATACTTGTGTAATGTTAATTCGTGTGGGCTTGGGCTTCACACGAAGTGTATTAAACGGATTTCACCAAAAACCCCATGTCTCCGTGCTGACGTCAGCACGAAGGCACTTCAACGTGCTGCTGACATCAGCACGAGGAGCATCTCTTGAATCCTTGTTTCAACTAGTACACAACGTCCAGCCATTGTTTAAGTGTTTTACAACACTTCTAACCTTGGCTCTACATCATTGTACCTACAAAACAATTAATATAACACACAAACATAACAGTAAACATAAACACATCTCATATTGAAGTTCAAGCGTAATCATTAAACACAAACATATGTCCTAACGACTTATTATTCAACGATTACATATAAATTCCAAAGAACAAAATAGTTAACCAAATCTACGTTGCTACTGTCACACAAATCTGCATCTACAAAGAATGTTTACAATGACTGTCGAGTCTCTTAGAGAAGCTCTTCAGTTGAACTATTTTGCTGAAAATGAGCTGGCCATATAACTTCCCATTGGCATCAATCTCAGGGAAGTTTGTAGGCTGATGGGGCATTCAGATATATTGGATAAACATGGGGTGCTGAAAAGAAAGGGCACTATCTACATGAGCAAACTGACTGACTCATGAAGATATTTCTTCACTCATATTGTTGAGTGCTTGGGAGGCAGTTCTGAGGACTTGATCAGATAAACCAAACACACCTCCAGATTGCATACTGTCTCTGGCTTGGTCTAAGAGTGGATTTCGCCCAGATCTTCTTCAATGACCTTGCTTAACGATTGAAAGGTAAAAACAGAATTCTTCATATTCCTTTCATTAGTTTTCTTTCCCTTGTATTTAAAAGGGCTCTTGGTGCTGCATACGATTATAACTCATGACACTTTTCAGTGTGTGAGTATATGAGGGATCTGACCCAATTAACTTCCAGACAAGGAGAAGTTGATATCCCTCATGAAATGTTGCACCATTTTAGAAGGGAAATAACCGATGCAACATCACCAGTTGAGTCGGAAGAGGCTCCAGGTGGGCTTCAAAACAATGAAGGACCCACTGAAGATCTCATTGCTGAAGAGGGGTCACCAGAAATCGAGGTGGCCTCTGACCCACAGCAAACTGAAAATTTACCAATCATCCATCCCAGACGACCAAGAAATAATAACCCCAGACGTCTTAGGAGAGTGGGAGATATGGTCGCTCCCAGTAGAACCTTAACCAGCCATCCAGATTCCTCACAACAGGAATCTGGAGATGTCATAAGGGAAAACCCATAAGCAACCACTCTCAATCTTCTTTTAGAGGAGAGTCGTGAAGAAAATCGAGGGTCAGCCCAATTAACTGCAGATGGTACAGTCATCACTGATGCAATTCCAGTGACTACCATCGGCAATGAAGCTACGGCTGAGCCTAAGATTGGCGATGATACTACGGTTGAGCCAATAGCTGGTCAGATTGATCTGAACCAGGACATAACTGACCAAACTGTAATGAATAGAATTTGAGCTTTTGTGTGTATAAATGTGTGTGTATAAGTGTGTGTGTATAATGGCGGTTTCTAGTGAGAGAAAGTAGAGAGAGAGTAGAGAGATGTCAGGGAAAGATTGGATAGTATTATGGGTTGAAAGGTTACAATTAACATAATGGAGGGGGTTTATATACATATGAGCTATTTACACTATGCCCCCTTCCATTGTAACAACTTTACAATATAAGTACAAATTAACATAAGGTACACAAATCAACTACTACATTTATATTTCTAACAATCTCCCCCTTAGTAGTGATTTGTGAAAAATATCCAGTCTTTGTCTGTCTTTAAGCTCTTGTATTCGGTCTATCTTTGTTTGGATGCCAGAACAAATTTTCTCCTTCGGGTCTATCATCAGGAACAACCATGTTGTCTGCAAAGTTTCTTGGAGGAATGTTCTGTGGACCTGGACGATGACCGGGCTCGTACTTGATCCAACAACCTCCTCTTCGACGTACGACGTACTTAGACTTCTGAACATTCTTTGCTTCTCTCATCATTCTAATGTTGTCTCTGTACTCGAGTCTTTGATTAATCTTGGAGATTGCTTTATCAAACACTTCCTTTTTCTTTTCATCTTGCTCGTCTTCTTGCAGGCACAACAACACATTCTTACAAAACTCCAAAGTTCCATCAGAATAAGAAGCAAGTTCATCCGTACGAATGAAAATCTTCTTCTTTCTGCTATTCAAAAATACAACACCGAAGGATGGTTCTTCTATGATATGACCAATACTTAGCTGTTCAATATCTGCGGTGTATAGACTTTGATCAGGATACGGCACATTAATCTTTCTCTTCACAACTTCAAATTCTATCTGAAAATCTTCCAATGAAGCATATTGAATGCAGCTTGACATATATCGTTTAACAGCTTCAAAGGCAATAACATCTTCAGGATATCTCTGCATAGCATTCACGAAATGATTGTAGAGAAAGATAATGTCATCAACTGGCAGCAGCTTGAACTGTGTTTCAGTAAATCTGTAGCTCTTGCCATTATCTCTTTTGACATGGAAACTTGGGATTGAGATAGTATTCCTTTTAACCAAAATAACTCTGACCAGCACCAAGATCTTGTGATTTCTTTGTTCTTCAAGGAGCTTGGGATTATATTGCTTGGTGAGTTTAAGAAGCTCTTTGTATTCTTCAACTTGTCTAGCTTCCTTAAACTTATACATCGAATCCAACTCTGGTCTTCTGGTCTTGGTAACTTTGGTAGCTCCACAAAATATCATCATCATCATCATCATCATCATCATCATCATCATCATCATCATCATCATCATCATCATCATCATCATCATCATCATCATCATCATCATCATCATCATCATCATCATCATCATCATCATCATCATCATCATCATCATCATCATCATCATCATCATCATCATCATCATCATCATCATCATCATCATCATCATCATCATCATCATCATCATCATCATCATCATCATCATCATCATCATCATCATCATCATCATCATCATCATCATCATCATCATCATCATCATCATCATCATCATCATCATCATCATCATCATCATCATCATCATCATCATCATCATCATCATCATCATCATCATCATCATCATCATCATCATCATCATCATCATCATCATCATCATCATCATCATCATCATCATCATCATCATCATCATCATCATCATCATCATCATCATCATCATCATCATCATCATCATCATCATCATCATCATCATCATCATCATCATCATCATCATCATCATCATCATCATCATCATCATCATCATCATCATCATCATCATCATCATCATCATCATCATCATCATCATCATCATCATCATCATCATCATCATCATCATCATCATCATCATCATCATCATCATCATCATCATCATCATCATCATCATCATCATCATCATCATCATCATCATCATCATCATCATCATCATCATCATCATCATCATCATCATCTTCATTATCTTCATCATCATCATCATCATCATCATCATCATCATCATCATCATCAGAACTAGTTCCAAAAACTTCCTTAAGTCTTCTTTGAATTTCTTCATTTTCATCTTGGTTACCACCTTCAGCTCTTTCTTCCATCACCACATCTTCAACAATTCCTTCAACTCTTGCCGAAGTATTATCAATATTCGTTTGACCTTCTCCTTGGTTTTCCCCCTCGGGGTGATCATCAGAATCAGGATCATCCCGTCGAGAAGCAACCGAGGCCGGTCGGCAAGATTCTAATGCCAACAATCTTAATTCAAATTCAGCTAGTTTAGCATCATACTCAGCCTTTTGTCTTTGAACTTGTTCTTGTAAATCTTTGACTCTTCTTTCAGTTGCAAGTTCCCTTTCTCTAACTTCCAAGGCATTCAACACTCCTCTTTCAGTAACAGTCAACAAATCACCCTCAGACCGTAAGATATTCAACAACACTTCACATGCAGAGTCTTTGGTAGGTTGATTTGTTGATGTTGATGGAATTTGATTTGGTGTTGGTGTTCTTTGTGTTGGTGTTTGAGATGGAGTAGCCAACCCGGGGGTTGTTTGCACACTTGAAGTGTGACCTAAATTCAGCGAAGCTGATTCAGGATTTCCTGCGGATCCTCGGGTTATACCCTCACCAGCAGTTCAGATTCATGGGCTTTGCAACCCAAATCAACTGGTGTCCTAGACTGTGATAAATCACTGTCCTGGACTTGTTGTTGTTGGGCAACACCACTCACAACACTGGGGTCACTGAGAATGCCCATTAATACAGCCTCAGGTTGATCCTGAGGAACAGCAGTGTCACTACGGCGTTGATACTGTCCCCCAGTCTCGGTTTGAGGACTGTTACCTGCGGCTAAAGCTGGCGTGATGTTAGCTAAGGCAGGATTTCCAAGCTGTCCTTGAGGGTCACACAAAGTGGGTCCCCCTCCGCTTGTTCCGGCATCAGTACTCAACTGTGCTTGTGAATCCGTGTACCTAGGAGATACTCTTGTGCACGAAATGAAGGCGAGAGGTGGGGCTGGTCCTCTCTTATTTCAACACTCTCGTCCTCCAAATGAGGAGAGTGTGGTGATCGTGGCAAATCCCCGTGCATTTGTGAGACTAACTCCTGTTGTGAGGAGTCAGAATGGCTGGGAGAGTTTGGTGCAAGCGAGAATGGGCAGTTCCCGACTTCTACCCTAGGGTAAACAACCCGGCTAGACACATTGGTTTGAACTAAGGGAAAGCCAACATTTTCTTTATGCCCTTGTCCTAACCCGGACCGCACATCCTCTCTGGTATTTTCAACTCCTCCCTCAATTCCGCCTTGTTCCTCCAGCACAACATCATCTCCTGTGCTAACATGCTCTGTTTCAACCTCAGATTCAACATTATGAATTACTTCAGTTACTTGTTCAACATCAAATTCAGCTGAGGCACCAGGTTGTTCATTCACATCTGCAGTTTGAGATTCATAACTTTGTCTGGCAGATTTAGACGACTTATGTTTTCTTTTGGATTTCTTTTTCTTTGAGGCCTGCTTCAGTACACTTCTAGCAGCCATTTTAAGTCGTCTACCTGGTGGTGGAGTTGGTTCTTCAGGTAGTGCTGAAGCAAGTGGTGTTGGATTAAGTACAGGTGAAGAGCGAGGTGGTGTAAAAGTTGGTGGGTTTGGTGAAACAACTGATGGTAAAGGTGTAGATTGTGAAGGTGAAGATTGCGAAAAGTGAACGGTTGGTGTAGATTGTGTTGATGGTGTAGGTTGAGAAACAGGTGAAGAGACAGGTTCAGGTGTAACAACATCATGTTCAAACATAACTCGTTTCGATTTCCTTCTCCTCTGCCCAGAAGTCCCCTCACCACTATCCCCTCTGTTTCTTTTATGTGACCTAGGACCCTCACTTGGCGACCTATGCTCAGCTTGGGTAGGAGTCTGTTGGCTTTCAGACCCCATTGCTGAGACTAACCACTCGAGATAAGCCCTAAGATGAGGACTCTGAGCAGGAACCAAATTAATTAAGAATGGTGGAATCGGAAAAGGTCTTGCAGTTTCACTACTTGTGCCTCTCAAGTTGGATTTATACATCGCAATCACATACTTGAAGCTGTTCTCCAATTTTGGAATTTCTTCTTGATTATCAAGAACATCTTCGATAATCAGTGTGAAGAATCTGATAAAGGGAATATATTTTCTGTCTTGTTTATCTTTTCCCTTGACAACTTGAATCATCTTTTTCCATATAATCGCCGCAAAGTCACACTGCACATTGTGAGTGACTGCATAGTAAATTGATAAGGAATCCTTTGTCATGAGATCAATTCCTTTCTGTGATGGCATCAAACAGGTGGTTAAAACATTGTACATCGTATGCCAGAGAGTTGCTACATTACTCCTTCTAAAATCTCTCATCGTTGCCAACTCTCCTTCATAACCCAACGAATGAACTCCAGCCAACATTTTCTTTATGCCCTTGTCCTAACCCGGACCGCACATCCTCTCTGGTATTTTCAACTCCTCCCTCAATTCCGCCTTGTTCCTCCAGCACAACATCATCTCCTGTGCTAACATGCTTTGTTTCAACCTCAGATTCAACATTATGAATTACTTCAGTTACTTGTTCAACATCAAATTCAGCTGAGGCACCAGGTTGTTCATTCACATCTGCAGTTTGAGATTCATAACTTTGTCTGGCAGATTTAGACGACTTATGTTTTCTTTTGGATTTCTTTTTCTTTGAGGCCTGCTTCAATACACTTCTAGCAGCCATTTTAAGTCGTCTACCTGGTGGTGGAGTTGGTTCTTCAGGTAGTGCTGAAGCAAGTGGTGTTGGATTAAGTACAGGTGAAGAGACAGGTTCAGGTGTAACAACATCTGTTCAAACATAACTCGTTTCGATTTCCTTCTCCTCTGCCCAGAAGTCCCCTCACCACTATCCCCTCTGTTTCTTTTATGTGACCTAGGACCCTCACTTGGCGACCTATGCTCAGCTTGGGTAGGAGTCTGTTGGCTTTCAGACCCCATTGCTGAGACTAACCACTCGAGATAAGCCCTAAGATGAGGACTCTGAGCAGGAACCAAATTAATTAAGAATGGTGGAATCGGAAAAGGTCTTGCAGTTTCACTACTTGTGCCTCTCAAGTTGGATTTATACATCGCAATCACATACTTGAAGCTGTTCTCCAATTTTGGAATTTCTTCTTGATTATCAAGAACATCTTCGATAATCAGTGTGAAGAATCTGATAAAGGGAATATATTTTCTGTCTTGTTTATCTTTTCCCTTGACAACTTGAATCATCTTTTTCCATATAATCGCCGCAAAGTCACACTGCACATTGTGAGTGACTGCATAGTAAATTGATAAAGGAATCCTTTGTCATGAGATCAATTCCTTTCTGTGATGGCATCAAACAGGTGGTTAAAACATTGTACATCGTATGCCAGAGAGTTGCTACATTACTCCTTCTAAAATCTCTCATCGTTGCCAACTCTCCTTCATAACCCAACGAATGAACTCCAGCCAACATTTCTTCAACTGATGGGAGTTCTTCGTATTCTTCAAGTACAGGAAATCCAATTGTTGTTCTAAACTCATCCAAAGTGAATCGACAATTAAACAGTTCATCTTCTGACTCTAGAGAAAATTTGAAGTAGTCTGCTGTGTTATGCCTTTTACTTCCTCGTACATATTCAATAGATTGCCACAGCTCAAAGACATACTTCTCAGGTACAATTGCACCTCCAGTCAAAGCATTGTTCAATGGATGATAGCTAAGAATCTCTGGAATGATTGGGAATTTGCAAGCAAATGGAATGTGAAGTGCTTGATTGGCTTGCATCTTCATTGAATCTCCTTCTTTAAACATGGCCATCTTGATAGTTTATTATTTTCTGTTTAAGACAAACTGACCAATGTATTGACCAGAAAATACAATTTAATCACAGAAAAATAATAACACATACCAACATTTAAGAAACACATTTATTATACAAAGACAATGTTTTGCATATATATTAGAAATGAGAAAACAAAGTAGTACACAAAGGCGTTCGATACCTTGCCTCTCACCCCAAACACTTATGAAATACTATATATTTACCAACACAATACACATACACATTTATACATTTTAAAAACACAACACAAATATAAAAGAAACATAGAATAAAAAATAATGGAAAGAAAGAAGAAAAGAAAAAAAAATTAAATTCTAATTTGTACTGTTTGCCGAGCAAAATGCTCTGCAAACAGTTGGATTTAAAACTTTGTGAAAAATTTTCATTTTGTACTGTTTGCCGAGCAAAATGCTCTGCAAACAGTTGGATTTAAAACTTTGTGAAAAATTTTCATTTTGTACTGTTTGCCGAGCAAACTTCTTGGCAAACATGAGAAAACTCAAAACTGGCACCAAGTCATCGTTTATTGGAGATGAACCTCGTAAATGCCGAGCTCAAAGCTCTGCAAACAGTTGGATTTAAAACTTTGTGAAAAATTTTCATTTTGTACTGTTTGCCGAGCAAAATGCTCTGCAAACAGTTGGATTTAAAACTTTGTGAAAAATTTTCATTTTGTACTGTTTGCCGAGCAAAATGCTCTGCAAACAGTTGGATTTAAAACTTTGTGAAAAATTTTCATTTTGTACTGTTTGCCGAGCAAAATGCTCTGCAAACAGTTGGATTTAAAACTTTGTGAAAAATTTTCATTTTGTACTGTTTGCCGAGCAAAATGCTCTGCAAACAGTTGGATTTAAAACTTTGTGAAAAATTTTCATTTTGTACTGTTTGCCGAGCAAAATGCTCTGCAAACAGTTGGATTTAAAACTTTGTGAAAAATTTTCATTTTGTACTGTTTGCCGAGCAAAATGCTCTGCAAACAGTTGGATTTAAAACTTTGTGAAAAATTTTCATTTTGTACTGTTTGCCGAGCAAAATGCTCTGCAAACAGTTGGATTTAAAACTTTGTGAAAAATTTTCATTTTGTACTGTTTGCCGAGCAAAATGCTCTGCAAACAGTTGGATTTAAAACTTTGTGAAAAATTTTCATTTTGTACTGTTTGCCGAGCAAAATGCTCTGCAAACAGTTGGATTTAAAACTTTGTGAAAAATTTTCATTTTGTACTGTTTGCCGAGCAAAATGCTCTGCAAACAGTTGTTTTAAGACTTGGAACAAGTTTTGTACAAAATGAACTGTTTGCCGAGCAAAATGCTCTGCAAACAGTTGTTTTTAAAACTTGTAAAACTTTTGGAATTCAAAAAGACTTGAATGCCGAGCAAAATGCTCTGCATTATGTTGTTTTAATGACTTGGAGGAAAAATTTACTGGTTTGATAAAAACAAGCATTTGCCGAGCTAAAAGCTCTGCAAATGACACTTTTTGATCCAAAAACTTGTTTGAGAAAATTAAGAACAAGTTAACCAGAAATTGATGATCTGAAGAAGAAAGTAGATGAATTAATCCACAAAAACGATCACCAAATTAACCCCACTTAGATTATTATGAAGAAGATGAAGAATGATGTATGATTGATGTGAAGTTTGAACAGTTTTGAGAGAGAAAGAAACTGAGATATTTTGGTTTGAATTTGAAATGAATGCTTCGACCCGCCCAGATTCCTTTCATAAATCACATATTGTTTCATCTTGGCATTTAATCAAACATTTGAAGTGCGTAAATAAAACAAGTGATTTTACCTTTAAAATGATGATCTGAAGAAGAAAGTAGATGAATTAATCCACAAAAACGATCACCAAATTAACCCCACTTAGATTATTATGAAGAAGATGAAGAATGATGTATGATTGATGTGAAGTTTGAACAGTTTTGAGAGAGAAAGAAACTGAGATATTTTGGTTTGAATTTGAAATGAATGCTTCGACCCGCCCAGATTCCTTTTAAATCACATATTGTTTCATCTTGGCATTTAATCAAACATTTGAAGTGCGTAAATAAAACAAGTGATTTTACCTTTAAAATGATGATCTGAAGAAGAAAGTAGATGAATTAATCCACAAAAACGATCACCAAATTAACCCCACTTAGATTATTATGAAGAAGATGAAGAATGATGTATGATTGATGTGAAGTTTGAACAGTTTTGAGAGAGAAAGAAACTGAGATATTTTGGTTTGAATTTGAAATGAATGCTTCGACCCGCCCAGATTCCTTTTAAATCACATATTGTTTCATCTTGGCATTTAATCAAACATTTGAAGTGCGTAAATAAAACAAGTGATTTTACCTTTAAAATGATGATCTGAAGAAGAAAGTAGATGAATTAATCCACAAAAACGATCACCAAATTAACCCCACTTAGATTATTATGAAGAAGATGAAGAATGATGTATGATTGATGTGAAGTTTGAACAGTTTTGAGAGAGAAAGAAACTGAGATATTTTGGTTTGAATTTGAAATGAATGCTTCGACCCGCCCAGATTCCTTTTAAATCACATATTCGGGTCGCGGGTCTGGGTATGACCCGCGTGTTGACCCGAATCCAAACAAGTTTGAGCTTTAACTTCATTTTTGGGCTGACATGAAATTTGGGCTTGATATGGGTTTTGAGCTTATAACACAATTTGGGCTGGTCTAGTTGGGTTTTCACTTAAAACAAACAGATAATAAAAAAAAAAAAAAAAAAATAAAAAAACAAAAAAAAAAAAAAAAAAAAAAAAAAAAAAAAAAAAAAAAAAAAAAAAAAAAAAAAAAAAAAAAAAAAAAATCTTTTTATCATTTTAGAATTTTCTAATTTTATATTTGATTTTTCAGTTTTAAAACAAACAAACACACATAACAATAGCCAAAAAAAAATTATACAAACTAGAAAAATTAGAAAAATTACACAAAAATTTACATGCATTTGCACACTCCCCCTCAAATTAAGCATATATCAAAACAGTGAATTTACAAACTCCCCCTTAAATCATGCATTCTACCCTTTTTCTCCCCCTCAAACATTGCATGTCATTACAAGTAAAACACATCAATGTTTGAAACAGAAAATGAACATAGAATACATGGCATGAAAGCATTTAAGTTTGTAAATCAAGCATTCCCAACTTGGTTTTCAGAAAATTGAACCTGTTTTCATCCAAAGGTTTGGTGAAAAGGTCTGCAAGTTGGTAGTCTGTTGGGACAAAATAGAGTTCGATGTTACCTTTCTCGACATGATCTTTAAGAAAATGGTACCGAACATCTATGTGCTTGGTCTTGGTGTGCTGTACAGGATTGCAAGAAATAGCAATAGCACTTTTAGAGTCACAGTAGATGGGAATCCTGTTGAAGTGAAATCCATAATCAGTCAACTGTGTCTTCATCCAAAGAACTTGTGAACAACAGCTTGCTGCAGCTACGTATTCAGCTTCTGCAGTAGATGTGGATACACAATTTTGTTTCTTTGAAGACCAACTGACCAATCTGTCCCCTAGAAACTGTACACTCCCAGAAGTACTCTTTCGATCAAGCTTACAACCTGCATGGTCAGCATCCGAATATGCAATTAACTGAAACCCGGTATCCCTTGGATACCAGAGACCAAGGTTCACTGTGCCTTTCAGGTATCGGAAGATCCGTTTAACAGCCTGGAAATGACTTTCCTTGGGATTGGCCTGGTACCTGGCACACATGCATGTGGCGAACATAATATCCGGGCGACTTGCAGTCAAATACATGAGTGACCCTATCATACTGCGATATTTCTTTTGATCAAAAGATTTTCCATTTAAGTCAGCATTAATCTTTGTTCGAGGTTCCATGGGTGTCCCAATTGTTTGACAATCCATCATATCAAACTTTTTCAACATGTCAAGAATGTACTTAGATTGACAGATAAAAGTACCATTTGACAACTGTTTTACTTGAAGACCAAGGAAAAAGTTTAATTCACCCATCATGCTCATTTCAAATTTCTTGATCATTAAAGCAGAGAAATTCTTGCAGTATTTAGGATTAGTTGACCCGAAAATTATGTCGTCAACATAAATCTGGATTAGAATGATGTCACTCCCTTGTCGTTTGATAAACAAGGTAGTGTCAATCGAACCTTTGCTAAAACCAGATTTCACAAGATAAGAGGATAGAGCATCATACCATGCACGAGGCGCTTGTTTCAGACCATATAAAGCCTTATCTAACCTGTATACATAGTCTGGATGTTTTGAATTCACAAAACCTTCTGGTTGTTCAACATACACTTCTTCTTTGAGTATTCCATTCAAGAAGGCAGTTTTGACATCCATTTGGTAGACTGTGAAGTTCTTGTAGGTAGCATAGGCAAGAAACATCCGAATAGCCTCAATTCGTGCAACTGGTGCGAATGTCTCATCATAGTCAATTCCATCTTGTTGGCAGTATCCCTTTGCAACCAATCGTGCTTTGTTGCGTACAACAACTCCAGTTTCATCCTTTTTGTTCTTGAAGATCCATTTGGTTTTAATTGGCTCCTTGTTCTTGTAAGGATTTTGAACCAATTTCCATACCTCAAGACGTTCGAACTGATTAAGTTCTTCTTGCATTGCCTTCACCCAATCTGGACAATTTAGAGCTTCATTCACTGTCTTTGGTTCAACTATACTTAGAAAATTCACAAACAGACATTCATTCGCGGATGCAGATCTTGTCTGAACTCCAGTTGTTGGATTACCAATGACTTGAGAAATAGGATGAGCTCTTGTCCACTTGGTTGTGTGAGGAATTGGATCAAGTGGATCACCAGATTCTTCAGAATCAACAAAATCAGGAGAATGTTGTTCTGTTAATTGTTCAAACGAAGTTGCAATTGGTTCAACAAAGTCGTCATGATCATATTCTTCAGTATTGGTTGTAGGATTTGTCATTTGTGTGATATTATGAGGTTGAGAATGCAACTCTGAAATATCAGTAGGTGGAGGAGAATCAGATGATGAATTAACAACTGTTGATTGTGATGGTGAAGACTCATTGGGATCCATCTCTTCTGAATTTGAACTGGATGGTTCATTAGTATTTCCATCAGATTCAGGAACTTTCTTCGAAACTTGGAAAAATTATTCGAACAAGATATCCAAATCTTGTGTTGTTGGAGTAGAGAATGATGATTTGACATTTGAAGCAGTCTTTGTTGCGGAAGCTTGTGGACATTGAAGTTCGGGTCTTGAACTGTGTTGTTCAAGAACCATTCCTGAGAGTTCATCAAATTTGACATTCATACTCTCTTCGATTCTCTTGGTTCTTCGGTTATATACACGATATGCAATGGATTCTCTTGAATAACCGATGAAATATGCCTCATCGCCTTTTGGTTCAAATTTGCCCAGATTGTCTCGATCATTGAGAACATAACACACACATCCAAAAATGTGCAAGAAGTTCACATTGGGTTTTCTTTTGTTGATCACCTCATATGGAGTTTTATCAAACCTCTTGTTGATGATTGATCTATTTTGAGTGAAGCAGGCAGTAGCAACAGCTTCTGCCCATAGATTCGGAGGCAACTTTGAATAAGCAAGCATTGTTCTAGCTGCTTCAACAAGAGTTCGATTTCGACGTTCAACCACTCCATTCTGTTGAGGTGTCCTGGCAGCGGAAAATTGATGAGTAATACCCATGGACTTGAAGAAAGAATCAATCGTTGAATTCTTGAATTCAGTTCCATTGTCTGAGCGAACAATTCTAACTGACGATTTAAGATTTACTTGGGTCTTCTTTATGAAATCAATAATTGCAGTCGGAGTGTCACTCTTTGCATGAAGAAAGAATACCCAAGTGTAACGAGAATAATCATCAACAATCACAAGAATGTATCGCTTGCCATGGATACTTTGAACTTTCATTGGGCCACACAAATCCATATGTATAAGGTGCAAAGAACCTTCAGTACTCAGATGCTTCTTTGGTTTGTGTGAAGCTTTCTTCATCTTACCAATTGCACAAGCTGGACAAACATGTTCACTTTCATACTTGTAATCAGGAAGTCCTTCAACAAGTTGTTTATCCACTAGAGCATTAATTGTTTGAAAATTCAGATGAGAAAGACGGCGATGCCATAACCAAGAGTTTTGTGCAGTTGCTTTTGAAAGTAGACAAATCTCTGAAGAATTAGATGGAATGTTGTTGAGATCAATAGTGAACAAATTATTGTCTCTTGTTCTAGTAAGAATATCCACACCATCTTCAGTCTGCACTTTGCATTCATATCTCCTGAATAATACTTGAAGATCATTGTCACAAAATTGTCCAACACTAAAAAGATTGTGTCCTAGGCCTTCAACATAAGAAACTCTCTTGATAGTGACACCATTTTTAACAATGTCTCCATAACCGAGAATAGGAGCAATATGATCATTTCCGAATCTGACTGTTCCCATAAACTTTTCAACAAAGTTCGAAAGAATGGATTTGTTTCCAGTCATATGACGAGAACATCCCGAGTCAACATACCAAACACAAATGAGGTATTCCTGCAAGGACAAGAAATATCTTTTAGGTACCCATGTAAATTGGGTCCTTGCAGGTTAGAGGGATAACATGCAAGTACACATTAAAATAAACATCAAGCAAAATGACACACAAGCAAACTTTTTATTCAAACAATAAACAAACACACATAATTGTTCAAAACACAAATACGAATTACAGACAAAGAAATGTAATGGTTTATACACAAGTTTTGATACAAGCAGGACTAGTCCTAGATGTAGTAGCATTATCTAATGTATTTGATCTACGGACTATCCACACTTGTTTGACATGGGTAGTGTTTCCATCAAGTTTAACTTTTCTAGTAGCATGCAAGAATCTATCTTTTGGAATCCATTTACTGCTACTTTTCATGCACAAGTCACCTGAAACACGAACATTCTTAGAGTTAGAAACTAATTTAGCATTTATGTTCTGAACAGGTTTCTTCTTGATGGTTTCAGTGATCCTATTCACTTTCTTTATGTTATTAGGTGACAGCCAACCATAGTGGTCTTTGTATTTAGTCATGCCTGTAAAAGTATCTCTAACCCTCTGTAAAGTGCACTTAGGATTCTTCTGAGAATACCTAGGGAAACTAGAATACCTAACCTGCTGAGGTTGTTTGTTACCTAATGAGAAAGTTTCAATCTTAACAATCTTCGGACCACTGCTTGTTTTGACTTCTTTTTGTGACTGAGATTCAGATTTGACCTTGTACATCTTTGGTTGCCTAGAAGTCTTTTGGACTGTGGGACTTTTCTTTGATTTATGACTTGAATCCTTCTTTGATGATTGATTGAACTTTGGTTTTGAAACATTCTTTGGTAATGGTTTGGTCTTTGGTTTTGAATCAGTCTTGGGTGATGGGTTGGTCTTTGATTGTTGGGTGGTCTTTTGTCTTTGGAACTTATCGGATGAGGAAGGTTGTGAAGAGTGTGACTTTGGAATCTTCTTTAGATTAAAATCAAGTTTTTCCTCCTTTTGAACAAAAAGTTTTTCAAATTCAGGTTCAAAATCATGATTTTCTTCCAAAAATGTTGACATTTCATCAGTTTCCAACTTCACACTTACTTCACTTTTCTTTATCGGACATGGACTTCGCTTGAGTGGAATTGATGCTTTTTCTTTTTCTTTTTGAAATTGAAGTGCTATTTTCTGAAATTGGAATTCAACTTTTAAATCATTAAGTTCCTTTAGCACATTTAATCTCTGTTCTCTTTCTTTTTCAAACTTTTGTTTGAAAGCATCAATTTCATTCAAGTATGATTGAGTTCCCTCAGAAAACTTGGTAAATGACTGAGTTTCAGAAGTAATCGGGAAGAAATAATCATCAACATCATGAACATCATCTAAATCACCATCAGTTTGAACAGAAACATGTACAACTTGACTCTCAGTTTGCACTGATGCATTCATGATTTCACAAATAGAGCATGCAAGAATCTATCTTTTGGAATCCATTTACTGCTACTTTTCATGCACAAGTCACCTGAAACACGAACATTCTTAGAGTTAGAAACTAATTTAGCATTTATGTTCTGAACAGGTTTCTTCTTGATGGTTTCAGTGATCCTATTCACTTTCTTTATGTTATTAGGTGACAGCCAACCATACTGGTCTTTGTATTTAGTCATGCCTGTAAAAGTATCTCTAACCCTCTGTAAAGTGCACTTAGGATTCTTCTGAGAATACCTAGGGAAACTAGAATACCTAACCTGCTGAGGTTGTTTGTTACCTAATGAGAAAGTTTCAATCTTAACAATCTTCGGACCACTGCTTGTTTTGACTTCTTTTTGTGACTGAGATTCAGATTTGACCTTGTACATCTTTGGTTGCCTAGAAGTCTTTTGGACTGTGGGACTTTTCTTTGATTTATGACTTGAATCCTTCTTTGATGATTGATTGAACTTTGGTTTTGAAACATTCTTTGGTAATGGTTGGTCTTTGTATTTAGTCATGCCTGTAAAAGTATCTCTAACCCTCTGTAAAGTGCACTTAGGATTCTTCTGAGAATACCTAGGGAAACTAGAATACCTAACCTGCTGAGGTTGTTTGTTACCTAATGAGAAAGTTTCAATCTTAACAATCTTCGGACCACTGCTTGTTTTGACTTCTTTTTGTGACTGAGATTCAGATTTGACCTTGTACATCTTTGGTTGCCTAGAAGTCTTTTGGACTGTGGGACTTTTCTTTGATTTATGACTTGAATCCTTCTTTGATGATTGATTGAACTTTGGTTTTGAAACATTCTTTGGTAATGGTTTGGTCTTTGATTGTTTTATGTGTAGAGTTAGCGAAGAAGTCATATGACTCATCCATTAACGCATAGTTAAAATAGACTTTTGCACCCTTTTCTAGAAAATCATCAGCCTCATAATCACTATCAGTCGGTCTCACAAATTGGTCTGTCATCCCACATCTCAAATAAGATTCGTTGTATAATGATGGGACTTCTTCTTGTGCTTCGAGCAAACATTTTGGATTGTTATAACCCAACCCTGATGTGAATATTGTTTCTGAATTTCTTGGCCTATTTAAAAAGACTTGTTGATATGAACGATTGATCTTATACAACTTTTCTTGATAAGACTTGATTTCAGCTTTCAGTTCATCATTTTCCTCCAACTCCTTTGACTTCTTGATCTTTATCATGAAGCACACATTTGCTGCAAGTTCGTCTGTCTCCTCATCAGAAAGATGTAACCACTTGTCATCCTCAGCAAGAAGAGCAATTCCGCTTTCCTCTTGTCTTGCCAGCAAAAGTTTGTACTTGTAGTACTCGGAGTTCTTCTGTCGAGGTTTAGTGCAGTTGATAGCAAAATGTCCAGTAAAACACTCAAGAATTTCGGGTATGACAGCCTCATGATTGTCTTTGATTGTTTTATGTGTAGAGTTAGCGAAGAAGTCATATGACTCATCCATTAACGCATAGTTAAAATAGACTTTTGCACCCTTTTCTAGAAAATCATCAGCCTCATAATCACTATCAGTCGGTCTCACAAATTGGTCTGTCATCCCACATCTCAAATAAGATTCGTTGTATAATGATGGGACTTCTTCTTGTGCTTCGAGCAAACATTTTGGATTGTTATAACCCAACCCTGATGTGAATATTGTTTCTGAATTTCTTGGCCTATTTAAAAAGACTTGTTGATATGAACGATTGATCTTATACAACTTTTCTTGATAAGACTTGATTTCAGCTTTCAGTTCATCATTTTCCTCCAACTCCTTTGACTTCTTGATCTTTATCATGAAGCACACATTTGCTGCAAGTTCGTCTGTCTCCTCATCAGAAAGATGTAACCACTTGTCATCCTCAGCAAGAAGAGCAATTCCGCTTTCCTCTTGTCTTGCCAGCAAAAGTTTGTACTTGTAGTACTCGGAGTTCTTCTGTCGAGGTTTAGTGCAGTTGATAGCAAAATGTCCAGTAAAACCACAGTTGTAGCACTTCTTGTCTTCATTCCTTCTCTCCATTACCTTCTTCTCAAACTTCTTCTGATTTTCATACTTCTTCTCACCACCAACAAACTCTTTCTTCTGATCAAACTTAGGAGCATTCGCATTTTTGGCATACGAAGAGACTGATGAAGTCCTAAGTTGATTATTTGTTGGTTTCTTCTTGAAGAATTTCTTCTTGAAAGCCTTTGTGAAATAAGCGAGTTCTTTGTACATTTCTTTTTGCTTTTCATCAAGATCACAATCACTCATTTCACTTGAATCAGAATCAGTTTGAACTTCAACAAAACTGTGTCTTGATAATCTTGAAGTCTTCTTTTCAGCAACCAAGGCCAATGGATCTGAATGTACACTCTCTTCTTTCTTCTTCTGAATTCTCTGAACATCCTCAACATTAAGTTGTAGTTTTTCAAACAGAGTGTGAATGGTGAGTTTTCCGAAGTCTGATTGTTGGTTGAGTTGGGTTCCATACACTTGCCATTCCTCTTCCAGATTTTTGATGAATTTGATGTTCAGTTCCATATTGGTTCTCTTCACATCATTCTTTCTCAGCTCATTGATGACATTGCAGAATCTGATGTATACCTCATTCAATGGTTCACCTTTTTGTTGTTTGAATGTTTCATACATGTTCAGAACAGTCGACAACCTTATGGTGTTTGACACATCAGATCCTTTCATCTGCTTCTCTACTTCATCCCAAATGTCTTTTCCTATTTCATAGGAATCTACATTGCAGTAAATGTCATCAGGAAGTGCTTGGTAAAGAAAGGCAATTGCACTTTGGTCAGCCTCAACTCTGTTTCTCTGATCTGTGTTCCAACTCTCTTCAGGTAAAACTTCTCCATTAACTGGGTTCTTTGGAATTTCAGGACCATCTTTGTAAGATTTTCTCAGCAGTTTTCCATTCTTCTGCCTGTCTATCCAGTTCAGAAACCTTTTCTTCCATTGAGGATAAGATCCTCTAAACAAGACAGGTGGTCTTCCTTCAGAACCAAGTGCTAAAGCTTCCCTTGAAGCCATTTCAAGCAATTAAAAGACTTAGAAAAATTTGAGAATTTTCAATTTCAACTAAATGCAGAGCTTAAACCTCTGCAAATAGTGCAACTTATAAAGTCACTTGGTCGAAGAATCAATTTCAACTAAATGCAGAGCTTAAACCTCTGCAAATAGAACAAGTAAGAAATTTCAAATTTTCAACATCTTTTTGAAGTGAATCAATTTTAATTTGAAAATCTTTTTCTTTGTCCTCCAAATCTTTCTTTAATTTTAAATTCTTTTTACTCAACTCCCTGCAATCTTTCCTTGCTGTATCAGACATATCCATATAATGTTTTAACACTGATTTGGGAAAAGAGATTACCTCATCCTCGACTTCAAAAGAACTTTCATCATTTTCCTCCAACTCCTTTGACTTCTTGATCTTTATCATGAAGCACACATTTGCTGCAAGTTCGTCTGTCTCCTCATCAGAAAGATGTAACCACTTGTCATCCTCAGCAAGAAGAGCAATTCCGCTTTCCTCTTGTCTTGCCAGCAAAAGTTTGTACTTGTAGTACTCGGAGTTCTTCTGTCGAGGTTTAGTGCAGTTGATAGCAAAATGTCCAGTAAAACCACAGTTGTAGCACTTCTTGTCTTCATTCCTTCTCTCCATTACCTTCTTCTCAAACTTCTTCTGAATTCTCTGAACATCCTCAACATTAAGTTGTAGTTTTTCAAACAGAGTGTGAATGGTGAGTTTTCCGAAGTCTGATTGTTGGTTGAGTTGGGTTCCATACACTTTCCATTCCTCTTCCAGATTTTTGATGAATTTGATGTTCAGTTCCATATTGGTTCTCTTCACATCATTCTTTCTCAGCTCATTGATGACATTGCAGAATCTGATGTATACCTCATTCAATGGTTCACCTTTTTGTTGTTTGAATGTTTCATACATGTTCAGAACAGTCGACAACCTTATGGTGTTTGACACATCAGATCCTTTCATCTGCTTCTCTACTTCATCCCAAATGTCTTTTCCTATTTCATAGGAATCTACATTGCAGTAAATGTCATCAGGAAGTGCTTGGTAAAGAAAGGCAATTGCACTTTGGTCAGCCTCAACTCTGTTTCTCTGATCTGTGTTCCAACTCTCTTCAGGTAAAACTTCTCCATTAACTGGGTTCTTTGGAATTTCAGGACCATCTTTGTAAGATTTTCTCAGCAGTTTTCCATATTGGTTCTCTTCACATCATTCTTTCTCAGCTCATTGATGACATTGCAGAATCTGATGTATACCTCATTCAATGGTTCACCTTTTTGTTGTTTGAATGTTTCATACATGTTCAGAACAGTCGACAACCTTATGGTGTTTGACACATCAGATCCTTTCATCTGCTTCTCTACTTCATCCCAAATGTCTTTTCCTATTTCATAGGAATCTACATTGCAGTAAATGTCATCAGGAAGTGCTTGGTAAAGAAAGGCAATTGCACTTTGGTCAGCCTCAACTCTGTTTCTCTGATCTGTGTTCCAACTCTCTTCAGGTAAAACTTCTCCATTAACTGGGTTCTTTGGAATTTCAGGACCATCTTTGTAAGATTTTCTCAGCAGTTTTCCATTCTTCTGCCTGTCTATCCAGTTCAGAAACCTTTTCTTCCATTGAGGATAAGATCCTCTAAACAAGACAGGTGGTCTTCCTTCAGAACCAAGTGCTAAAGCTTCCCTTGAAGCCATTTCAAGCAATTAAAAGACTTAGAAAAATTTGAGAATTTTCAATTTCAACTAAATGCAGAGCTTAAACCTCTGCAAACAGTACAACTTATAAAGTCACTTGGTCGAAGAATCAATTTCAACTATTTGCCGAGCAACAGTGAGCTCTGCAAATGAACCTTTCAGAAAAATTACTCAAATTCTGAAATTAAGCACAAATTAAGCTTGTAATAAGCTTGTGGATCGCTCAGATATGCTGATTGTGCTCTGATACCAATTGTAATGAATAGAATTCGAGCTTTTGTGTGTGTAAGTGTGTGTGTTAATGGCGGTTTCTAGTGAGAGAAAGTAGAGAGAGAGTAGAGAGATGTCAGGGAAAGATTGGATAGTATTATGGGTTGAAAGGTTACAATTAACATAATGGAGGGTGTTTATATACATATGAGCTATTTACACTATGCCCCCTTCCATTGTAACAAGTATACAATATAAGTACAAATTAACATAAGGTACACAAATCAACTACTACATTTATATTTCTAACACAAACTGTTGGGCAACCATCAGTTTGGGATGAAGTTGAGTCACCCATGTCAGATACCAACTTTGGTTTTGATATGGATATGTTTGGTGAAGACACGACAATGGAAGTGGAACATTCTTCAGTTCCACCGCCAGCTTCCAGTCATGTCGACACCTCAGTCATTCAACCCCTTCAATCCACTGAAATGCCACCACCTCCACCAGAATCAAAAAATGCACCACCACCACCACATTCTTCCCTTCCTCCCAACATTTCTTATTTCAACCCAAGTCCTTTACCAGGACTCCATAGATCACCAATTCAACCACCACCAATTGAGCCACCAATGAACTTTCCAGATCCACGTGCTCTCGACTCTACTACTACAACAACTGAAACCACTACTACTGAAAGAGTCGAGACACATGTCTCATTGGTGTCCAAAAATATTATTGGACCTTCTTCCTCAACACCAGTTGATCTCTCTTCAACCGAGATCCAAGGTCTTTTTATAAGGTGGAGGACCTGGAGAGATCACTCAGTCCTCTTCCCAGGTTGTTTTTGACTTCAAATCTCTAAATTCAAATAACCTTAAGTCAGAAATGAACTTGTTCGCTGGGAATGAGAAACTGGTGTTCGAGAAGCTTAATGACCTGGTACTTGCCACCAACAGAAACACTGAAAATATTAAAGTGGTAGTCCAGGGTCTTGAAAAAAAGGTGTTGGCTTATGTTCAAACTACAGTGAAAGGCATTACTGAAAAACCACTGGCAGATTTGAAGGATGAAGTACAGAAGCTCACCAGTGAAGTTAGTGATGAAACTGCAAAGAAGCTGAAAATTATGATGATCAAGCAGTTAACTAAAGATGTCTCTGAGTCTGTCACCAGAAGTATTCGAGAAGAGTTGTTGCCAAAGATGGTTGAATTGGTTGTCAAGGAATTACCCAAGGACTTGCCTACTGAAATGGCTAATTTGAAACAGGAAGTCCATGGGTTAAAGCAGGATTTTACAAGGGTTTCTCCAGTTGCAGGTCGCATGTTTGGGTCCCCTGACCGTCAAATGCTCGAACAGTTATGGAATGACCTCCAGTCAAGAACTGGTGGTTATTCCAAGGGGGAAGGATCCATGCAACCTGGTGCAACTGTCAGTTTTGCTGCTAACAAAATCATGGAGAAGAAGAAAGAATTGTTGGCTCTAGTGACTGGTACTGATGCCAGTGCACAAAATGAAGCCTTTGGTACTGATGGCAATGTGCAAGAGGAAGAGGTTGCTGGTACTGATGCCAGTGAACCCCAGTTTGAAGAATTCCCAGACATCACCACCACATTGAAGTCTTTGAAAAGAAAGAAACATGTGGTGTCTGGAGGTGAACTGGAAGAGGCCACTGAAGGCTCTCCAGATTTTGTGTCTGCTGATGATGAAACATCAAAGAGACTGGAACAACAGGGCATTATGATAGATATCTTCAAAATAAGTCAACAGGATGAACTGCTGGCCCACAAAAGGGAGATGGCAAAAATGGGGACTCTCGATGCATATAATGCCGGTCAGTTGGGCATTCATGTTGATGTTTACAAGAAAATGAGAGATGACCCCAGAGTTCATTCATGCCTAAGTGCAATGGATGATGTCTATGTTCGTTCCAGGTACTCACAAGAAGAACAACAATTTGATGTTGAAACATTTGGCTTGACTGTGCAAGAGTTGGTTGAGAAAAGGAGAGAAGAGTTGGTTAACCTTTAGAGACAAGTTAGAAAGAATGTTGCAGCTCTGGAAAATGAGTACAGAAAGAAGATCAAGGGTTTGTCCAGACTTCCAGCCAGACAAACAAAGGCTGCCATAGATGCAGATCTTAGCACATTTATTTCACTGGACACCAACAGATAATTCCATTGAAGACATTCTCACTGAAGTCAAAGATTGAAGTATGGAGAAAGAAGACTGACAAATGGCGGGGCCCACTGGCAGTCCTAACTGATCAACGACTGGAGCTCTTGTCAGTGTTTTAGACCTTACAAGTCTGAGCACTGATTACGAGGAATTGACTTTTGCCTTTTACATGCTATTATCCGGACAATCCATTTGTCTATTGATAAAAGTACAAAGCGCGTGTAAAGGTGGTTGGTTAAAGTAAGACAAGTCACATCAACATGACTTTATCCTTGTACTTTAACCAATGCATTTAAGGAACTAAAGTTGTTTCCTTAAATGCATGCAACCATATTTGTACGGCATAATAAATTTACTGGTGAATTTATTTGCCTATAAATACCAAGTCATTTCTCTCGTACAAATTACTTTTTGCAATTTGGTGAACTTGCTTAAATACTCTCGATCGCTAAAAGGAATACTTCACAACTTTAAGTATTTCGGTCTAAGAGAGAATATTTAACAAGTATAGATCATTTGTAATTCATAGATTGTTAGGATATTTACATTGTGTTCCACCAATTTATTTACTTTATTGCTTTAAGTCTTGTATTACTTTATTTATATACTTGCATTTATATTTAAGTAATACTAGTCCATTTCTAGTGTTGTATCTCTAAATGGACTAGTATTACTTAAATATAAATGCAAGTATATAAATAAAGTAATACAAGACTTAAAGCAATAAAGTAAATAAATTGGTGGAACACAATGTAATTTTCAAGTGTATTTTATTTATTGATGTTTAAATAAAATACAAGATTGTTGCGGAACCAAGATAATACACAACTAAAATACATATTTATCTAGAAAGATATTATTGTTAGCATAAGTTTATAGAAAACGGGTGTTAGCTCAGTGTTATGGAGTTTTTTACAATATGATTTGTTTTTGGGGGATCTCAGGTTCGAATTGTGTCACATGAAAATGTGGTAAGGGGGTCTTAACAATGCTATACTCATCTAACACATGGGGAGCAAACCCTTTAGAGCATTGCCAGGAGTCGAACCGGCATGGACGCATCCGAGTGGAAGTGTTAGCCATTTATCCGTTGGTGCCTTTCAGGAAAAAAAAAGTTTATAGAAATGAGAAAGCTATTACTACATTTGATTCACATTTGAATCATTCATTATAAGGATAATACTTGCTCAACCGGGTCAATTGGACGATTATGAAGATCCACGGCCTCGATTGATAATCTCCATTGCACTTGGGGTGCCTCCATAAGGTTGGTTAAGTAGTCAAGCCTACGTCATAGTTTACTATATGGATAATTAACGCAAAAAGTAGAAATATATCGTAATCTAATTACTATTTTTAAAAGGGGTTTTTTAAAATTATTATATATAGAAACATTTGATATTGTAAAATGGGAATACTATGATGAATTTATTGACTTAAATAAATTTAATTTGTTCATTTACAAGTAGATATACTACAATACTAAATACAAATTTATTTTTGCAACGGCTTTGGAGAATAAATATAAAATTGGAAACTCGATAGTACATTATATATAGTCTGACTAGTCTCTCAAAATACCCCTTCTTTTCTTGTCGGCAAGTTTTGGTTGTAGCGTCATCAATCGGAAAAAAAAATATCAAACCCACACATGGTGTCTCATGTTTCTTCATTTTGTATACTTAAACCCCTATCTTCTCCCGCATGGGTTTAATTTTGGGATTTGTTTAATTGGGTGTGTAAATTGCACATATGTCAAATTCAAAATTTACAAAGTAGCACAAAATATTAGGTTAAAAGGAGGAGGCAACTTAAAGGAGGACTTTTATCACATCACATAGACAATAAACCCTTCCAAAATGATGGAGTAAGGCAACACCCTTACATGGAAGATTTCCGCCATGTGACACCTAAAAGTGGACGTGTGTAATCCTTTAGATTTGATTCAAAAGTTGGATCAACTTTAGACATTTGATTAAATCCAATTTGTTGTTTAAATCTTAACTATTGGATTTAATCTAATGGTTAAAGTTGATCCAATTTAATAAAATTGGATCAACTTTCGAGGACCTCAATTCTTTACCAATTTAGTTCGTTTAATGAGTTGTGATTATTTCATTCTCACAAATTAAAGTTTATTTTATTTGTCCTTTCAATACAAATATAATAGGGATAATTATCTAGAATAACTATTTATTTTTCGTTTGTTTTCTCCTAACCACTCTATTTTGATTTAGTTTACCTCGTGTCTTTTTTACTATCCTTTAACTCTGGAATAACTAGTTATCGTTTCATTTCATTATTAATCATATATTTAAAAATTCACTTTATTTTTGTATACCTTTTGAAATATTTTTCCAACATTTTGTTTCTTTGTCATTTTTTGAGTGTAAACAGATCTACATTTTTAATATGGTTGTGGTATTCCCTTTAAAAAAAATAATGATACGTGTATATCCTTTTGAGAATTATTTTTTAATTTGTTTTGTTATAACTTTTTTAATTCTGGTTTGTTTTTTAAGTTTTTTTCATAACATTTTTTTTTTTTGATTTTTGGGAGTAAACGTAAACATTAATGTGTGGTTGTGGTATTACCTTAAAAAAACAAATACCTGTGGCAATGCTATAACATCTTTTTTTTTTAAAGGTGTGGATCATTTGCTCGCAACAGAGCATCTAGCTTACGTTATCTTAACCGGGCCCACGTTAGAGAGCCCCCTCACCCTCAATATCTAGTGAGAGGAGAAACCCCAACTAAACCGCCATGACATTTAATTGGGATAAAACACTGCCCCTTCTGCAAGACTCAAACTTGCGTCACTGGAAGACTTTATCTGTGAAATTCCTTAAAATATCTTTCCCATGTCTCGAACTCGAGACCTCTAGCATGTAAAGCTTGTTCTCAACCACTGAGCTATAATGGGAAGTACGTGAGTGAATCATCTGTTAGTCAATAAAAATCACTTGTACTATTTGTTTTATTAGAGATTAATAATTTTTATTTATTTATAATCAATTTTAAATTTCTTATTTAAAATTTGTGTTTTTTATTTATTAAAAATTACTAATTAAAATGGATTTAAAAAAACTTAATGAAGAAAGATATAATCATGATTACATAATTATTATTTATATATACCTAATTTAATTATATTTATATTATTACTATTTGACTTTAGTTAATAAATGATATGGAGTCCCTTATACAATATAAGAAAGAGCGTACGAAGAACGGTATAAGAAACTAGATTCCAAAGAAGGCGAAAACGATATCTTCAGAATTGCTAAAGCAAGGGAGAGAAGACGTAGGGATTTAGGAGATGTCATTTATATCAAAGACGAAAGCGGACGGAGCATTGTGAAGGAGGGAGACATTAGGAAAAGATGGGAAGAGTACTTCGCCAATCTGTTTAATGGGAGAGGGTCGGGAGAAGTGAAGGAGGAGAGGACCACGTCACACACCCGAACACACGCTACGACGATGACAATGCTACGAGGATCAGCCAAGAGGAAGTAAGGTTCGCCCTAAAGAAGATGGGGAAAAACAAAGCAGTAGGTCCAAACCAAATCCCTATTGAGGCATGGAGATGCCTGGGAGACGCGGGGATAAGCTTGTTGACAAGCCTCTTCAACAAGATTTGGACAAGTGCTAAAATGCCAGAAGAATGGAGAATTAGTGAGGTTATACCTAACTATAAGAACAAGGGGGACGTGCAGAGTTGTAGCACCTATAGGGGCATTAAACTCCTAAGTCATATCATGAAGCTTTGGGAGAGAGTGATAGAGATGATGGTTACAAGGGTTACGAAGGTGGCAGAGAACCAATTCGGTTTTATGCCAGGGAGGTCGACGATGGAGGCTATTCACATCACCAGAAGCCTTATAGAGAAGTATAGGGAAAGACAAAAAGCGCTTCACTGTGCCTTCCTAGATTTGGAAAAGGCATATGATAGTGTACCACGAGAGCTGATTTGGAGGACGCTACAAGTGAAAGGAGTTACTGGGAGATACATTAGTGTTATTAGGGATATGTAGGATAGGGCTAGGACCGGTGTTCGAACCCCTGTGGGGAACACAGAGCTTTTCTCGGTAGAAATGGGCTTACACCAGGGTTCGGCGCTTAGCCCATACCTTTTTACCTTGATCTTAGACGACTTGTCCAGTGGCCTACAGGAGGAACTACCGTGGTGCATGATTTTTGCCGATGACATTGCGCTTATTGCGAGATCGACGGAGGAGTTAAACCGTAGGTTAGAGAAATGGAGAGAAGCCCTTGAAGACCATGGTTTGTGCGTAAGCCGAGAGAAGACAGAATACCTACGATGTGACTTCGATAACCATGAGATTAGACAAAATGGGGATGAGGATATATTCGCATTGGGGAGCGGATATTGTGTCCGAATGAGTCTTTTAGATACCTAGGATCGGTGATACACAAATCAGGGGGGATAGATGAAGACGTGACACGTCGAATCCAAGCTGGATGAATGAAGTGGAGAGCAACTACCGGAGTCATGTGCGACAAGAGGATCCCGCTAAAACTGAAAGGCAAGTTCTACAAAGTAGCTATTAGACCGGCTTTGTTATACGGGTCAGAATATTGGCCGATGACGAAAGCCCAAGCGTCTCGAGTAGAGGTGGCTGAGATGAGGATGCTAAGGTGGACTTGCGGGAAGACCCTATCAGACAGGATCCCCACGGGAGTTTTTAGAGCTCAACTTGAAGTAGGGACCATCATTAACAAGCTAAGGGAAAGGGCGCTTGAGATGGTTTGGCCATGTTAGGAGAAGGGATCGAACAGCACCACTAAGGAGAGCGGAGTCAATTCACGTTGACGGCGTACGAAGAAGGGGAAGGCCTAAGATGAGGTGGGAGGATTGATTAGCGAAGGACCTAATAGATCTTGGATTATCGGAGGACTTGACGTCGGATAGGATGACCTGGAGAACTAGGATTAGAGTAGAGGATTTAGGTTAGGGTAGGACTTTTGTGTGACCTAGATCGACTTCTTTTCCCATATTGCCTTGCCTTAGGATGCTAGTGATGGATTGGCCTGGAGAAGTGGGCCCAAGGTGACTCGACGCTACAGAGGGTTGTGACCTGACAGGAGAAGAGGTAGGTCGATGGAGGTGGAAGGACAGAATTCCGAATGCGACATTGGAGCTTCCTGGCGGAGGACGTGGACAAGGAGTGTAAGGCATATGGGAATATGTTAAGTAGACTTTTTATTTAGACTTTGGTTCTCTGTGACCTCCGTAGGGGTTTTGGCCTTGAGTCTCGATAGGCCTAAACCGATGGGGGAGGTTACTCTAGTGTTTGTTGACCCCCAAATGCTTTCGTTTGTCGGAGGACATGACCAATGTGAGTTTATCTAGAGGTCTAGGTGTATAGGTTTACTTTAGTGGTTTTGAGTGTTTTGTGAGAAGACTAGGATTAGTTTAGCTAGACGGCCTATGGTACTTTGTTCCATAGGTTGATTAGAAATCGTTAACTTTCTTAGTTTTTAGTCAATTTCTATTTATATGTATGTTTGTCTTGGTTGTTGTAAAGTCCCTTACACGATGGTTTAACCCTACGAGTGTAAAATACAAGACAAGTATGAACTAGAATCGGACTAGTATTACTTCAATATAAATATGCAAGAATATAAACAAAGTAATAAATGACTTAAGCAATATTTAAACAAGTAAATAAATGGTGGAACACAAATGTAGTTTTCAAGTGTATTTTCTTTATTGATGAATAAACAAAATACAAGATCGTTGCGGAACCTAGATATTACACGTATGTAAGTATCTAAACAATCTTTGAATTACAAGTGATCTATACTTGCTAAATAAACTCCTTTGATCGATATACTTAGAGTTGTGAAGTATAACTGTTTAGATCGAGAGTATTTAAGCAAGTTCACCAATTTGCTAAAAAGTGATTTTCTCAAAGAAATGACTTTGTATTTATAGGCAACAAAATTCTCCAGTGAATTTTGTGCCGTACAAATATGGTTGGATGCATTTAATGATCCGACAAGATCATTAAATGTATTGGATAAGGAATAAGGATAAAGTCACATCAAGTGCAAGTGTATCCTTTTATCCAACCACCTTAACAGACGTATACTTTGGTAAAGAACAAGTGGGTTGTTCTTTGGAAAGTGTGTAAAGGCTTAAAGTCAAATCCTCGATATCAGTGTTCAGACTTGTAAGGTCTAGAACACTGACAATCCTCCAGTGTACAGATCTGGTAAGACTTCCAGTGGACTCCGCCATTTGTCAGTCTTCTTTATTCTTACTTCAGTCTTTGACTTCAGTGAGAACGTCTTCAGTAGTGTAGATCTGGACTGGGGTGAAGTCCAGTGAGCTAATCTGGAGAATACTCTAGATTTCCTATACAAGTATTTGCTCACTGGTCTTCCATTATTTCTGGACAAATCTTCAGAGGGACTCCAGATTCCAAGTCTGGAGTAGGTCCAATAATTATCATTTCTGGACAGATCTTCAGTAAGCTCCAGTAGTCGAGTCTGGAGCGAGTCCAGTAAATCTGGACCTAACATATTCCCCCTATTTGTTTAGAAATAATGCAAGTGTTTTCAGGCTTATAGATATACATATTTGTATGCCTGGAAAACACTTGGTCGATTTAAGTCTAAAAAATCTAAGTTACTGGAAAACACTTTATAGATCATGAGTGTTTTCAGTTTCATCTTTTAAGTTCTAACTTAGACTAAATCTGATCATTTACTTATATGAAATTTAAAAATTGCAACTAATATTACTTTCATCAACTGGAAAATAGTTACAACTTTCATCAAAACGATTAATTACAATAAGTACATGATAAAAGATTCAGGCCCTTCTTTTTGATGACTGCCCTGGTGCATCTTCAGTAGCCTTCCTCTTTGGTGATGGAGATGATGGAACAGACACTGGTGGTCTCAAACCAACACAGCTTCCATTTGTTGTATTCTTCTCCAGACCTTCTCAATTCTCTTCATAAAGGCCCTTACATCTGGAGATAAATCAGTTTTACCTTTAAATGTCAATCCTATCTCCTTCAGTTCAGTCCATCCAAAAGCTTGGACTGTTGTATCTTTCCTTTCATCTGTAAAGTTACCCTCCCTGGTCAACTTTACATTAAATCTGGTCATTCCTTGATGATTTTCAGCCAACTTGATTTCAGCATCAACAATTTTTCTAGCATTGACCCTGAAATTCATCATTTGATCATAAGATGCCATCTGCTTCGCCATCTGGACCATATATTCAGTTTCCTTGGATACACCACTCTGTTGTCCTTCAGTGGACTGGAGTTGTTGGCGATTAATTCTCAGAGAGGTATCCAGAGGAATGAAAGTGCTCACATCAGCATCCTTTATTGCCTTGATTTGTTTGGCAGTAAGCTTCGGCAGACCAGTCAATCTTTTTCTGTATTCCAACTCCAGAGCACCAGCATTTTTCCTTATTTTTCTCTGGAGGCTCACCAGTTCCTCCCTTCTCTGCCTTATTAACTCTGGAATGGTAACACCATAAATCAATGAATCATATACCTGTTCTTCTTCAGCGTAGAACGAGCGTATATGAACATCATCCAATGCATCTAGACATTGATGAACTCTGGGATCCTCCTTCATCCTTTTGAACACTTCAATGTTAATGCCTAACCTTCCAGCATTGTAGGAGTCCAGAGTACCCATTGTTGCCATATCCCTATGATGGGCCAGCAGTTCATCTTTTTGATTCTTCTTGAAAATTTCAATCATGATGCATTGTTGTTGCAGTTTCTTCGAGGTGTCATCATCAACATCTGGTTCAACATTTTGTTCTTCTTCTTCAGATACCTGTTCTTTTCCTTTTCTCTTAACAGATTTCAAAGTTGTTGGGATATCTGGAAAAGATTCAAACCTGGGCTCACTGGCATCAGTACCAGTAGCCTCTTCAGTGCTAAGAGCTCTTTGTGCCAATCGTGCACTGGCATCAGTACCAGTCACTTGTTTTCTTTGCACAACACTTTCAGTGGCAACAGCCCTTACAACTTCCTTCTTCTTTCTTATTAACCCTTCTTGGTCACCAGATGATGGAACAGATGATTTTCCCCCTTGGAATGATCATCAGTCCTGGACTTGAGATCATTCCATATTTCTTCAATCATATGCCTATCCAGAGAACCAAAAGTTCTTCCTTGTTCTGGCATAGCATCAGTCATACCTTTCTTGAGTGCCAGCACTTCTTTCTTCATATTTTCAATTTCTTCTGGCAAGTGCTTAGGCAACTCAGTGTTTACCATCTGAACAACTTCAGGCAACATGCTATCTTGAAGGGTTCTTAGAACAGAAGCCGAGATATCATCAGTGATTGTTTTCAGCATATCACCCCTAAATTTTCTAACAATTTTATCACTAAGGGTGCTGACAATATCATTCTGATCTAATGTTGGCCTGCTCTCCAGTGCACCAACCCTTGTAACTAGCTTCTCAACCTCTTCTTTCAGACCTGCCAGTGGTTGAACTAAGTCATCTTTCACTGCAGTCTGAACAAAACTTACCAGTCTTGTTTCCAAACCCTGGACTGCCACTTTAATGTTTTCAGAATTGCGATTGGTGGCCAGTACCAGTTCTTCTAACTTTTCAAACACCATCTTCTCATTCCCAGCAAACAAGTTCATTTCTGATGCTAAATTATTTGATAATAGGGATTTGAAATATCAGAAATAACCTGGGAAGAGCTCTGGAGTGATCTCTCCAGGTCCGCCACCTTACTAAGAAGGCCTTGGACCTCGGTTGAAGATGAAGTGGAGAGACCACTGGGTGGTTCCAGATGAGAAGTCATTCTCTCCATTACTGGCACTTGTGCCCAGACCTCTTCAGTTTCAACAGTTTCAGCATCTATAACTGTAGAGTCTGGCACACCTTGTTCAGAGGGGTTGACTGGGTTTCAACAGTTTGAATGAATGGGGTGAAGTAAGGAGTTGATTGTGAAATTGAAGGTGGTGGTGGTGGTGGCATGCTTGATTCTGGTGGGGGTGGAGGCATTTCAGTTTCTGGAGGGGTAATATTTGTTTCTGGTGGAGGTGGTGGCATTTCTGGAAGACTTTCAACTTGCACACTATCTTCACCCAGAAAGTTCATATCTATATCAAGATTTTGACCTTCAGAAATGGGAGAATCGGCCCCATCCCAAAACATATCACCAGTAACATCATCACCAGCCGATGTACCAGCCTGATCACCAGCCTGAACATTCAAATCAATCTGAGCCTCTTGCTCATCAGTCTGGACTACTTGTTCTACCTGCTCACCAACCTGTTCATCAAACTGGGCCATATTTTCTATCTGCTCATCCAACTGGCCAACAACTTCTACATTCTCACTCTGTTCAACATTTTCAACATTCTCCTCTTCAAAAATGGGAGACCCATCCACATCCATTACATCACCAGCCTGTCTTGCTGGGTTTACCTGGACTCCACCTCTCATCAGGCGCCTACTAGATCTAGGTCGTCTGGTGAGATCAACATTTTCTGGTTGCACACCTTCTTCTGGAGCAACTTGCCTTATTGGTTGTACCATCTCTACAACCTGAACATCTTGGTCATCACCAGGACTTTCAACAACTTGTACTCTACCTGGTGCCTCTACTTGTTCCCTTTGAAAAGCCAACATTGCTGGAGGAATATCTACCTCTCCAGTTCTTGATTGAAGGTTGTTCAAGTCCCTCATAAACTCACTCACAGAAAAGTGAGTAGTATCATAGTCATACTGGTCTCCTAGGGCACTTCTAAACATAAGGGAAAGAAAACGAATGAATGGAACATGGGGTTTTCTCCCTTTAGCTATCAATCGATCCACCAAATCATTGAATAAGATCTGAGCAAAATCTACTCTTATTCCGAACCACAAACAATAGGCAATCTGGATCTGGGTTTGATTTATCTGATCAAGACCCCCAGAACTACCTCCCAGACATTCAACCAGGTGTGTGAAGAAAAATCTCCACGAGTCTGTCAATCTGCTCATATAAATAGTCCCCTTTCTTAATAACTGGCCATGGTCATCAAGTATTTCGGTGTGCCCCATCAACCTGCACACTTCCCTGTAATTTATGCCTGATGGAAGTTCGATGGGCAACTCATTCTGGTCCAGATATTTCAACTGTAACACAGACCTGAGTAAATTTACTGAGAAACTAAAAGATCTGGTACCTCCCCTAAGAGTATAAGAAATTGATGAGGTT
>CM067168.1:74123177-74135654 GCA_034093135.1 Erigeron breviscapus
ATACCAAAGGTAGAGAGAATGCTTTCAGGTTCTATCAAAGGTAGAAAAGGACCTCCAGACTTATTGGGCGTAAAGATCGAACCCCTGACCTCTGTTTCCACAAATATTTCCTATTTCTCTCTCTCTAAATTCTATAACACAAAAACTTACTGCAACATAATTACTACCACCTATAGATTCTTGTGTCCTTGCCATCTGCTATCGTTGCATATAATCTAAATTAATTGATATCGCTACCATATGACCACACGAGCTTATAGATAAAGACTTTAAGTCAGTGTTCAAATCTTGCCATAGGCTTGACAAAAAGGATAAAATATATTTTGTGAGCCATGTACGAGAATAGTGAGTCAACATGAGTATGCGTTCTGATAGCAAGATGATACATGAAACTAAAGAGTTACCATTCAATTGTTTTTTTTTTTTTTGATAAGATACAAGATGCTTGTAAAGTAATTCTATCAAATGAGTAAATCATCGTTTTGTGATAAATTAGAAGGATTTTACAACACACGGGTTTTAACTTTTAAAAAACGTACAAATGGAAATATGGATTTAAACATTTTGAATAATAATCAATAGATATCTCTATCCTTGTACAGTTCCATGAGCTTTGCACGCTGGAAGTTCCTTCCCACCAGACTAATTCCCACATTGTCACCGAGATTCATATTCATATTACCTTTATTATTCGGTACTCCAGGAATCGACGGATTTCGTGGAGCCACGCCCGAATACGATGGCGCTGCCTCATAACCATTGTAAGAATTAAACCCGGTAGTTCCAGAATTATTCTGGCGCTCGAAAGCATCAAAATCCGGTGCTTGATCATTAGTTTGATATACCCCACGGTAGTAGCCATTCTCATTTGTGAATTGATTAACCGAATTACCCCCACCATGTTGAAAAGCCGAGTATGATGGTGCTTGACCATTATAATCCTCGGCCGCGTTGTAGTGATCATCTGTTAGGACATTCTGTTGGAAATTCCTCAAACCCGCAGATGAAATAGAAGGAGGTTGCGTTGGATTGTGACCTGTGGGTTGATCGTATGTCGCTAACCAAGGCTCGTTGCTTCTCAAATTGCCAGATGAGAAAGATGGGGGTGCCGAATAATCATTGGAATTCATTCTTCGATAGATGAAGAATGTTTTCGGTTTTGATTTATAGAAATGAGATTGGTGTGTAGCACTAAATGGGTGTGGGTTTATTTATATATGCGAAGGGAAGTTCGATTATAGAACAAGTCAAAGTCAATGGTTAACACATTTGGGTTGGCTTTTAAATATCGATTTGTTTACAATAAACACTATGTGGACACGATTCTTAACGATCTTTAATATGATTTGTGATTTTTTCTAGTAATGTACTAATGTGTTTCCAATAAACCTCCAGCTCACAATAACTCCCAATGCCATCTTCTATGAATTTTGGGTCTCAATACTGTTTTCGACAATGTATGGGGGAGGTTGAGATGTAAACAATCTTACCCATACCAAAGGTAGAGAGAATGCTTTCAGGTTCTATCAAAGGTAGAAAAGGACCTCCAGACTTATTGGGCGTAAAGATCGAACCCCTGACCTCTGTTTCCACAAATATATGAATAGTTGAAACTTAATTGTTGAAAGTTGAAACTTAAACTTAAAATTTAATAGTAACGTAGATTCGTTTTATAATGTAGTATGTATATTTTAATCTAATATATGTATAATACTCGTAATGATATTATTTATAATATACATTTCTCAACTCTTAAAATAACTATTGCATACATATAAATATAAGAAAAAAACCTACATATCTCATATAATTAAAAAAGATGACATCCCGGTTACTTCGTTGGGAGAGTTGTATATTACACAAGAAAATGTAATAAATTCAATTGTTCGTGAAAATTTATCAGTGCCAATTTGTTTACTATTATACCATGTGAACAAAATATTTATGTGTCTGATTATAAATTATAGAGATCGAAATGAATAGCTTTATTGATTCTTCTGATAGTTTTTTCTGTTACATTCATAAAGAAAAGAACTCTCCAATTATATAGGAGATACAATCCGTAAAATAATAAACAATATGGCCATATCAATGCCATAAAACAAGGAGGTAAAATAGGACTTAAGTTAGGAGAAGATATGGTCAATAATAATCTAAAACCAATACTCCCCCTCAAGCTGGAGTGTGTAAATTGACAACACCCAGCTTGTCAAGTAGAAATCGAAGTTGAACAGCACCAAGTCCTTTCGTGAGTAGATCAGCAAGCTGAAGTTTGGAATCAATGGGCATAGGACAAATCTCCTTAGTTTCAACGCGCTCACGAACAAAGTAACAGTCCATTTCAACATGCTTTGTGCGTTCGTGAAAAACGGGATTGTTAGCAATATGTCTTGCGGCTTGATTATCACAGAAAAGGGTAGTAGAACTTAACTGAGTAATTCCCAACTCTTGCAAAAGCCAACGCAACCAAATAATTTCGCTAACAGTTTGGGCCATGGCACGATATTCGGCCTCAGCGGAAAAACGCGAAACAACGGATTGCTTTTTAGTTTTCCATGAAATAGGAGCTCCACCCAAAAGGATAAGATAGCCTGTTCGTGATCGTCTAGTAAGAGGACAGCCAAGCCAATCCGAATCAGAGTATCCAACTAAGTTTGTGCCACCTTCCTTTGGTAGAAGTATACCTTGGCCACTGGTAGCCTTGAGATATCGCAAGATCCTTGTCACTGCATCCATATGACTTTTACGAGGATCTGAAACAAATTGACTAAGTGTATTGACTGAGTAGGCTATAGCCGGTCGTGTAGCTTGTAGGTAAAGAAGTCGTCCTATGAGACAAATTACGTATATATTAATAACCACACCGTTACCGTCACTGCCACCGACCGTCGCCGTCACCACCGTTGCCACCAACACCATCCATTGTCGTTACTGCCGCCGTATTGCGCGGCTACCCTTCTAATTTAAAATAACTATTGCATACATATATATTAATAACCACACCGTTACCGTCACTGCCACCGACCGTCGCCGTCACCACCGTTGCCACCAACACCATCCATTGTCGTTACTGCCGCCGTATTGCGCGGCTACCCTTCTAATTTAAAATAACTATTGCATACATATATATTAATAACCACACCGTTACCGTCACTGCCACCGACCGTCGCCGTCACCACCGTTGCCACCAACACCATCCATTGTCGTTACTGCCGCCGTATTGCGCGGCTACCCTTCTAATTTAAAATAACTATTGCATACATATATATTAATAACCACACCGTTACCGTCACTGCCACCGACCGTCGCCGTCACCACCGTTGCCACCAACACCATCCATTGTCGTTACTGCCGCCGTATTGCGCGGCTACCCTTCTAATTTAAAATAACTATTGCATACATATATATTAATAACCACACCGTTACCGTCACTGCCACCGACCGTCGCCGTCACCACCGTTGCCACCAACACCATCCATTGTCGTTACTGCCGCCGTATTGCGCGGCTACCCTTCTAATTTAAAATAACTATTGCATACATATAAATATAAGAAAAAAACCTACATATCTCATATAATTAAAAAAGATGACATCCCGGTTACTTCGTTGGGAGAGTTGTATATTACACAAGAAAATGTAATAAATTCAATTGTTCGTGAAAATTTATCAGTGCCAATTTGTTTACTATTATACCATGTGAACAAAATATTTATGTGTCTGATTATAAATTATAGAGATCGAAATGAATAGCTTTATTGATTCTTCTGATAGTTTTTTCTGTTACATTCATAAAGAAAAGAACTCTCCAATTATATAGGAGATACAATCCGTAAAATAATAAACAATATGGCCATATCAATGCCATAAAACAAGGAGGTAAAATAGGACGTAAGTTAGGAGAAGATATGGTCAATAATAATCTAAAACCAATTACTCTTAGTAGCCACAGATAGTAATGTTCGAACAGTCACCAACTTGGCTACCGATGCAAAAGTATCATGAAAATCTTCGCCTTTGATTTGAGTGAAACCTTTTGCTACCAGCCTGGCTTTATATCTCTCAACTTCTCCATTAGGCTTATACTTGATCTTATAAACCCATTTCGAATCAATTGCTTGCTTTCCATTTGGCAGTGGCTTAATAGTCCATGTATTATTCTGTTGAAGAGCTTGGATCTCCCTCTTCAATGCTTCAATCCATTTTGGACTTTGAACAGCTTCCTTAAAAGTTTTTGGCTCATCAGTTGAAGTGATGGCCGCCAAAAAAAGTTTGTGATTATTAGAAAAATTATCATAAGAGATATAATTAGAGGAGGGATGTACCGTTGAGGTGGCTTGAGTTGATGCGGTATGTGCATGGTCAACCGAAGGGGGAAGATCAACAACAAAATCATTCAAATGCTTTGGCTGTGCTCGACTTCTCTTTGGTCGACCAGTTTGTGTTTCATGGTCTGGAAAAACCAAGTCTTCATTATCCGAATTTGGGCCTGCCCCATCAACAAAATTTGGGCCTGCTATATCATTTTCTGAACTTGGACCCGCCGCACCATCTCCATAATTTTCTGGGCCAAAAACGGGCTCATCATTTACCACTTTATTGTCATTGGGCAAATCGCTATTAGTCCTCTCAATATCTGGAACAAAACTAACAGTACCATCTTTTGCTTGAGTTTGAGTGGGACACGTAAAGGTGTTCTCATGAAACCTCACGTCTCGTGACACCACCATCTTCTTTTCTTGGATATCAAATATCTTATATCATTTAACTCCTTGAGGGTATCCTAGGAAAATGCCAGGTCTCCCCCTCATTTCAAACTTGTCACCCTTTGTTTCAATACTCCAAAAATAAACAAGACAACCAAAGACCCTCATATGATCATATTCAGGTTTCTGATTGTATAAGATTTCATATGGAGTTTTGTTTCCAAGAAGTTTAGATGGCAATCGGTTAATGATATAAGCTGCTGTTAAAACGCATTCCCCCCAAAAACATTTTGGCAGATTAGCTTCAAAACGCAAAGCCCGAGCCGTATCAAGCAAATGCCTATGCTTGCGCTCAACGACCCCATTTTGTTGAGGAGTGTGAGGGCAAGTGGTTTATAACAAAATTCCTTGTTTAGTGTAAAAATCCATCATGATATTAGACGTGAATTCCCCACCATTATCACATCTTATTCTTTTAACAACTTTATTAAATTGAGTTTCTATCATTTTGCAAAAACTCATCAAAAAAGTGCTAGCATCACTTTTAAATTTAACCAAAAAAATCCAAACATTCCTACTAAAATCATCCACGATTGTTAAGAAGTATTGGCTCCATCTTGATGCATAGCAGCAATTTTGTTCTTCAGTTCGTATGCCCTAGGTGCAATTTCCTTTCCAAACCTTTCTCTTAGATCTGACCACATCGTCGCAGCGGTATTTGCATATTTTACACTGCCTCTTATTTCCTTCTCCATAGCCGTGGTTAGCCATCCTTTAATCATTGCATCTACTCTCATCCAAGGCATATAGTCCTTAGAAGTTTTCTCTGGTTTCTTTATTGACCCATCAATGAAGCCAACCTTGTTCTTTGCAAATAGAAAGTTCTCCATCTCTTGCATCCAATCCGAATAGTTTTTATCAGACAAAGCTTCATTGACTTGCATTTATCTAGGGTAATCAGAAGGATGAAGATAATATGGTGAGTTATAATCAACGACATTGCTGCCGCTTGATTCACCATCGTTCGTTTTGTCTCCAGCCATGGATTTATTGGATCAATGCTCTGATACCATTATAAATTATAGAGATCGAAATGAATAGCTTTATTGATTCTTCTGATAGTTTTTTCTGTTACATTCATAAAGAAAAGAACTCTCCAATTATATAGGAGATACAATCCGTAAAATAATAAACAATATGACCATATCAATGCCATAAAACAAGGAGGTAAAATAGGACGTAAGTTAGGAGAAGATATGGTCAATAATAATCTAAAACCAATATCTGATGAGGCAGTTTAACTAGAACCTCGAGTTTAGTGTAGGCCCCACCCCACTTGGACTTTGATTGTGGCAAAAGTCTTCGATCGTGTTTATGTATGAGTTAATAAAGTAACTATGTATTAAACGTCTTTAGAAAGTCCCTCGACAATTCCCCCCCCCCCCCTAAGATATCTATACTAGCAAAAACCTCGTCACTTTATTTTTTCATTTTTTTCAATGTGTTTTAACAAAACAACTAAAAAGGGTAATGGAGGAAACCCTAGCTCCGGTACCACAATTGAATACACATCGACTCACCCCGTATGAGTCATATGATGCCGGTACAATACCTCCATCCTAATCCCCACATGATCTGGGCACCCCGAAGGATCGAACCCGCGTATTTAAACTTCACATGTGGGTCTAGGCCACATTGGTAACGGGTACCTTAAATGAATTATTTTTTGTGCCAAGCGGGGATCGAACCTGAGACCTTAAGGTCATCAAGTGTTTTCCTTACCACTAGGCTAACTGTTAAGTCCAAGTTTCACTGGACTCGCTCCAGTAGTAAAGACTGGAGCTCCACTGAAGATTTGTCCAGAAATAATAGAAGACCAGTGAACGCCTTACTTGTACAGGAAATCTGGAAGGCACCAGATTTCAGTTCATTGGACTTCACTCCAGTCAAGATCTATTCCACTGAAGACATTCTCACTAAAGTCAAAGACTGAAGTCTGAAGAAAGAAGACTGGCAAATGGCGGGGCCCACTGGCAGTCCTAACTGATCAACGACTGGAGCTCTTGTCAGTGTTCTAGACCTTACAAGTCTGAGCACTGATTACGAGGAATTGACTTTTGCCTTTACATGCTATTATCCGGACAATCCATTTGTCTATTTAAACCATCAAGTGAGGGACTTAAAAGTGGTATCAGAGCAGAAGGCTAACATACTTGACTAGATCTGCTTCTTGATGACCAACCCAGAAAATACTCAAGGAGGTCCTGGTCCTGATCCTAATCTTAAAGACCAAAATGACCTACCACCTGTTATCAACACTAATCCCCCACCTCCCACTCCTCCTGCTCCTTCACATGTGCATGTGCACTACTCAAACACACCTGTTCCTAGATTCAGTAGGAATAGTGATGAGTTTGGGACATGGAAAGCTAGGATGATTCTTCACATAACTGGTATTGAGAGGTACATGATGAAAATTTTAAATGAAGGACCCTATGTGCCAATTTTACTTCTCAACCCTCTACTTGATCCAACTGGATCTAGAAGAGGAAGTGATAAAAGGGAGGAACACTGGTCAGATGAAGAGAGAAGATTGGTTGATTTAGATACCAAGCTCAAAAACATGATCCTTGCTGCCGTTCCAGAAACCCTAATTCCCACACTAGTTCTTTTTCCCAGTGCTAAAACCATGTGGGATGAACTAGTTACCCAGTTTGAAGGAGGTGATGCCACCATTGTTACCAGAAAGGTCTATTTGAACAAAAAGTATGAGTCATTTTTTGCTCTTCCTAATGAGTCTCTCACTGGTACTTATACCAGATTTATGAGCATCATTAACTAGTTGAGAGGACTGGGAGTTAAGAAAGACAAGGATATTCTCCTTGAAAAATTTTGTGATATTTTACCAACAAAATGGTCTCATATGATTTTGGTTTGAAGGCAAGGTAAGACTTTGCACACACACACTCTAGCTTCCTTATATGGAGCCTTCAGGTATACTAAAGAAAATCATGCTCAAAGATTTGTGGCAGAGCAAGATGCCTTAAACCATGCTTCCAGTAGTTCCACAGTGGTCAGTCATACTGAACCACCTTGTACAGCATTGATATCTTCTGAGAATGTATTTTCTATGAAGAAGATGATGTCTGAATTAATGGAATCTGGAGTAACAACTGGTATTTCTTCAGATTGTGATGAAACTGACAATGATGACCTTGTTGCAATGATTGCTAAAACGTTTAACCGTTTCAAAGCAAAAGCAAATAGGTCAAGTGGACAACATGCTTCCAGTACTTCAACTGATAAGGCCAATATGACATGCTTTAAGTGTGGCAGAAGAGGCCATTTCATGAAGGAATGCAAGTCCAGTTAGTTTGTATCCCAGACTGGTCGATCTGTTTCATATCAAAAGTCTGATGATAGCTATAAGTCCAAGTACAAAAAGCTTAAGGCTCAAATTGCTCTCATGTCTACTAAAAAAGATAACAATAAATGCATGATTGCAATCACTGAAGAAAAACGGGTTCCCTCTGATGATTCATCTGTTGATGAAGAAGAGGAAAGAGATTGTTGTTACATGGCTCTGGCAGACTAAGAGCATCTGGTGAAGGAAGATGTCACATCTGGTAGATGGGTGGACATAGTGATTAAAAAGGTCAGTGAATATGATGCTGAGACTGACCCTAAAAAAAATGGACATTGCAAAAGCTCTTAATTTTGACTTAATTTTTGTTGAAACTGTAAGATCTGACAGTGTTAAAGTGTCTTGAAACATATTTTACTAAACTCTCTTCATGTTAGTCAAAATTAAAAGAATTGCAAGATATTGAACTGGCTTTTAAAGCACAAGTTTTGGTAACTGAACAACTGGCTCATGAAAAATATGACCTTGAAATGATTTTTGAAAAAGAAAAACAGGTCATTAAATTATGGCTAGAAACAAGAAAGCCATATGATGCAGCAGTAAATCAATTTCCAACTCAAAAACGTGCTTATCTGGATGGAAATACTCATGTTGCATCACTTGTCCCAGTCATTGACCGTTTACCAAAGGAAGTCAGGCCCAAAACCATTTATGATGAGCCTGATGTTCCAGTACTAGTGCTTTACCAGTTCAATCCCCCGAGGTCAACACTGGAGCATCACAGATGCCTGCTCCAGTCAAAAAGGTCAATCATAAGAAACCTTTGCCTCAGTCTGCTTCTAAGGAACCTTCAGTTCCAAAGAAAAAGAATGTCTCCCTTCCTAAGCCTAAAGTCCAGTCAACTGGAAAGGCTCAGGTGTCATCTGAAGAAAATATTTTGTTAAGGTTGGAGAGCCAGTTTCAACTACTGGCTCGTCAGGTTCAAAGCTGTAATGCAAGATTGAACAACTTTGAGGGTACTTCATCTGGCCCTAAACAAAATACAAAACCTTTTTCAAAGAAAGATAAAACTATTTCTCCAGTCGAGAAGAAAAAGAAAAAGGTTTCAAAACTATCAACTCCAATCAAGTTTTCAGAGAAGTCTATTGTACAAGAAAGTGAACTCAACCAGATACCTCCAGGACTTATAAGGGAGAGTCCAGTGAACCAATCAATCTGGTGGATTTGCAGGGCGATCGAAAGAAATATATTTGGTATCTTGACAGTGCAGCTGGCAGGACAATGACCGGATGTAAGACCCTGCTGGAGGAGTTCATAATTTCTGATGGACCCTCCATTACTTTTGGAAATGATGGTTGTGGAAAAACTGAGGGATATTGTGTCCTGAACAATGGACAAGTCAAATTCAGATGTGTTGCATATGTGAATGGTTTGAAATATAACCTGATCAGTATCAGTCAACTGTGTGATGATGGCTATAAAGTTCTTTTTAATATAGCCCAGGGCATCGTATTCAACAAGGATTGGAAGGTAGTATTGATTGCTCCCAGAAGAGGATGTGAGATGGGTAAGCAGAAACGTGCCAGTTTCAAGACCAAGCAGAATTTTAGCATTTCTGAACCACTTCATATGCTTCATATGGATCTTTTTGGTCCAGTAAACGTTCAGACTCGTGCTGGTAAAAGATACACCCTGGTGATTGTTGATAAATTTTCCAGATATTGTTGGGTTATGTTACTCAGGTCTAAAAATGAAGCTGCTGCTGAAATCATCGCTCTTATCAAACAGATTGAGCTCAAAAATAAGCGAAAAGTATGTCAGATAAGAAGTGACAATGGAATATAATTCCAGAATGCTACACTAGAGTCATTCTGTACTGACACTGCATCTCCCAGAACTTTTCTTCAGCACGCACTCCAGAGCAGAATGGAGTAGTAGAAAGAAAGAATCGTACACTGATAGAAGCTGCCAGGAGCATGTTAGCTGAATCTGGTCTTCCTACCAGTTTTTGGGCTGAAGCAATTGCTACTGCATGCCACACCCAGAACCAGTCAGTCTATGTGAAAAGACACAAAAAGACAGCCTATGAAGTCCTTAGGAATCGAAAGCAAAATATTGGTTATTTTTATGTCTTTGGATGTCCAGTGTACATTTTGATGCCAGTTAGGCAAATTGGATGCCAAAGCTGATGAGGGTTACTTCTTGGGTTATTCAGCCATTCGCAAGGCCTTCAGAGTCTATAACAAGAGATTGGAGAAGGTCCATGAGTCAATACAGGTCACATTTGATGAATCAAACGCTGCAATCAATAAAAAGCCAGCCCTTGAAACACCCCCAGTAACTCCAATTATCTTCTGTGAATCTGATTCTATCAATTAAAATAAAGATTCAGAAGAAGAAGTTTCCAGTCATCCTGATCTGGAACCTGTTCAGATTGAAAAACCTCCTAGTAGTACTCCTTTCTATCCTTCAATAAGTTTCAAACTACCCTCTGAACTTGTTATTGGATCAGATGTTCGTACTACTCCCCAGTATCAACTCCAGTTGAAGCTACTGAAGTACATAAACCTTCCACTGATGTATTCCATGACGCCAGTCATGATCTCCCAGATTCTGATGAAGATGTGGAGATGGTTTATGAAGAACCATGGGTGCCAGTTGACAATGTTGCCACTGAAGCACCCCAACTGAATTCTTGCACTGATATTGTTGTACACAATCCTGGTCAATACTTTAGGTGGATGAAGGCACATCCTATTGATCAAATCATAGGAGACTCCAGTAGAGGGGTTCAGACCAGAAGAGCCTCCAGTGAACAATGTTTGTACGTCAGCTTCTTACCACTGATTGAGCCGAAGAAGATTGACGAGGCTATGGAAGATCCAAGCTGGGTGATAGCTATGCAAGAAGAACTTCACCAGTTTGAAAGGAACAAGGTATGGTATCTGGCTCCTCCCCTCGTTGGTAAGAAGGAACCAATTGGAACAAGATGGGTCTTCAGGAATAAGGTGGATGAAGATGGTCACGTTGTCAGAAACAAGGCCAGATTGGTTGCTCAGGGATAATGTCAGGCAGACGGTGTCGATTTTGATGAATCATTTGCTCCAGTGGCTAGACTTGAAGCGATTAGAATTTTCTTAGCATATGCTGCTCATCTTCAATTCAAGGTCTACTAAATGGACGTCAAGAGTGCATTTTTAAATGGGAAATTGGAAGAAGAGGTTTATGTCAAGCAACCACCAGGCTTCATTGATGAGAAGCATCCCCAATGGGTATATCGTATGGACAAAGCACTTTATGGTCTCAGACAAGCCCCACGTGCCTGGTATGATACTTTGACTAAACATTTATTGAAAAATGGCTTTAAAAGAGGTGCAATTGACAGTACCTTGTTCATTCTTCGTGAAAAAGGTAATCTTTTATTGGTACAAATTTATGTTGATGATATTATTTTTTGTTCTACTGATGAAAATATGTGCAAAAGGTTTTCTAAAATCATGTCATCTGAGTATGAAATGAGTTTAATGGGTGAATTAACATATTTCCTAGGTCTTCAGATTAAACAAACCAGTGATGGTATTTTTATCAATCAGGAAAAATATGTTAGAGATCTTTTAAAGAAATTTGATATGAACTCTTCACCATCAAAACCTACTCCAATTTTTGCACCACTTACTTTGGACTCTGATCCAAATGGGAAACCAGTGAACACCACTGTTTATAGAGGCATGGTAAGGTTCACTGATGTATTTAACAGCCAGTAGACCAGATATAATGTTTGCAACATGTTTATGTGCCAGATATCAGTCTAATCCAAAAGAATCTCATATGCTTGCTGTAAAGCGCATACTGAAGTACCTTAAAGGTGTCCCCAGTTTGGGCCTTTGGTATCCCAAAGGCTCAGGCATGGATTTAATGGGTTATTCAGATTCAGATCATGCAGGTTGTAAGATAGACAGGAAATCCATAACTGGTGGATGTCATTTTCTTGGTGGCAAACTGGTCAGCTGGACCAGTAAGAAGTATACTTCAGTTTCATTGTCTACTGCTGAAGCTGAGTATGTATCTGCGGCCAGTTGTTGTGCCCAGATGTTAGAAATATAATATGTAGTAGTTGATTTGTGTACTTTATGTTGTTTTGCACTTAGAATGTAAACATGTTAGAATGGAAGGGGGCATAGTGTAAATAGATCATATGTATATAAACCCCCTCCATAAGTGAATATGTAACCTTTTCACCCATAATACTATCCAAACTTTCCCTGACTCTCTCTCTACTCTCTCTACTTTCTCTCTCTAAAACCGCCATTGACACACACTAAAACACACACTAAAGCTCAAATTATACAAATAACAATTGGTATCAGAGCACAATCAGCATATCTGAACGATCTACAAGCTTGAATCAAG
>CM067168.1:74136654-74197571 GCA_034093135.1 Erigeron breviscapus
AAATAGTATAGAATCAAATAACTTGTTTTTTATTGGACTAGTAAAAATTATCAAGACCGTAGTTTCGTCACAAAATATGTTTAAAATGTCTTTTTGCGTGAACCCATTTCAGTATAAATATTGTTGAAGCCAAAGTCTACTTTTTCTTCAAACTCTTACCATTTCTCATGTCCCTCTCTCTATCTCCTATATTTATATATACTCAACTATGGGTGTATTTTTGTGTAATACGATTTTGGTAGTACTAGGACTAGCTATTTTCATTAATGCTAATCATGTCTATATAGGGAATTCATCTCCAGCTGATTTGTTAGTCAACCGCGAAGATCATGATCATCAATTTCAAGCACGAAAAATTCAAGAATGGAAGTCGTATTTCTTCCAACGACAACATATCTCCCTTGCTTCATCGTCATCCCCGCCCGCATCCCCAGCTCCAATCTTATCATCAAATCACAAAGCACGCAACGGAAGACAAGATCTATGTAATTAATTAATCAACCAAGATATAGAAAAACGTGTACCTTAATTTGAAGAAGAATAAAGTAAGAAACTTTATAAAAGTTTAAAATAAACTTCTCTACGATTGCACACACGACACGTGAATGCACGTATGCTAGTACTTGATCACGAACCGCAACGTTTGCTTTCTCTTCTTGATTTGTCAAACAACAAAAACCGAAATCCCTTTTGTTCTTGGGAGAGTTCGGCCGTAGGTTTAGAGGAGGAAGGAGGAGAAGTGAGTAGGGCTTTTTCTTTTTCCTATTTATATCCAAAACCCTTTTCGTATTTGACATAGATTAGGATTCGTATTAGACATAAACTAGGATTAGTATATAAGAAAAACAAATTAAATTAATGGATTAATATCCATCAATAAAACCGGCCCCTTCATTTCATAATTAGGAAACTTCTAGAATTTCCTAATTACAAATTAATCCTTCTTAACTAACGTCGTTAGCTAGTAACCGTTAGTTTTTAACGACCACTCGTTAATTGAAATCGTGATCATATTAATTAAATACATTCAATATATTAATTAATATTAAATACATTTGTGTCGAGACGTGTGACCCCGTAGGCTTAAATCATTTCTGGACATACGTTCATTTTACGTGATCATATACTAACAGCTCCCACTTGAGCTCGTAACAAATGAAGGTAATAACATTGGTTAGCGTCTAGCAACACGCCAATGCTCCCAGAAATATTTAAGTATAGTTTCTTAAAGTATATTTTAAATGGTTGAGGCATTTATTATCCCTTTGTTTAGATACCGTGTTAAACATGAATACGGATCAATGTCATTTCATGATTTAACGATTCTGTTTCTCATTCCATAACTAATTAGAGATTACCAAATATAATCGAGAACCATCTGGATTTATTTGGGCACGGCCATGCAAACATCTTAATTAGTCCTAATGAGGGCGCCAATGGTATCATACTTCAACTTTCAAGTTGAAGGAACAAATCCTGTATTGACTACACGTGTCAGTCATCATACTTCAATACACTTTCTGAAAATAGCCCTTTATGTACTCCCTTATTCAGGAGAGTTAGAACTATATCAAGTAAGTGCAATCCATACATGCTGACCTGCTTGTATCTCAAGTCAAAGGATCAATAAAGTAACCATTTACGAATTTCACTTAATGACGTTGATCCATAAGGTGATGAATTCGTTAGTGGGGTAGTCCGATATGCATCAACTATGGATATCATGTGAGTTTGGTGGGACCATCCATTATATATTCCAAGAATATAACCAATCGCTCAGATTTGTCTTAGTTTAATTATATTCCCATATAATTAATCGACAATGGACAATTTAGAATATTTAATAAATATTCAAGGATTAAACATGCAAATATAGGATACAATTAATATTAAATGAAATCAAACATATCAAGTACTTTATTTCATTATCAAAAATATAAATTGTTTAACATCCCTTATCCAAATACCGAAACAACAGATTTACATGAAATAACTAGCTAATTTAAGTCCTATGCCCTCGGCATGCCTTCAAGCTTGGGCCTAGACAAAGCTTTTGTGAAAGGATCAGCTAAGTTAAAATCTGTGTGAACTTTGAGTAATTTGATTTCACCTAGTTCGATCTGCTCACGAACATAGTGATATCGTCTAGCATAATGTCTGGCACCTTTCTGAACTCCGGGTTCGTTGGCAATGATTAATGCACCAGTATTATCACAGTACATATCAGTGGGTAAGTCACTTGAGGGGATCACGTCAAGCCCGCTAATGAACTTCCTTATCCAGACTGCTTCCATTGCGGCTTCTGAGGCGGCAATGTACTCAGACTCTGTTGCAGACATGGCAACTGTTTCTTGCTTGCTGCTTTTCCAATCCACAGCACCTCCGTTAAGAACGAAGACGAATCCTGACTGAGACTTCGTGTCATCTTTATCAGTTTGAAATCCAGCATCACAGTATCCGGTCACTTTGAGCTCCAAGTCTGGATTTCCTCCATACACCAAAACATATCTTTAGTAGCCCGTAGGTACTTCAGAATGCTCTTAACAGCAGTCCAGTGACTTTCACCTGGATTCTGTTGATATCGGCTAACGATGTTTTGCGCGAACGCCACATCGGGTCTAGTGCATCTAACCGCATACATAATAGATCCCACAGCCGAAGCATAAGGGACTCTTCGCATACGCTCCACCTCATTAGGTGTAGTAGCACCCTGTTTGACAGATAAACTAAGTCCTTCTTGCATAGGTGTAAACCCACGCTTAGAATTCTCCATCTTGAATCGCTTCAAGACCTTATCAATATAAGCACTTTGACTTAGTCCAATTAATCGCTTTGATCTATCTCGGTAGATCTTGATTCCAAGAATAAATGTCGCTTCTCCTAAATCTTTCATGGCAAAACACTTTCCAAGATGGGATTTAACATCTTGCAACATTGGAATGTGTTTTTTCCTATGATCAATATGTCATCAACATACAAGACAAGAAAAGTAACATTACTCCCACTAGCTTTGCGATATACACATGGCTCATCGGGGTTTTGAACGAAACCAAACTTTTGATTTCTTCATCAAACCTCTTGTTCCAACTTCTTGATGCTTGCTTTAGTCCATAAATGGACCTTTGAAGCTTGCATACTTTGTTGGGATGTTTTGGATCAATAAACCTTCAGGTTGATCCATATAGACTTCTTCATCCAAGTAACCATTTAAGAAAGCAGTCTTAACATCCATTTGCCATATCTCAAAGTCATAGTACGCAGCTATGGCTAAGAGAATCCTAATAGCTCTAATGTCCGCAACTGGAGAAAAGGTCTCATCATAGTCAACACCGAAACGTTGAGTATAACCTTTCGCCACGAGACGAGCTTATAGGTGTGTACATTTCCATCCATGTCCGTCTTCTTCTTGAAGATCCACTTACACCCAACAGTTTGAGCATTTTGTGGAAGATCAACCAAGCTCCAGACTTGATTGTCTTTCATGGATTTCATTTCCACCTTCGTAGCTTCAAGCCATTTTTCAGATTCCGGATCTGATAATGCAGCTTTGAAATTCGGAGGCTCATCGAGATCTCCTAAAACGTTTTCTTCTACCATCAGACATAATCTGTCAGTAGGACGTCTTGTCCTTTCGGACCTACGAAGTAGAATCGCTTCATCATCATCGACTTGAGGTTCATCACTTTGAACATTTTCCCCCCCAAGTTGATGATTGCTAGGAGCTTCAGAAGGTGACACATCTTCCTCTTGAATCTCATCAAGTTCTACAAATCTCCCACTGTTCTCTGGAACTAATTTCTTTTCAAAGAATTCAGCATATCGAGCAACGCGAACAGTGTTTTTGACGGGATCATAGAAGTCGTAACCCATCGTTTCCTTAGGGTATCCGACAAAGATGCACTTAGTAGTTCTGGGTTCAAGTTTGTCAGGCGTATCGCGCTTCACAAGTGCCTCACATCCCAGACTCTTAAGTAAGACAGATTAGGAACATTTCCATGCCATAATTCATATGGTGTCTTGTCAACCTTCTTGGTTGGAACCATATTGAGAATGCGTACAGCAGTCTCAAGAGCATAATCCCAAAACGAAAATGGGAGAGTCGTAAGGCTCATCATAGATCTCACCATGTCTAGCAAGGTTCGATTTCTCCTTTCAGACACTCCATTATGTTGAGGAGTGTATGGAGGAGTAAGCTGTTGAACAATTCCACACGCTTTCAGATAATCCTTAAACTCTTGGCTTAAGTATTCACCACCTCGATCCGAACGAAGAATCTTGATGGTCTTTCCGAGTTGATTTTCTACTTCATTTTTAAACTCTTTGAATGTTTCAAACACTTCATGTTTATGTTTAAGCAAGTAAACATAACCATAACGACTGAAATCATCCGTAAAAGTTATGACGTAGCTAGCTCCTTTTCTTGACACATGTCTAAATGGGCCGCAAACATCGGTATGAATGAGTCCAAGAAGATCTTTAGCCCTCTCCGGTTTATGCGAAAAAGGTTTTCTCGTCATTTTGCCGGAAACACATGACTCGCATTTATCAAATGATTCATCATTTAATTGTAAAATCCCTTCACGTTGAAGTCTTTCAATGCGATTTTTGCCAATGTGTCCAAGACGACAGTGCCACAGATAAGTAGAGTCCAAGTTAGTCTTGGCTCTTTTGCTAACATTATACATTGAATTATTTGAATCACAACCACGCATATCAATTTCATAAATACCATCACAAGCAATAGCATCAAAATAATGAACATTATTTTTAGAAACTGAAATGCCATAATCATTAAAAACATTAATGAAACCGTTGTCTTTCAACAAAGAAACTGAAACTACACCTCTAGTGATAGAAGGTGCATAATGACAATTGTCTAAAACAATAATTAAACCGGAAGGAAGAACTAAATGATATTCTCCAATAGCTTCAACAGGTGCTGGTAGACCATTGCCCACGAACAGCTGCAAAGCTCCGGGCTTCAGCTTCCTCCTTTTCCTAAGAGCCTGTAATTCATTACAGATATGAGTTCCACAGCCAGTGTCATAAACCCATGATTTACGCTTAGTAAAGGAAAATAATTCAATGGTGAAGATACCTGAAGTACTAGCAACGCTTGCTTGCTTCTTCTTCACATTCAACTCGGCAAGATACTTGGACAGTTCCTCTTCCAGTGCCCGACTTCATTACAATGATGACAGGTCTGGTCTTTAGCCGGATGCTCTTTCTTAGCCGGAGGGGTTTTCTTTGGTTTGGGGAATAAGCAGCTTGCTTACCCTTGCCTTTACCATCAAACTTGCCTTTAGCTTGGTGCGATTTCTTAGCTTTCTGGATCCGACCCCCCTTAATCATAAGGACATTTTGGTCATTGGCCTTCTTTGGAATCGTCTTCTCATATTCAATGAGCATAGCATGAAGTTCATTGACGTTTTTTTTCATAGAGTGCATGGTATAGTTTTGCACAAAACCCTCATATTCCTTCGTAAGGGATTTGAGAATCATGCCAACTTTTACCTCTTTATGATAAGCGTACTCCATCGAATCCAATTGTCAAAAATGCTCTTCATCTTGAGCACATGACTGCTAACCGATTTGCCAGATTCAAGTTTCATGTCATGAAGTTCCACGACTAAGTCGAACAGTTCCACTCCAGCTTGTTTTTCATACAAGGATTTAAGTTCTGTGATCATATCATATGGAGTGTAGAGTTCGAATTGTTTTGAAGCTCGGGAGACATGCTCGCAAGCATCAAACAACAAACTTCATTGAATCTAGTGTACTGAATCCTATATTCAGCTTTTTCAGCTGCTGTGGATTCAGCACTTGGTTCGGTTGGCCATTGCCTTTCAATGACATCCATGCGTTCCTCAACTCTTAGAACAATTCTCAGTTGACGATACCAGTCATTGAAATTTGATCCATTAAGCTTTTCTCTTTCAAACATTTGCCGAAAAGCATTGGTGTTTGTGGAAGGATTCATTGCCATCTACAAAACAGATTAAGTTCAAAAATCAGTATTTTCGATAATAAATCCTTAAGAAATCAATTACCCAATGTTTATCAAATAAACAATTAATTTCATTAAGGCTAGGATCCAATTGACATACAATCATTTCATCAGTTGATCTGCTAGAAATGATTGCACTCAAAAGGTAAGTGACGAGCAGTAATTGCATTTCATGTGCAATTCCTAGTAAGAATAGGACCTACAAATCACACTTGATTCATCAAGTGATTTGTAGTCATGTTTTGTCCCATCTTTTGCCACGGGTCAAGGTCTCACCGCTTAACTCGCTTTAAGTCGTCCAACCAAGAACTCGCAAATTTGTCCACCACTGTGTACCAGTGAGTGGGATTTGCCATGCAACTGCCATTTCACCACTGTGTACCAGTGAGTAAAACAACAGCCACAAGTGTCCTTTACGAGTTGGGTGGCAATGACTTAAGTTTATTGGGTCAATCAATTTGATGTGTGATCAAAAAGTTATGTTTGAAGATTCATGCATATCTTCTAAACATAATATATTTATAAAACTCATTTTTATTGCCTTTAAATACAAAAGAGCTCGGTAGCTCCATTCGAACGCACAAAGAAGCGCAAGGGCAAAGGTATGCGATAAACGCGATTTAAAAACCCGCCCTTTTAGGAGGCTAGCGCACTCCGACTTATACCTCTCTTAGAGTTTGTTCAAATGGGTGAGCCGGTGTATCTTTTGATTTTAGGGCACCAATTTTATAAACAAAATCTTATTTCGATATATTTAGTCAAGTTTATTTTTCCAAAAACAATTTTGCATACAATTTTCATAAAAAAGCAAAATTAAACTTACTAAATTCACAACTTAACATTTAAGGTAATTAACCTATTTGGTCACTATGGTATAAGATTGGCTCCTCTTTCATATGGAAAGAGACCACATACATCAAGTTGCCTTGATTGCGTAAGCCAAAATATCTATAACAAATTTATCTACCATAAAACAGGATGCTGATCTGGAAAATCCAGCAGCTTCACGACCAAATCTGGCCCTTAAGAAGGCCGAACTGGGCTTAGCACAAAACATAAAAGTTGTAGCCCTATGAGTCAAGCATCTACTGTAAAGATTTCAGCTTCCAACTCCTTACGGTTAATTAGTTATGATTTTTTTAGTGAACTGGTGTCAAACAGAAACTTTCACAAAACATAATCACATTGTCACACAATTAATTATTCAATTATCTAGCATAATTAACCCTAATGATCAAGATTTCATATCAATATATCTAAGTAATAATCATGAATAATTTGCATGAAAAATTCATGATTTTACTTCTATTTAACAATTAAATAATTAAAAGTACACCATATATACATGCAATTTATCACATAAACATGTAATTAATCAAAACTTGGATTAGGAACCCTAAAAAAACAATTTTTTTTTTTTATTTTATTTTCTGGAAATTTTCGAACCATATATATAATTAATAATATAGATATTATTTGTTTCTTATTTAAATAATGTAATTAAATTACAAAAACAATTTAAATATATATATATATATCCGAAAATTTGAAGATCAAAACCCTAACCCCCCTTCAAGTTTTGATTTAATTGGTAATTAAAAACATACATAGTAGGCTCTGATACCACTGTTGGGTTATATAACAATTTATCAAATCAAATCACAAAGCACGCGGCGGAAGATAAAACCTATGTAGTTAATTAATTAACCAAGATAGAAAACGTGTACCTTAAATTGATGAGAATAAATCAAGAAACTTTATGAAAGTTTAAAATAAACTTCTCTACGATTGCACACACGACACGTGAATGCACGTATGCTAGTACTTGATCACGAACCGCAACGTTTGCTTTATCTCTTGATTTTGTCAAACAACTAAACCGAAAATCCCTTTGTTCTTGGGAGAGTTTCGGCCGTAGGTTTAGAGGAGGAAGGAGGAGAAGTGAGTAGGGCTTTTTCTTTTTCCTATTTATATCCAAAACCCTTTTCGTATTTGACATAGATTAGGATTCGTATTAGACATAAACTAGGATTAGTATATAAGAAAAACAAATTAAATTAATGGATTAATATCCATCAATAAAACCGGCCCCTTCATTTCATCGAGAGTTAAGAACGTAGTTCTCCCGGCCCTATATATACTTTCAAAGTTATAATAACGTTTTACTTGACCCCAATCTCGTAGTTATTAAAAAACGATTTATTAATCGAGTAATAGTATAGAATCAAATAACTTGTTTTTTATTGGACTAGTAAAAATTATCAAGACCGTAGTTTCGTCACAAAATATGTTTAAAATGTCTTTTTGCGTGAACCCATTTCAGTATAAATATTGTTGAAGCCAAAGTCTACTTTTTCTTCAAACTCTTACCATTTCTCATGTCCCTCTCTCTATCTCCTATATTTATATATACTCAACTATGGGTGTATTTTTGTGTAATACGATTTTGGTAGTACTAGGACTAGCTATTTTCATTAATGCTAATCATGTCTATATAGGGAATTCATCTCCAGCTGATTTGTTAGTCAACCGCGAAGATCATGATCATCAATTTCAAGCACGAAAAATTCAAGAATGGAAGTCGTATTTCTTCCAACGACAACATATCTCCCTTGCTTCATCGTCATCCCCGCCCGCATCCCCAGCTCCAACTCTAGCTCCATCTTTGCCTCCTGTAAGTATTACGTACCTATATTCTTTATCTACGACAACCAGCTTAATTTTTTTTTATTATTATTTTGAAAAGTGACAACCAGATAATATAAATTTTACGTTGTAATTAAATACATTTAAGTATATATTTTACACCTCATTTAGGTGTAAATACGAATAACATTAGCCATTAGGTATATATAAGTTTGTATATGATTGATGTGAGTAATTATTTAAATGTCTATTTCAATTTAATTTTTTTTTTTTATCAACTTCCGATCGGAGATGCCCTAATATTTATATAACCACAATTATCGTAAATCTATAATACCTTATAAAAGAGGAACACCTCCAAATCTCAAATAAGGAATTGAACTACCTAAAATATCTCTCTTCTTTATCTCCACTAATATACCAATAATACCTTTAATGAAATAATTACAACATAAATTCTTCAATCCTTAAAATAACTACACTACCTCTTTTAACATCAATTATTTTTACATTCACCACCATTGCCGCCCCCCACCACCCGTCATCGCCACCGCCACCCCGCCGCCACCACCACCATCACCCCCCCCCCCCCCCCCCCCCCCCCCCCCCCCCCCCCCCCCCCCCCCCCCCCCCCCCCCCCCCCCCCCCCCCCCCCCCCCCCCCCCCCCCCCCCCCCCCCCCCCCCCCCCCCCCCCCCCCCCCCCCCCCCCCCCCCCCCCCCCCCCCCCCCCCCCCCCCCCCCCCCCCCCCCCCCCCCCCCCCCCCCCCCCCCCCCCCCCCCCCCCCCCCCCCCCCCCCCCCCCCCCCCCCCCCCCCCCCCCCCCCCCCCCCCCCCCCCCCCCCCCCCCCCCCCCCCCCCCCCCCCCCCCCCCCCCCCCCCCCCCCCCCCCCCCCCCCCCCCCCCCCCCCCCCCCCCCCCCCCCCCCCCCCCCCCCCCCCCCCCCCCCCCCCCCCCCCCCCCCCCCCCCCCCCCCCCCCCCCCCCCCCCCCCCCCCCCCCCCCCCCCCCCCCCCCCCCCCCCCCCCCCCCCCCCCCCCCCCCCCCCCCCCCCCCCCCCCCCCCCCCCCCCCCCCCCCCCCCCCCCCCCCCCCCCCCCCCCCCCCCCCCCCCCCCCCCCCCCCCCCCCCCCCCCCCCCCCCCCCCCCCCCCCCCCCCCCCCCCCCCCCCCCCCCCCCCCCCCCCCCCCCCCCCCCCCCCCCCCCCCCCCCCCCCCCCCCCCCCCCCCCCCCCCCCCCCCCCCCCCCCCCCCCCCCCCCCCCCCCCCCCCCCCCCCCCCCCCCCCCCCCCCCCCCCCCCCCCCCCCCCCCCCCCCCCCCCCCCCCCCCCCCCCCCCCCCCCCCCCCCCCCCCCCCCCCCCCCCCCCCCCCCCCCCCCCCCCCCCCCCCCCCCCCCCCCCCCCCCCCCCCCCCCCCCCCCCCCCCCCCCCCCCCCCCCCCCCCCCCCCCCCCCCCCCCCCCCCCCCCCCCCCCCCCCCCCCCCCCCCCCCCCCCCCCCCCCCCCCCCCCCCCCCCCCCCCCCCCCCCCCCCCCCCCCCCCCCCCCCCCCCCCCCCCCCCCCCCCCCCCCCCCCCCCCCCCCCCCCCCCCCCCCCTCAAATAAGGAATTGATCTACTTAAAATATCTCTCTTCTTTATCTCCACATAATATACCAATAATACCCTTAATGAAATAATCTACAACATAAATTCTTCAATCCTTAAAATAACTACACTACCCTTTAAATTTGCAACACGAGACTGATATCACTAAATGTGACATTAAAACTATATATATTGATTATAGGGAACAAGTATCTCAAGAGTGTACTCTGTGATAGCATATGGTGCGGATCCGACAGGGAAAATAGACAGCACAGAAGCAATCTTGGCAGCATTATCGGATGCAGTTTCAGTCGCGGGTGATGGTGAATTGATACAAGGGATTAACAACCTTGGCGGAGTACAGATAAATTTGGAAGGTGGGATTTACAACATCAGCCGCCCAATAAAAATGCCGGTCGCCGGCCGAGGCAACATCCGGGTATATATATATATATATATATATACATTTTTCGTTAATATTCATATATCCTTCATGTATATATGGTGTAGTCCCTACTTTTTGCCATATTTACTACCAACTTATATTTTGTAGGTTATCAATTGTCCCAATAAATAACTCAGCCATATCAAAAATGAATGATGAAAAGTGTTTAAAATGTCAAAAATAGGAAGTCGTCAACAAATCTGCACTACAACTCACGTACAGTACAACTTTAAGTGCATTTTTAATTATGGTGGTTTTCTTTCTCTTGATTTGGAAGAAGCTTTTGAACAAAAAGATTGAGGCAACCTATCATAAAAAAAAAATCATCCAACCTAATGGTATCAAGTTTTTCTAAAGACTTTTTCAATTTAATTTTTTTTTTTTATCAACTTCCGATCGGAGATGCCCTAATATTTATATAACCACAATTATCGTAAATCTATAATACCTTATAAAAGAGGAACTACCTCCATAATCTCAAATAAGGAATTGATCTACTTAAAATATCTCTCTTCTTTATCTCCACATAATATACCAATAATACCCTTAATGAAATAATTTACAACATAAATTCTTCAATCCTTAAAATAACTACACTACCTCCTTTAACATCAATTATTTTTACATTCACCACCATTGCCGCCCCCACCACCCGTCACCGCCCCACCTGTCGCCACCGCTGCCGCCACCCGTCGCCACCACCACCACCCCGCGTCGCTACCACCATTGCCACCGCATTACGCGGGCATATGACTCGTATATTAAATTAAGTGACTTATATCCCTTTCCCGTGATATATCATGAGACAAATTATAGACGTGTATTTACGATTGGAATTCAGATGTTAAGCGAATAACTGGACTACAAGACTTTTGTTAAGTGCTATTAGCTTGACCTTTAAGCAGGAGTTGCTAGACTTTTCCAATCTCATCTTCTAGCTCATCTTTGTTGTTTGCTCGGGACATATTCATTTATTTCTTTCAATTCTTTATGGGTTGTTTCATTCCCTCTCGGAAAACTAGCCCGACTCTCCGTCTCCATTTTTTCTAGAAATGCTAACCAAGTGACACACTGGGCCATGGGTCATGAAAGAGGTTGGCCCCATCTTCCTTTAACTATGTATGGCCAATTAACTCCTCACTTTAGTCCGTTTATTTTTCTCTTTATTTGGGCTCAGGTCGATAATTGATGTGCTAGTAATGTTCCAGAGCCCGACTACCGACCCGAGGCGCTGATCGGGAAAGTCATAAAGGGACGTTAAACGCAATTCGCCAAGGGCGTTACCACAAGACGTTTCAATTATCTTTTTAGACGAAGGAAAAGTAAATATAGGCAACTAATTCACCTCTGTTGGAGGAAGGAATTGATACACTAATAGATATTTTTTCTCCTTTCTCCCATAAAGCTTTCTTTTCTAAAGGGAGGTGATACTTGTACCAATACTTTAGAATCTACCATAATTGTGCATTAATGGTTTGTACAATAATGATATATAGATTTGAATTAGTGTGAAGATAACATATGTAATTATAATAATAATAAAATATATAAAGATTATATCGGTAAACATATATGATTAATGGATAGTGATAAATTAATTTAACATGTATGCTTTAAGATCAACTTAATTTTAGGGTGGTGACTTGTGAAAGAATCAAGGGATAAAAAAGACACAGTGAAATTCACGTGTCAAAATTTTAAGATGGGGGAATGATTAATCCTCTTAATTTATAAGCCTAAAAATCCTCTTAATTCATGGGATGATGACATGTGGAACTTCAAAGGGTAAGATTAGGAAAGATTAAGTGAAATCCACTTATCATATTCATATAATTTTAGAATGATTTTTAAGTTAATTTTTAGGATGATTAATCATTATTCTTTAGGATATACTCCTTATATGAATTAAGTTAGAAGTTAGATTTATATTTTCCATGTTTCATAGAATGAATATAAAAATGCAAAAACACTGAAATCATTTCGCTTACCTAAAAGTTTTGTTAAATTGCAAATGCAATTTACTACTCCCTCCGTCCCATCAAAAGTGTCTACTTTTGAATTTTTAAAGTTTTTGTCTCGCAACTTTGACCTTAAATAGTTTTATTTATAATGTATAATATTTGATGAAAGTTATATGAGTTGATAGAGGTTTCGATATGTTTTCATTGAGTATAACTTTCATCAAATATTATATAATGCAATAAAAAATATTTATGGTCAAAGATACAAAAGAAAGACTTTGACAAAATAAAATTGGACACTTTTAATGGGACGGAGGGAGTAATATTTATTAATTGTACCAAACCAAATCTACATCCTCTTTATGTTGGTTGGTTGGCATTTGGCATGTGGATTTGGTCGTTAGTTGGTGTCCTTTACAACGACTTCATAACGGTAAATCAATATATTAACATGATATTACCAACCTATTTTTTTCGATTAAAAAAAATATTTTCTTTTTCCACGTCTTTGCTCGATAGTCAATATTATGAACAATTTTTGTGACCATATAAGTTTTGATAGCCGATAAGATCAAATGTTTTTTTCTTTGCTCACACATTTGGCGAAATGACTAGTTTGTTTGGGGCCAATTTCAATCAATGTAAGACACAACTCTTTATATTTATATAAACATTAATGTTCTATACAAAATGTATATCTAAATTATAACTTTTAACTTTGGGGGGTCGGGTCTTCCCTCGCCCCTTTATAGTTCCGCCAAAGCTCACACTCTACAAAAAAAAAAAAAAACTAAAGCATATTAAGGCACTCTTCCAACAAAAAATTTAACAAAGCCTGTGTAAAAATCAATTTTGTGGACCACCCCTACAAATTTGTATTGGCCAGGGTCTAAAAATAAATAGAAAAGAAGAGCCGGATAAACCATCGTGACAATCTCGACATATTCTGTCACTACTTTATTTTTTTAATCATTAAGTACTGAGTGCATTGAATGAATTAATTATGTTTGTATTAACTAAGCACTAAATAATTAAATGGATTAATTATGATCAATTGGTATCTAATGCATTGGCGGATCTATAGTGTATTAAGGTAGGTTCTAGGACCTACCTAAAATCTAAATTTTTATAAGAGTCTATCGAATCATATTTGTTAGGAACTACCTTTGATATGTATGAGGAACCTTAGACTGACGAATACTTTCTCTTAGCTCATTGGTTTGAGGGCAGACGCTTCACTGTGAATTTCCAAAGCTCTTTTAGGTTTAATATTGTTTGATTTATTTATTTATTTATATTTTGTAGTAGGTATTGTGTGTGTTTTTAAATGAAGAAGACGAAAAGGAAGGAGACATAGTCAAAGTCAGTACTTCCTTATCTAATTTAGTAGTAAATTTACACTTTAGTACCCTATAGTTATTGTTTTGAGAGGTAATACCCTCTAAGATCAGCACATGTTTAGAAGATAATTTTGTGGTCATCAGATGAAGAGAAAAAATGCAATTTGAGATTTTAATTTTAAAAACATTTATGTAATACGCATATGTTTGTTTCTTTAATTTTACTTTTACGTTTGAATTTTAATATTATTAATGTAGTTTTTAGAACATGTTTTATTGAAACTTAACTATAATATTTCATTTAATTTTAATTAATGATTTATTCAATTATTCGAATATAGAAAACTTATTGAAAACTTTAACATAACATTAAGTTTGAGAAATATTTCTTGTATTATTAAGTTAGATTGTGTCTTATTTTTCATAACAAGCATAATTCATGTTATAAACGGTGTTAGTGTCGACGTGACCCGACCCGATCAACTAACACACTCGCTTTTTAATTTGAATAAGTCAAAAAGGACTTACCTAATTTGAAATCCTGGATTCGCCACTGATCTAATGGCTAACTATAACTAATGAAATGACAATTTACTACTCTAATTTACAGATATGTGAAGGAACATTAAAAGCATCCGATAATTTCACAAGTGATGGTTATATGATAGACTTATCAGCTTCTTCTTCTTCAAATCATGATTATACTTACGAGTTTGTAACATTAAGAGATTTAATGTTGGATTGTAATTTCAAGGGAGGCGGTATCCGAGCAATTGATACCTTAAGAACAAGCATCGACAATTGTTACATCGCCCATTTCACTAGCACGGGTATACTAGTACAACGTGGTCATGAGACTTACATTCGCAATTCCTTCCTAGGACAACATATTACCGCCGGGGGTGACCCCAGTGAACGTAATTTCACTGGCACGGCCATAGACCTACAAGGAAACGACAATGCCATCACTGATGTCGTTATTTTCTCAGCTGCAATTGGGATCATGATTTCTGGCCAAGCAAACATGATTACTGGGGTACATTGCTACAATAAGGCATATGGTTTTGGTGGGACTGGGATATACTTAAAAGTACCTGGAATAACACAAACCAGAATTGTTAATTCATACTTTGATTACACCGGAATAGTGGCTGAAGATCCGGTACAACTTCATGTTTCGGATTGTTTCTTCCTTGGGGATTCATTTATTGTTCTGAAGTCGGTTCGTGGAGTTGTTGATGGAATAAACATAGTAAATAACATGTTTTCTGGCTCGAATAAAGGGATTGATATTGTTCAGTTAGATCAAACTAACAAAGAGTTCAACGACATTGGCCAAGTAGTCGTTGATAAGAATACTGCTAATGGGATGAACCTGAAGGCGACTGTTGCTAAAGCTGCAACACGAGTCAATGGTACCTCATGGACTATCGATTTTAACAAGATACTGCTTTTTCCTAGACGCATAAAATTTGTTCAACATGCTCTAATGACAGATGCAAGTAATTCGTTTCCCAGCACTATTTTGCGAAATATCTCGAATAATCAAGTACTGATCGAGTCAAATACAAAGGTTGAAGGGAGCTCATCGGTTAGTGTCGATCAAGGTCTATCGATGTCGAGCTAGTCATACATAATTATTTATATTATTTTTTATTTTTTATAAATTTTTATTTCTGTATGTTCTTGAGTTCAAATACTCAAAAGTAATCCATATCTATAAAAAAAAAAATGCAATCATTCTTTTGTATTTAACACCAAGTTACTACATAGATCTGCCTCTGTAATGTCTATTCCATGAACAGAAATCTGATTTACAAGGTTGAAGCGGACAACAAGTTGAGAAAAGCGGAAAAAAACATTTAAAAAACTCACAAACAAAATACAACGGAGACTCCAGAAAACTAGAAGAAAATCAACCAAAAAGAAGAGAAAAAATAAAAACTTCCTTCTCATTACAAAAATAATTTTGATAGAACTATATCGAAGACGCACACAAAAACATTTGCCTAATCCTGCCGATCAAATCTTCTTGATCAACTTAGATATATACAGGTTGACTTACATTAAGGAGATATATACGCATACACAACATGACTACAAATAGTAAGCCTAGAAGAACTTCCAACAATATAACACAGTATCTCTTCATGCTTCTGCTAATAGTTTCACTCTAGGGTTATTTCCAATATAGTAGTGAGTCTGGGTTTTCTATACCGTCTCAGAAGCAAAGAAGAGCAAACCACACAAACAGATGAGAGTGCCATACATGCACCGGCAACCCATGGAGGCAATTTCACTTTTAACCATGGGAATAGAATTCCACCTGCTAGAGGAATCGCCACAATGTTGTAAGCCATGGCAAAAACGTAATTTAAACGGATGCGGGCAAAAGTTTTTCTTGAAAGATCAATGGCTGTGATTACATCTTCTAAGTTGTTTTTCATAAGAACATAGTCGGCAGCTTCTATTGCAATATCTGTTCCTGCCCCAATAGCCATGCCGACATCTGCTGCCGCCAAGGCAGGGGAGTCGTTGATGCCATCACCAACCATAGCAACTGTACTACCATCTTTCTGGAAGGAACGGATAACGTCAGCTTTTCCAGCTGGCATCACCTCTGCCCTCACGTCTTGAATTCCTGCCTGCAAACAAAAATGATATCAAGAAGCCAAGTTTATATTTATCATGCTTCATTTTCTCGTTATGTAACAACAATTTAAAGTAAAAACATGGGGAGGCGGTTGTAAAGTAAAGAATGCTTTGATTATTTTTGCATGCCTCAAGTGACCCGAAAAACATTTTTTAGTGTGTGTATCATATACGATTACGGAAACTATTCTAATAAAATGATAAACTCACTCGATGAAAACATTCTATGCGTCTTCATACTTATTGGCCGATTTCGATTTAGCTATTTTTTTCCCACCATACAACCCATTAGAAATAATACAATGTAACCAAAATAGATATGTTCGTTGTCACCTCTATAACAATCACTCTTGCAAAAATCTCATTAAAACAGTGTATATTGCAAAAACTACAGGTTTTGCAATAAAGTAACATATTTGAAACATTTTGATATAGCAATCTACTTTTCAATTCACCATCCTCTTTATTTCGTTACAATCAACCATACTTCTGGTGAAAATGTTCATACTTGCAAACATTGGTTATCATTTAGCTATCCATAATCGCCTATAATTGGACAAAAACAACCATCCGTGAAACTAAAATACTCCATTCATTAAAAAAAATAAAAAATTGAGTATCATGAGCACACAAACCTCTTTCGCGACTGCTTTAGCAGTACGCCAATTGTCTCCAGTAACCATGATAGACCGCACACCCATTTTGAAAAGGCCTTCTACTACAATAGCTGCTTCTCTCTTTAAAGGATCTGCAACTCCCACAACCCCAATGAGTTCAGAATCATATGCCACCAATATCCCAGTCTTTGCATTCTCTTCTAGATCCACCACAAAAGTTTCAACATTGGTTGGAATGTTAACCCCTTTCTCAGCCAACAAACTTCTGTTTCCAACCTGTTAAAAAGAAATTTCGTATAAACAACATTTGCAAAAGTTTTATTCAAGACTCGAGAGTATGGTTTAGTTGAGGTGCCAAAGAGGTCAACTTAAGAAAAAAAAAAAAAAACTCCTTAATAAATCGATTTACTTCGTTGTCTGCAATTTAAAACCGCTTAACCTGCAAGACCCATTTGACCTGTTTCATTGTTAGCTTATTATTTAAATTTGATTAATATAGGATACGGCATAACCCAGTCCACCCATGATAAGTGTAAGTGTTAAGATTGCCACCTCTATGATTTAGTGTCCGAGTCTCACCAAAATCTGCTTCTCATTGATGCAACACTGAATGCCTCTCCCGGGAATAGCACAGAAATCCAACGCATCAAAAAGCCATGTAGTCTTCGTTGCATCATTGTTCTGTTTTTTAGAATCTGTGGCTACATTTGGATCCTCGAAGAAATGGAAATGGCGAGCATATTCAAGTATTGCTTTTGATATGGGATGTTCACTATTAGCCTGAGACAAATTACATGAGTTTCATGCTTAATAAGTGTGAATATAAGTATCTCATGTTTTGCTTTCCTTTTCTTTCAATGTAAGAAATAGAAGAAAGAAAAAAAGATTTTAACCAAAAGAATCTTCTTTGACTGTCAACAGACAAACCGAGCCCATGTAATTTCAGATTCTTCTATCATAACTTCTAATCAGCATAACTATAGATGCACATGAAATGTGTATGTATCCATGTATATGTAATGTTTATCATACCTCAGCAGATGCGACCAATGTCAAAAACTCTCCTCGGTCCATTTCTGTGAACACTTTGACAGTGGTAACTGCAGCTTTGTTCTGGGTAAGAGTCCCGGTTTTATCAAATATCACATAACGAATCTTCTGAGCCCTCTCTAATGCATCTCCTCCTTTAATCAGAACACCATTATTGGCTCCAACTCCAGTTGCAACCATGACAGCAGTTGGGGTGGCTAGACCAAGTGCACAAGGACATGCAACAACCACCACTGAAATAGAAAACATAAGTGCAAAATCAAAGTAGTTGCCATTTTGAGGTAGCCAGTCTTCTGGGTAAGCTCCAAGAACTCCACTAATGAACCTAAATTTTATTGACATCATTTCATCAGAACAGATTCTTATTAATTCAGTTTACCGACTCATAAGTTACATACCATAAGATGAATGTTGTCATTGACAAAGCAACAACTGTAGGGACGAAAATGCTTGCAACCTGAAACAGAACAATAAAGCATCCATGAGTACCATACACAAGCAACCAGTGTAACTGTGATTGAAATGTGTACTCACAAAGTCAGCGAACTTCTGGATAGGAGCTTTTGACATTTGTGCTGTCTCAACCAGAGATATAATCTGGCTCAAAACTGTGCCAGAACCTATTTTGGTAGCTTGAACATGTAGGGATCCATGTAAGTTTATTGTGCCTCCAATCACTAACGCATTAGTCTCCTTCAAAACAGGTGCTGATTCGCCAGTAACCATACTTTCATTCACATAACTTGAACCCGATACAACAAAACCATCAACTGGAAACTTCGAACCGGGAACGATTTTTAATACATCACCAGGTTGAATAAGTAATGCATCAATTTCCCTTTCACCAATAACATCACCGCCTGCCAGAAAGTCAAACTTATAAGTTCTCAAAATCTAGCTCTGTGTTGGACACTTGTAGTGGAGCTGAGAGGCATATAACGAAACTAACTCAAAACTTTTATTTCCAGAATGTTTATTAGACCATTAAGTCATATGACACTGATCAATGTACCTTTGCCTTGAATAAGCAGTAAAGCCGTTGAAGGAGTAAGTTCCACCAATTTTTTTATAGCATCTGACGTTTTCCCTTTTGCGACACTTTCCAGGTATTTCCCAAACAATACAAAAGTTATTAACATGGGACTTGTTTCAAAATATGTTCGAGACCAAAACCCAGTAATTGCACCATACAAAAGTGCATAAACAGAATAGAAGTATGCAGCTGAAGTTCCCAGTGCCACCAAAACATCCATGTTTGTGGTGCCATTACGTATTGCTCGAAAAGCTGCAAGATAAAAACGCTTCCCAATAACAAACTGAACGATGCTGACTAATATCACACGCAACCAATCCCCAATTTGAAATGGTCCAAACCACGAGAGTAATATAGAATTGACAAAAGGAATATGTGGACAGATGAAACGCATTGCATAGATAGGAATCTGCCATTAAGTGGAATCATCAGAACGTACAAGAAGACTATTAAAGATGCACGAACTGTCGAAAAATATTCAATCTTTTGTAAAATAATTAGTATGTCGAATAATAAGTGAATCAAATATGATTACAAATAGAACTTTTTGAAGAATAATTAGAGTATCAATAAAAATTAGGGGGCTTTAAAATACTAAATATACACTCGAGGGACTTTTGACCCATTTGATCTCTGTTTCTTTTTACTCAATAGTTTTTAAAGATATCCATTTGACCCATTAAAGATGAAACAAAACTAGAATCAAGTTCGACCCATTCAAAAGAAAATAAGCTGCCTCTAATGAGCAATTATCATGAGCAGTAAATTTACTTACACCAAGGGAGAAACTGAACATAAATTGGTGCCACATATGTGAGGATTCTTCTAGGTTTTGAGAAACCATTCTCATGTAAGGGTTCTTTACATGGACTTCAAAATTCCCACAGCTTTCTTCATTAATAGCATCAACTAAGGATCTGGGACTAAGGATCTCAGTATCAAAGAGAACATCCAAGTCACTTGATGTCTTGTTAAAACCAAACTGTCTCACTCCTTTCAAGTTGCATAGTATTTCATTTAACATATGTACATCCAAGTCATTGCATATTCCAGTTACACCTAGCGTGATTCTATCCTGTCCAGTGCTTTGTGCAAGGGAAGCCTCGAAACCGGCATCTTCGACTGCAGTGATGATTTCTTCTTTGGTGGTTATAGAGGGATCATACTCCACTTCACCTAGTGAAGTAGCGAGAGCAACCATAGCTTTTTTAACACCAGGAAGCTTTCGTAAAATACCTTCAACAGAATTAACGCAAGCTGCACATGTCATGCCTCCAATTATGAACTGCCCTACTAGAGTTCCATGTGATTTTGCCTTTGGGGCACCCTGATCTTGTAGAATCTCTGCCTCAAATCCTGCATCTTCTATTGCATTCTTAATATCGCTTTCCTAAACAAATAGCATAGAGTCCCTTTTAATGAAAAATACCAAAAGTGAAATAAGCATTAAAAAAACAACATATAGATTATCTAGAGATAAATCATAACACTAATATAAACCATGGAAAATCCTTATTTTAGGAGGATGTTTACCACATTTATACTAGTTAAAAAAATGAAATTGGCACAACAAAACTGCTAGTAATAACATATATAAAACGGCAAACTATCCTACTCCTACCTAAACTACCCTAAATGCCTAGGATTGAACCAGGACTTCCAATATACCCCCCTACCCCCCCCCCACCCCCCCCCCCCCCCCCCCACCCCCCCCCCCCCCTTCCCTTCCCTTTTCTCACTCTACCCTCCAACCCGGATGGCTAATCTCAAGATAGCCTGACCTCACAAATAGGCAATAGACATATAAATAATTAACAATAAACAAGAGAAATGAATTATACCTTAACCAAATTAGGAAAAAAGACAATGTCAGCTTTATTCTGCAACAAAGCAACAGAAGCACTAACGACGCCATTTAACGACATAAGTGCACCTTCAACGGAATTAGAACACGCTGCACACGTCATCCCCGTGATACCCACCTGAATTCTGGTAACGCCTTCTTGATCATTTTTCTTATAATTATTACTAATTTTCCTATCATTATCATCATCATCATAAGAATCTAAAAGCCTAACGTCCTCGAGGTTACCGCCTATATCAATCGCCGAAGAATCACGAAAGCCGCCGCCGCCGCTATCGACCTCCGTTAGCTGGAGGTCTTTGATAATCGGCGTCATTGCATGCAATTCAATTTTAGGCGGCCGGTTCCTTCCGACCCAACCAAATCCAAATCTATTTTATATATATGTATGTATATGTATATCAGTATATGTATATCTGTTTACTATTGTATACGTACAAATGGTGGAAAAGAGAGCGAGAGAATCTAGAGAGGGAGAAAAAGGGGGAAAATGTGTATTTTGAAAACATTATATATTAACCTCCTCCTTTCCAAGCAGTTGGTCAAATACGATGGATGTGTAATTACTTATTTAACAACCGGTTTCAAACCGACCGGTTGAACCGTTTTGTTTTAACTTTTAACTATGACATTTTTTAAGTAAAATCTATGAATAAATCAGACGATTATTTTGGTTGAATCAGTTTCTTAATCCCGTAAAAAATCAGTTTTTTATATCTGAAAAAAAATAATAAGAAATTAAGTGTTGAGTTTTTAATCTTGTACATTTCATTGTTTGTATAACTAAAATTAAATGTTATTATTTTTTATTTATTTAATATGATAATTGTATGTATAATTTTGTGTTTTTAGTCCCTCAACTAAACCAGTAGTTTAATCGGTTCAGCGTGCTTTGAACATAATATTGGTACAACTAAATATTCGTTTTCAAAATATTGTGTATGGTAATTTCTTTGTAATATATCCCCTTACAATTAACTTAACTTATTTTTTATCACGAGTATATTTCATAAGAAATAAATAAAACTACAAAGTAACACCAAAAGTAAATATAAAGTGCAAATAATTAATATTTTTATTAGGGTCTGCAAATAATGTTCAACACAAGTTAACTTCGTCTCTGGTGTTGTCCCACATTCTATGTGTAGTTTGAAGAAATCTCCCTCGTCATACCAACATGATTGACGCCATGACGTTTAGCGTGGATCTTTTTCTCAAAGTTGTTTGTGGTTGAAGAATAAAGAGGATTATATATTTATTATTTGAAAGCTGCAAGTAGAGGACTATATATTTATTATTAGAAAGCTGCAAGTAGCGGTCGACGACAAGAATAAAAATTGTAATCAACTATTATAATCATCTTGTCACATACATACTTGAATGAAAATGTTCAAAGTCGTTTGAAGTAACAATGATAGATACATGATAAAAAAAATGATAAATCAAACAATGATTGAGATTATCCGCTTCTACGTTAAAGTGGAACTTCATACTTTCCATTTGTTTTAGTTACATATTTGTTCACAAAGCTTAGCTTATGAAACAAGTCTCACAATTGATGCATTTCATTAAAAGTTCCAATGATTTATCTATTTGGTACAACTAAAGTAAATAATGCAATCACTTAAAGTAAATAAAACAAGTTGAAAGAATAGAACTAGCTATAAATTGATCATAACTTGTAACATGTCGGAACCTAAATTCAAACAATTCGTAGCATGAATTTTGAACAACGGGCAGCATTCAAAATGTACATCATCAAGAAAATACCCCAAAGTGTATGAACAACACCTGTTGTCATTTTCACGAAAGACTTTTACTACAAATAACAATTACGATGTATGTAAAATGTCAAAAGTACGATAGAAATGATAAATTCAGTTTTCACTTTTTATTCTATGTGTTAAAAAGTAAAGAAAAGTATTATGAAGTAAGAATCAATCTATCTTATATAACAAATGTTGTTAAAAAAGAAAAAGTTGTTGTCAAGTTTTTACATAATCAAGACAAAATCCACGTTCAAGACAAAATCCACGTTCATCAGGAGGTCGAGAAAAACCCAACGGACGATGTCGTCAAGTGCTACTTGTTAGGGATCCACTTCGTCTTCTAGATGTTATGAATTTAGAAAGGATGAAGTCTATTTCAACATATTGAGTGCTGTGGTGTAACACCCCAATCTAGGGTTCAGAATATTACGGAAATTAAATAGTACGCGGTGGAATTATCGTAGAACATAAATTATATGAAATTAAGGGATTCGGTGAATCCAACAAGTTAAGTCAATTACAAGCACAAATTGCATAAGGAGCAAGTAGCCATCAAACGTTTACAAAACAAAATCAAAAGATGGCGATCAATCCTAAGCAAGATGCAAAAGAGGGGCAAATGAATCCTTGATCCATGTAAGTCCAAGCCCGAGGTCAAGCAAGCAAATAATCAAACTTCACGTCCTTGAATCACTTGATTACCTGAGAAGTGTACTAAACAAGTCAACACTAGGTTGGTGAGTTCGTAGTAATGGTTCACAAGGAACCGTCGTCGATAATAACAAGATATCCAATGTAAAGGCAAGTAAAATCACTTACAAGTAGCCTTAAAGTGTCACACGTTAATTAAATCAAGGACTACACGAAATAAAGCAAATGAAATGCGAATGCGTGTGATAAACATGCACATGAGATGTCAAAATCAAAGTATGTGTCAATGTGTCTCATAACACCATCAATGCAACGATACTCACGATGTCGTCGACCCGACCAACGTGGCATCTCAAAATTATCAAACATATATGTCTATATGTTTGGGGTCATGCACCAAATCATCGAGTGTGGCCAATACTCGGCTCCCCAATGGGGCGACAAGCGTATCAACAATAAGCGTCAAGTAACACAATACTTGAGTTGTGTCATCTCAACAAGTGTATCAATGCGTAATGTCCATCCAATCACAATCCAACCAAAACACAATGCACATACATTTCATACAACTCTACATTTAAGGAATCATAGATGCTTATATATAGGGTCACCCGTAGCCTTCCCACCACATCTATAACTCATTAAAGGAATCATCGTCTTCCATGTATGTACAACTATATATCCTAAATAAATCATAATATCTCAATCGAATGCCAAAACAATCAAACAATCAAATCCATAAATCAATCAATCAAACAATCAAACAAGCAAGTATACAATTTCCAGCCCGAATCTCAAGCGAGTAGGGAGCTACGGAACTCAATTTGATTGGCAAAAGAAGTTAATATCGATTTAAGGTGAGGTTATAAGCGTTCAATAGGCTCCACGTGTCCAAAACCTATAAGTATATATAATATACACATTAATATGTAACAAGTTAAACCTTAGATTAGATTTTTATATTTGATTCGTGACTTTGAATAGCTCCCGGGACTCGTATACATCACTAGAGAAGTCAAGGACGAGTTTAAATGAAAGGTGGGTTCGATCCAAGGAACATGGAAGCCAAGCTAGCACGAAACAAAATCTGGACAAGTAAGCCACCATCTTGGACGGTGGCACCACCGTCTTAGACGGTGGTCTAGAAAAGTGTTACGCTGATCGGCCTCTGCCTTACGCTGGTTCCTTGAGCGAGACGCTGAAAGTAGCTTAACTAGACCACCGTCTAGGACGGTTGTCTTGGCGTCCAAGACGCTGGTCAGCTGCAGATTCGAGCAGCAGCAGCTCAAGCAAGAAAACCCGAACCATTTTGACCTTAAACTCAATAATCTTTGGACTCAAAATGACTAGGAGGGGTCTGAAACTTGATTTGAAACATAACTAAACATTACCCAACTTAAATACACTTAACCCTTTACATGATTTCATTTCAAAACATCAAAATTATGTTTATTTCGGCCAAGATCAAACCTAGAACCCCAAAACCCTAAATTTGCCTTTAGATCGTTTTAGGGTGCCTCAAAACTCATTTTCATATCTTGTTTAGTATAAATGTGCATGAACAAACATAACCCACCATTTAATCTTGATTCAAAACAACGATTTCATGTTTAAATTCGTTTTTGACCCAACTATGTCACATAAACCCTAATTTTTGACCCATTAGGGTTTTGACCCGATTTGTGAACCAAGAGAGCTTAGTCTTGACTAGAAACATGTTAATAAGTAATAAATGATGGATTTAAGACTACTTTAACTTACCAAAATCTTGTACAAGTGAAGAAATCCGAAAATGGGCTTGAAGATGAGATTTATTGCACTAAAAACTTCAAATTTTGGATATGATAAGAAGATGATGATAAAGATGCTTAATCTTGCACAAATTTAACTTAAACAACAATAAATGATGGATGAATTTAGAGAGAGAGGTATATTCTTGCATTTAATTTAGAGAGAGAAAGGGAAATGATAGAATGAATGGATGAGCGGAGAGGTGGTGTAAGAATTTGGGGAGATAAGGTTGGGTATGGGTCATACGGGTCATGGGTTGTAGGTTGACCCATGGATAACCCATCTCAAATTCTAGTTAGTTTAGGCATCGACATATATCGTATCATTATTTAAATCGGCCCGAAAGACCTCGACTAGCATATAACACGTCAAAAGTCATAAAATGGGTTCAAGTAAATATTTAATCATTTTTGGTTAATCAATTTACACATAGAGTCAAACGAGTCAAAAATCCCGGATGTTACATCATTCCCCCATTAAGAGAATTTCGTCCTGAAATTCGACAAAACACTAATCACTAAACAAATGCGGGTACTTAGACCTCATATGGTCCTCTCGCTCCCAAGTGAACTCGGATCCACGTCTAGCATTCCATCTAACTTTGACAATTGTGTAGCGTTTGTTCTTGAGCTTCTTGATCTCACGATCTAGAATTTCAACCGGCGCGCTCTTCAATAATGTAAGTCCCAACTCGATAGATGGTACTACTGAAGACACCTCAATGTCGATGGTGGAGTTACTTTGCAATATATGCACTGAACTGAAGACGACCAGTTGCAGTGTGTATATACCAAGTTCTAGATAGATTACTTATTTAAATGACAATAAGTAAAGAACAATGCAATAATACAAATAACTTGTAAGATAACTTGATGAGACAATATGTATTTTTCAATGTGTAATTTATTTATTGATGTTAAATAAATTACAAGGTTGATGCGGAACCAAGATAATACAAGAATGTAAATATCCTAACAACCTATGAAATACAATTGATCTACACTCGGAATTTCTCAAGACAATCGAAACACTTAAAGTTGTGAAATGTTCCTTTTAGCGATTGAGAGAATATTGCACAAGTTCACCAAGAATATTGCAGGTTTGCAAAGTGAATTCTATCGAAGATTATTCGAAGATGTAGTTCGAGAGAACTTGTTCGATAGAAATTGAATTCTTGGTTGTGCAATGACTTGTATTTATAGGCAAAGTTAACATTGGGATGTTAACTTTGGCCGTACAAATGTGGTTGAGAGCATTTAAGGAATAGCATTTAATTCCTTAAAAAGCAGTGTAAAGTCGCATGATAAAACAACTTTACACAACCACCTTTATGTACCTTTTATTACTTAAATAATAAGATAAGGCTTATTATCCGGGTAAAGGTACATAAAGCATACAAGTCAATTCCTCGTAATCAGTGTAAAGCTTTGTAAGGGCTTTCCACTGATGGTCTCCAGTTTGTAACTGACTAGAATACCAACTGGGCTTCGCTGCTATTGCCATTCTCTATCTTCCATTTGTTGTCTTCGACTTCAACTGGAATGATTCTTCAACTGGTCAGTTCTCAACTGGAGGAAGTCTTCAGTTGCGTTGACTGTACGGTGCAACTGGACTTCAATATATTTCTGGACAAATCTTCTTGGTCACCAGTTTCACTGGTCTCCAGATGCAACTGGTGACTGGCAAGTACAAACTGGTGACTGGACAGTTCCAGGTGAACTGGTCCTAACAAATTCCCCCTATTTGTCTAGAAATATAGTCTAAGTCTTTTTCTAGTTCTTGTATCTATACAAGTGTGAACTATAGAGACTTGTTCGATTAAAATCTATCTAAGTTCCGAAGGCATTTTTATAGATCAATAAATGCCTTAGGTTTTTCTTTTAGGTTTGTTAGATTTTAATCTATTATCTACCTTGTGGTTACAAACTGGTAACTTCATTTATACAAGGAAATGGAATTTATACAAGTTACAGAATGTAAATACAAATTACAAGTAGATTACTGAAGAAAGAACTTAATGAGATGGCCCTTCGCCAGTTCTTCTTCTATTGGCAACTGAAGAGATAGGCTGAGAGTCTTCAGGGTCAATATTCAACTTTTGCTCAAGATTTTCTTTATGTTGAATTTTGCCCCTTAGAAAGTTTGCCCATGCTTTCTCAAACCTATTCTTTTGTGCCTTTGCATCCAGTACATTCACCATCTCCACCCATTCGCTGAACCCATATTGCATAGCACCAGGATTATCAGTTTTAACTAGTGGCCCCCTGGTATAACTAACTTCGACTTGAAAAACTTTGGTGCCTGGCTTGATTGTTACATTTACACCATTAATAGTACCACTATGTCTTCTGGTTGACATGATCTGGGAGTAGTAGCTTCTAGCTTCAGATTCATTTGTAATTCTTATACTCCCAGCACCAGCAGCCAGTACAGCGGACTTGATGTCTTCATTTGAAACCTCGCCAGTTGGTTCAACAAATGTGCTAAGGTCAGCATCTCTAGACAGTGGTCTTCTTGGTTGTGGAATCCTTCTTGGTGGATTCAAAACCTTCTTCACAACCTTCTTAATATTTTCAATTCGTTTAAGAATCCCACTGGCCCTATTCTCCTTGGCCTTCTCCACTGAAATGTTCAAGCTTCTGGCATCGAATTCAGCTTCATCCTCAGGATAGTGTCTGTCCAGTTCTACATCCAGCATTTCTTTCAACTGGTCAACTATCCTGGGATCATTCTTGATCCTAACATACTCCTCCTTAGTGATACCCAAAAGATTGGCATCACTCATATCAAGTAACTTGATTTGTGCAAGATGTGCCCTGGCTTCAGCTTGGTTTCTTTGTTTCATTTTCTTTCTTTCTTTGATATCATTTCCAAGTCTGGCCAGTCTTCTGCTATCACTATCTGAAACTGTAGGAAGTACATCAGCATTACCAGTTTCAAGCATTACATTAGTGGCCGGCTGGGCAGATGCATCACCAGCTAAACCTTTTCCCTTATCCAAAACAACATTCCCCCTATCACTAACATCACCAGATCCACCAACTCTTTGCTCACCAGCTTCAGTACTGGTAGCCACAATCAATTCTCTTCCAGATGGAGTCCTTCTAGATGCAACTGGTGGAAGGACTGCACTTCTTTCCCCCTTGGCATCATCTAGACCTGCCCGAATAGCTACCCATTCAGAGGGGTGAGATGGCAACCGGTCAAGAGGCTGCCATGACTGCATGTCCTTACACTCTTTGAAGATTCCACATATCATCCTGAAGGATATCCACAAATGGTTCGTCTCCTTTGACTGAATCAAGACATTTGCACTAACTTGTTCTTGACCAGTTTTTAGTGCATTTAAAATTTTGGAGTCTTCATCCAAACCAGAGACAACCTTATCCTTCACTTCATCATCCTTCTTCTTTAGATTTTCTACTTCGGTTGTCAGTCTATCCAAAGATTGAGTATGTAGCGATACCTGGGTGTTCAAACTTTCAATGCTGCCTCTTAACTGGTTGATCTCACTGGTGAGTGGGGCCAGATCAACCTGAGGAGTGGCCAGCTTGGTGATCTCAGATATCACCCTTTCAACCAATTGTGCTTCTCTAGCACCCAGCGTATCCTCTATTTTCTGACCAACCGAAGTCATCAACTGCTCTCCAAGTCCAGTTACATCTAGGCCAGGTTTTTCAATCAATTCCTTAACCTGCCTTTCAATCTCTTTCAAATCAACTTCTGAAGTTCTGACAGTATTTCCCAGCAAGTTGGAGATTGAGGTTGTAACCTTGGAGTGAGTTAGGTCAAAGCCTTCCTCTAAAGTACCAGCCAGATTGTTGCAGCCAGTGACCAACTCATTTAGCTTTTTAAACACTAAGTCTTCATTAGATGAAAACTTGTTTATCCCCAGATCAACCACTTTGATGTTTGTCAGGTGATCCTTGTGGTATCTGGAGAATGACTTGGTGTTTTTGTCAAGTGTCTTCTGAATCTCCTCCACCCTGGTTAGAAGGTTTTGGAGATCGGCTTGAAGTGAGACAACTTGACTATCCAGTGACGAAGGAGAAGGTGTCACTGGACCAGCAACAGTTACTACTGGAGCAACTGGAGGAGGCAAACTTAAGGAAGTCTCCCCAGCTGTCAAACCAGCAGTTGAAGATATAATAGGAGTGGTGGATGAAGAAAGGACTGGAAAATCAAAGTGTTGTTCATGCTGAGAATGCTCAGGTGTGAACAACGGCGATGGTGGGGGTGGCATTTCTCGAGCAAATGAGAATTGCCCAGTTGGTGAAGGAGCGGTATATATTGGTAAAGATATATCAGTAGGCACATTTTCTTGGGAGGGTGAAAGTGAAATTGATGCGTCTAGAAAGGAGACTGGAGATGAAGGGTCTTGAGCTTGTACAGAAGCATCAAGAATCTCCAAGTCTGTTTCAGTACCTTCAGAATCCGAAGATTCTATAAGGATTTCCTCGTCATTAACATTCATGTCCAGATCCATGAATGTAACTGAGGGCTGACCAGTTTCCTGGTCAGTCTCCAGATAACCTTCCCCAGTTTCCTGGTCAGTCTCCAGATGACCTTCCCCAGTTTCCTGGATGGGTGCATCTGTTGGTGGATCAGATACCGAAGTATCTTCACCAGGGATAGATGTAATGGGGGTTGCTTCAGTTATGGTTGCTCTATCCTCAACCACAACATTAGACGAACTGGAGGGTCCCTCATTATTTTGAGGCCCGCCCAGTTGCCTTTCTGACTCACCTTCAATAGGTGCATCAGTTGAAGTGAATGCCAGTTGCATTCGTTCAGGAATTTCGACCTCTCCAGCTTCAGATACTAGAGAGTCTAAATTCCTTAACATATCTGGAGCAGTGTACGGTGAATCTGTACTATTATATGCTTCTATGCCCAGAATATGCTTAAAACAAAGAGAGAGGAACCTTGAAAAGGGGATACACACACCCCTTGTGCCCTTCAGCTTTTGGACCAGGCTTCTAAACAAAATATCTGCAAAGTCCACTCTTAATCCGTTCCACAAGCAGTAAGCCATTTCTGCTTGTGAGGAGTTAATCTGGTCAAGTCCACCAGAACTCCCACCCATGCTCTCCACTAGGTGGATGAAAAAATACCTCCATGAAGGTGTAAGGCCCTTCATGGTCATCGCACCTTTTGTTTTCAACACCCCATTGTCCAAGCACTCCTTGTGTCCCATTTCGAGGAGTACTTGACGAAAATTGATATTTGGGGGTTAGACGACTGGAGATTCACCTTCTCTCCAGTAATTGAGGCGTAAGGCATCCATCAATACATCGGCGGACAAGGTACACTGGATTGTTCCATCCTTTAATGTGAAACTGATGGAGGAACAATCAGAAGAAAGACTGGCAGTGTACCAGAACTCACACAAGTAGTTGTGAAACAACTTGCGTGGGTTAAGAGAGAATGAGGGTCCTATTGGAGAATCCTTAAAAAACTTTTGGATTCTACCAATAAGGGTATCAGACCCTTGAGATCCTCGTAAGCTTGCCATCGGATTATTTGGATTTAGTTTGATGACAGAGGCATTACTAGGAGCACCAGATGCCGGTTTGACATCTGGTGAAGGAGCATATGGAACAGTCAAGAGATTTACATCTCTTGAACGGGATGATCTAGGAGCCATAGGAAATTGAAATTGAAAATTTGTGATTTAGGGTTCTTGATTTGTGAAGCAGAAAGAAGAATGAAGCAAATTTGATGATTGGGAAGTAAATGAAAGAATGTAGAAGAGAAGTAAATGAGTTCGGAGTAAATAAGGGTATTTATAAGGGATTCAAGATCCCAATGAGATACCAAAAATCATATTTTAATAAACAAAATCCCTTTTGAAGATATTTTCACAAAGTTAGTTTGAATTTTGAAATAAAATCATAATTTTCCATGTCAACATTAAATGCTACCATGTCAGCATTAAATGCTACGACGGCTTTTCTTACCCACGCGCCCACTCACTTTTTGTTTTCCCAATACAAACAGTTTTCAAGTACTAAAATGGCTTGAAACACGTCAGATCACAATACCAAGTGGTTTAAAACACTCGAGTATCATCACGTGTCACAAATATTGACCAAGTATTTCTAACGTTATAAAAATTAGACAAGACTGAATCTGGTAACTGGAGGATCAGTCCAGTACCAGTTTCCAACTGGAGAGTTCTCCAGTTGCATTTTCAAACAAAAACGAATTTTAGTCAGAAAATTATTTTGATTCTTTCCCCCTAAAATGATGATCCAGAAATCAATTAGTGCCAAGATAGTATCACAAAGGCGTTCGATAGCCTGGCGAGCAAAGATTATCTGGACCTCCTCAACTGGAGAACTTCATCAGTGTCACTGACGCGTTCAATAACAAAGAAAGCTCCAGTTAAGGATTTAACATTCCCAGTTCGCTGATGAGATGTTTAAAGGTTTTCTCATCGAGAGGTTTTGTAAAAACATCAGCTAACTGTTTGTCAGTAGGGATGAAATGAATTTCAATGTCTCCTTTCATAACATGATCTCGAATGAAATGATACCTGATGTCAATATGCTTTGTTTTCGAGTGCATCACTGGGTTGTGAGATATAGCAATTGCACTGGTGTTGTCACAAAAGATTGGGGTCCTTGTATACTTTTGACCATAATCTAGTAACTGGTTCTTGATCCAGAGAATCTGGGCACAACAACTGGCCGCAGAAATGTACTCTGCCTCAGCAGTGGACATAGAGACTGAAGTCTGCTTCTTGCTGGTCCAACTCACCAGTTTTCCTCCAAGGAAATGACAACCACCAGTTGTTGATTTTCTATCTATCTTACAACCTGCATGATCAGAATCTGAATAACCCATTAGATCTAATCCTGAGCCTTTGGGGTACCAAAGACCAAGATTAGGACACCCTTTCAGGTATCTAAAGATACGCTTTACAGCCTGCAAATGTGATTCTTTAGGGTTAGCCTGAAACCTGGCACATAAACATGTTGCAAATATTATATCTGGTCGACTGGCAGTTAAGTACATCAGTGAACCAACCATACCTCTATAGTCAGTTATGTTAACTGGTTTGCCAGTTGGGTCAGAGTTCAAATTCAATGGTGCTGTAATAGGTGTGTTTTTCGATGGGATTGAATCATATTTGTATTTTCTTAACAAATCTCTGACATATTTTCCTTGGTTTATGAAAATTCCATTTTCAGTTTGCTTAATCTGAAGACCTAAGAAAAATGTTAATTCACCCATTAAACTCATCTCATACTCAGATGACATGATTTTAGAAAACTTTTTACACATTGCATCATCAGTTGAACCAAAAATAATGTCATCAACATAAATTTGTACCAATAAGATATTACCTCTTTCTTTCAAGATAAACAAGGTATTATCTATTGCACCTCTTTGAAAGCCATTTTTAAGAAGATGTTTTGTTAAAGTATCATACCAGGCTCTTGGGGCTTGTCTTAGACCATACAATGCTTTGTTCAGTCTATAAACCTAATGAGGATGCTTCTCATCGATGAAACCTGGAGTCTGCTTAACATAAACTTCTTCTTCCAATGTTCCATTAAGGAACGCACTTTTGACATCCATCTGGAAGACCTTGAACTGCAGATGGGCTGCATAAGCCAAAAATATTCTTATGGCTTCAAGTCTTGCAACTGGAGCAAAAGTTTCATCAAAGTCAATGCCCTCTGCTTGACAATAACCCTGGGCAACTAGTCTGGCCTTGTTTCTTACAACATGGCCATCTTCATCCATTTTGTTTCGGTAGACCCATCTGGTACCAATAGGTTCTTTCTTTAACCCTGGTGGACAAGGAACAAGCTCCCAAACATTGTTCCTTTCAAACTGGAGGAGCTCTTCTTGCATAGCTTCCACCCAGCTTGGGTCTGCCATAGCCTCGTCAATCTTCTTTGGTTTAATTAAAGATAAGAAGGTGACGTTTAAGCATTGCTCACTGGTGGCTCTTCTAGTCTGAACCCCACTAGTTGGATCTCCCACAATCTGTTCAATTGGATGTGCTCGAGTCCATCTAGTGTAATGACTAGGCTGGTGAACTACAATATCAGTGCAAGTCACCTGGCGATCTTCTTCAGTTGCAACAGCTTCTGGAGAAGGATCAGTCCAAACAACTTCTACATCCTCATCAGAGTCAATGAGGTCTCGATTGACATCATGAAATTCCTCATTAGAAGGCATTTCATGAAGAACTGGAGAAGTAGGTGTTTGAACTGGTGCTGATATTGGAGTGGCACGTACATCAGATCCAATCACCAATTCTTGTGGTAAGTTGAAATTGATGGAGGGATAGAATGATGTGTCACTGGTGCTTTTCTTCTTCTTAACTGGTTCCAATTTGTTGTAACTGGAAACATCTTCTGGTGAAACAACTGACCGATGAACTTGGTCAGTTTCACCAAAGTTGATTGGAACGACTGGAGTAATATCAAGGCTTGGTCTCTTGTTGATTGCTTCAGTTGACTCATTGAATGTGACATGAATTGTCTCATGAACCTTTTGGAGTCTATAATTATAAACTCTAAAGGACTTTCGAATATCTGAATAACCTAAAAATACCCCTTCATCAGCTTTTGCATCAAACTTTCCAAGCTGACTGGAATCGTTTAAGATATAAACTGGACAACCAAATACATGGAAATATCCAATATTTGGTTTACGATTCTTGAGTACTTCATAGGCAGTCTTCTTATGTCTCTTGATGTAGACTGACCAGTTTTGGGTGTGACAAGCAGTTGCAACTGCGTCAGCCCAAAACCTGGTGGGAAGACCAGATTCAGATAGCATGCTTCTGGCTGCTTCTATCAGTGTACGATTTTTTCTTTCAACAACTCCATTTTGCTCTGGAGAGTGAACTGATGAGAAGTTTTGAGAGATGCCAGTGTCATTGCAAAATGTTTCAAGTACCTTATTTTGGAATTCAGTACCATTATCACTTCGCAACTGACAAACTTTTCGAGTATACTTGAGCTCAATTCTTTTGATGAGAGAGATGATTTCAGCAGGTGCATCACTTTTGGATCTGATGAATACCACCCAGCAGTATCTGGTGAATTCATCAACCACAACTAGAGTGTACTTCTTTCCAGCTCTAGTTTGAACATTCACTGGACCAAAGAGATCCATATGTAGCATGTGAAGAGGTTCAGTGATGCTAAAATTTTGCCTAGTTTTGAAACTAGCTCTTTTCTGCTTGCCCATCTCACACCCTGGACATGGTTTTTCTTTATTGAAAGAAATTTCAGGTATCCCATCAACCAGTTGTTTGCGAGACAACTTGTTGATATTCTTAAAATTAAGATGGGACAACCTTTTATGCCATAGCCAGTTGGTGTCCTCATCAGCTTTGGTATAGAAATATTGCTCTTTTGGAGCTGGTTCCATATCCATGATGTACACATTTCCTTTTCTTGGTGCAATCATCACCACTTTCCAATCCTTGTTAAATATGTTGCCTTGAGCAATATCGAACAAAACTCTGAAGCCATCATCACAAAGTTGGCTTACACTGATCAGGTTGTATTTCAAACCATTCACAAATGGAACTCTCTTGAATTCGACTTGTCCATTATTTAGCACACCATATCCTTCAGTCTTTCTAGATTGATCGTTACCAAACGTCACTGTCGGTCCATCTTGGACAATGAACTCTTCCAGTAGGGGCTTACATCCGGTCATAGTCCGGCCAACAGCGCTGTCCAGATACCAGATATTCTTCTTTCGATCGCCCTACACACACACAAAAATCATTAGTTCTTTTTGTGAACCCATCTTTTCTTGATGGGTTCGCTGGACTTCTCTTCAGAAGTCACAGTAGATTGTTGTGGTGTTGAACTGGAGGCTGCATCTGGAGCTTTTTCACCAGCTCCAGGTGCAGGAGTAAAACGATTGGTATTTGATACTTACTCCCCTTATTTTTACCAGATTTTGTTCCAGATGGAACATTCTTTAGTTTAGGTATTGAAGGGAGTGGTTTAATATTTTGTTTGAAAACTGGAGGTAATAAACCTCCTTCCAGATTGTTAATCTGGGCAGTACAACTCTGAACCTGCCGAGACAAAAGTTGGAGTTGACTTTCCAGATTAACCAAAATATTATTTTCTTCAGTCAGTTGAACCTTGGACCTTGGTTCAACTGGAGCTTTAGTCTGTCGGGTCTTGGGCACCTTAGACTTTTGAGGTAAAGGCTTGTTACCAGTGGCCTTTTTGACTGGAGCTTTAGTCTGTCGGGTCTTGGGCACCTTAGACTTTTGAGGTAAAGGCTTGTTACCAGTGGCCTTTTTGACTGGAGCTTTAGTCTGTCGGGTCTTGGGCACCTTAGACTTTTGAGGTAAAGGCTTGTTACCAGTGGCCTTTTTGACTGGAGCTTTAGTCTGTCGGGTCTTGGGCACCTTAGACTTTTGAGGTAAAGGCTTGTTACCAGTGGCCTTTTTGACTGGAGCTTTAGTCTGTCGGGTCTTGGGCACCTTAGACTTTTGAGGTAAAGGCTTGTTACCAGTGGCCTTTTTGACTGGAGCTTTAGTCTGTCGGGTCTTGGGCACCTTAGACTTTTGAGGTAAAGGCTTGTTACCAGTGGCCTTTTTGACTGGAGCTTTAGTCTGTCGGGTCTTGGGCACCTTAGACTTTTGAGGTAAAGGCTTGTTACCAGTGGCCTTTTTGACTGGAGCTTTAGCTTGTTTGGCTCCAGTTTTAACCTCAAAGGAGGTGGTCTCAAAGGTTTCAGTTTCAACAGCTTCAGGTTGATCATAAGGTGTTTCAACCTTGAGAGCTGGAGGCAATGCATGAAGATCTGGTATGAGAGCTGCCATCTCCAGATCTCCAGATTTCCATGCATTCTTCTGGGCATCGATAGTTCTTGAAAATGCATCATAGTTTTTACCAGATGCTTTTACCCATGACTTGATAATCTTTTGTTCTTTTTCAAGATCAGAAATTAGTTTTTGATTATCAAGTTCTAAAGCCTCAATCTTTAAAACTGACTCCTTGAGAGCCAACTGGACACTTTGTAAATCATTCAGTTGTAGTTTAACAATGTTCAGTTCAATTAAGATAGTGTCAAGATATCTTTCACTATCAGCTCTAACAGTTTCCACAAAAGCTAAATCACCACTTAATGATTCAGCCAGGTCCAGTTTTAGTTCAGGGTCAATCTGGTGATCATAATCACATACCTTTTTCAAGATCAGAAATTAGTTTTTGATTATCAAGTTCTAAAGCCTCAATCTTTAAAACTGACTCCTTGAGAGCCAACTGGACACTTTGTAAATCATTCAGTTGTAGTTTAACAATGTTCAGTTCAATTAAGATAGTGTCAAGATATCTTTCACTATCAGCTCTAACAGTTTCCACAAAAGCTAAATCACCACTTAATGATTCAGCCAGGTCCAGTTTTAGTTCAGGGTCAATCTGGTGATCATAATCACATACCTTTTTCAAGATGATGTCCACCCATCTTCTAGTGATGACATCTTCTTTTGCCACATGTTGCTGCTGTTGATCTTCCAAGGCCATGAAACACATGTCCCTTTCCTCTTCTTCATCAACTGATGAGTCATCAGAGTACTCCCATTTTCCCTCAGTTTGTGCCATTAAGCACTGATCCTTTTCCTTTTCCATGGACAGGAGGGCAATCTGGGCCTTAAGCTTCTTGTATTTTGCTTTGTAGCTATCATCAGGCCGATTGAAATTAGGGACAGGGGGCCCAGTTTAGTTGTTCAACTGACTAGATCTGCATTCCTTCATAAAGTGACCTTTCTTACCACACTTATAGCAGGTAAGATTGGTTTTATCCAGAGAGCTGGAGCTGGAAGCATTGTTGGGGCCATGAAATCTTTTAGATTTATGCTTAAACCTGTTAAAGGTTTTAGCAATCATGGCGACCAGATCATCATCGTCAGTTTCATTACAACCATCACTGTTTTCAGTGGTCAGGCCAGAGTTCAAGAAACTGTTTAACATCTCCTTCATCGAGTGTGCCTGGACGCTCTCTGCAGACATTAAAGCAGCACAAGGTCGCTCAGGTACACTAGCAACCTTGGAACTCTGGGCATGGTTCATGGCATCTTGCTCAGCCACAAGTCTTGCAGCATTATTATCTTCAGTGAATCTGAAGGCTCCATAGAGCGATGCAAGAGTATGGGTGTGCAAGGTTTTATCTTGTCTCAAGACAAGAACCATGTTTTCCCATTTGGAAGGAAGAATATCACAAAACTTCTCAAGAAGAATATCCTTATCCTTCTCTACACCCAAGCCTCTCAGCTGATTAATGAGGCTAGAAAATCTGGTGTATGTACTAGTTAGACTTTCATTGGGCAAGGCAAAGAAGGATTCATACTTCTTGTTCAAGGCAACTTTTCTGGTGACAATAGTATCATCACCTCCTTCAAACTGAATAACCAATTCGTCCCACATTGATTTTGCACTGGGGAACAGCACAAGTGTTGGAATTAGATCTTCAGGAACAGCCCCAAGGATCATGTTCTTGAGTCTGGTGTCCAGATCAACAAGTCTACGATCCTCATCAGACCAATGGTCTTCAGGCTTTTCTCTTGAACCTCTTCTTCCAGTTGGATCAAGAAGAGGACTAACCCCAAGAGACATGGGTATATATGGTCCATCCTTAAGGATTTTCAACATATACCTATCAATACCACCAAAATGCAAAAGCATTCTAGCCTTCCATGTACCGAAAGTCTCACTGTTTCCATCGAATTTGGGAACGGAGTGTTAGAGTAGTGTACATGGACGTGGTTTGGGGTAGTAGGAGGAGGAGGATTAGTATTAACATTTTGAAAAGGTTGGGCATTATTATTCAAAGGGATTTCACCTTGACCAGAACCATCTCCACCTTCAGTAGTGTTCATCTTAGCAGATCTAGGCAAGTTTATTAGCCTTCTGCTCTGATACCACTTGTAAGTCCCAACTCGATAGATGGTACTACTGAAGACACCTCAATGTCGATGGTAGAGTTACTTTGCAATATATGCACTGAACTGGAGACGACCAGTTGCAGTGTGTATATACCAAGTTCTAGATAGATTACTTATTTAAATGACAATAAGTAAAGAACAATGCAATAATACAAATAACTTGTAAGATAACTTGATGAGACAATATGTATTTTTCAATGTGTAATTTATTTATTGATGTTAAATAAATTACAAGGTTGATGCGGAACCAAGATAATACAAGAATGTAAATATCCTAACAACCTATGAAATACAATTGATCTACACTCGGGATTTCTCAAGACAATCGAAACACTTAAAGTTGTGAAATGTTCCTTTTAGCGATTGAGAGAATATTGCACAAGTTCACCAAGAATATTGCAGGTTTGCAAAGTGAATTCTATCGAAGATTATTCGAAGATGTAGTTCAAGAAACTGTTTAACATCTCCTTCATCGAGTGTGCCTGGACGCTCTCTGCAGACATTAAAGCAGCACAAGGTCGCTCAGGTACACTAGCAACCTTGGAACTCTGGGCATGGTTCATGGCATCTTGCTCAGCCACAAGTCTTGCAGCATTATTATCTTCAGTGAATCTGAAGGCTCCATAGAGCGATGCAAGAGTATGGGTGTGCAAGGTTTTATCTTGTCTCAAGACAAGAACCATGTTTTCCCATTTGGAAGGAAGAATATCACAAAACTTCTCAAGAAGAATATCCTTATCCTTCTCTACACCCAAGCCTCTCAGCTGATTAATGAGGCTAGAAAATCTGGTGTATGTACTAGTTAGACTTTCATTGGGCAAGGCAAAGAAGGATTCATACTTCTTGTTCAAGGCAACTTTTCTGGTGACAATAGTATCATCACCTCCTTCAAACTGAATAACCAATTCGTCCCACATTGATTTTGCACTGGGGAACAGCACAAGTGTTGGAATTAGATCTTCAGGAACAGCCCCAAGGATTATGTTCTTGAGTCTGGTGTCCAGATCAACAAGTCTACGATCCTCATCAGACCAATGGTCTTCAGGCTTTTCTCTTGAACCTCTTCTTCCAGTTGGATCAAGAAGAGGACTAACCCCAAGAGACATGGGTATATATGGTCCATCCTTAAGGATTTTCAACATATACCTATCAATACCACCAAAATGCAAAAGCATTCTAGCCTTCCATGTACCGAAAGTCTCACTGTTTCCATCGAATTTGGGAACGGGAGTGTTAGAGTAGTGTACATGGACGTGGTTTGGGGTAGTAGGAGGAGGAGGATTAGTATTAACATTTTGAAAAGGTTGGGCATTATTATTCAAAGGGATTTCACCTTGACCAGAACCATCTCCACCTTCAGTAGTGTTCATCTTAGCAGATCTAGGCAAGTTTATTAGCCTTCTGCTCTGATACCACTTGTAAGTCCCAACTCGATAGATGGTACTACTGAAGACACCTCAATGTCGATGGTAGAGTTACTTTGCAATATATGCACTGAACTGGAGACGACCAGTTGCAGTGTGTATATACCAAGTTCTAGATAGATTACTTATTTAAATGACAATAAGTAAAGAACAATGCAATAATACAAATAACTTGTAAGATAACTTGATGAGACAATATGTATTTTTCAATGTGTAATTTATTTATTGATGTTAAATAAATTACAAGGTTGATGCGGAACCAAGATAATACAAGAATGTAAATATCCTAACAACCTATGAAATACAATTGATCTACACTCGGGATTTCTCAAGACAATCGAAACACTTAAAGTTGTGAAATGTTCCTTTTAGCGATTGAGAGAATATTGCACAAGTTCACCAAGAATATTGCAGGTTTGCAAAGTGAATTCTATCGAAGATTATTCGAAGATGTAGTTCAAGAGAACTTGTTCGATAGAAATTGAATTCTTGGTTGTGCAATGACTTGTATTTATAGGCAAAGTTAACATTGGGATGTTAACTTTGGCCGTACAAATGTGGTTGAGAGCATTTAAGGAATAGCATTTAATTCCTTAAAAAGCAGTGTAAAGTCGCATGATAAAGCAACTTTACACAACCACCTTTATGTTCCTTTTATTACTTAAATAATAAGATAAGGCTTATTATCCGGGTAAAGGTACATAAAGCATACAAGTCAATTCCTCGTAATCAGTGTAAAGCTTTGTAAGGGCTTTCCACTGATGGTCTCCAGTTTGTAACTGACTAGAATGCCAACTGGGCTTCGCTGCTATTGCCATTCTCTATCTTCCATTTGTTGTCTTCGACTTCAACTGGAATGATTCTTCAACTGGTCAGTTCTCAACTGGAGGAAGTCTTCAGTTGCGTTGACTGTACGGTGCAACTGGACTTCAATATATTTCTGGACAAATCTTCTTGGTCACCAGTTTCAACTGGAGGAAGTCTTCATTTGCGTTGACTGTACGGTGCAACTGGACTTCAATATATTTCTGGACAAATCTTCTTGGTCACCAGTTTCACTGGTCTCCAGATGCAACTGGTGACTGGCAAGTGCAAACTGGTGACTGGACAGTTCCAGGTGAACTGGTCCTAACAAATAAAATTAAGCTTCTTATCGACTTGTATCTCGTTCAGGGCACATGATGAGTAGGATCCGCCAAACACTTGCGTAAGTTGCAAATGTAAAACACGTCATTTACACCACTAAGCTCTTGTGGGAGTTCTAAGCGGTATGAGACTTTTCCAACCCGTTCAAGAATTTTAAAAGGCCCAATGAATCTTGGCCCGAGTTTGCCTTGCTTCACAAAACGTACAACACCTTTCCATGGAGATACTTTCAAAAGCACGTGATCACCAACTTCAAATTCCAATGGTCTTCGCCTCACATCGACATACTTCTTTTGTCGTTCACGGGCCAATTGCAACCTCTCTTTGATTTGAGAGATTATCTTAGTCGTTTCAACTACAATTTCAGGCCCGGTAAGTTGACTTTCACCAATCTCCGCCCATGCTAGGGGAGAACGATACTTTCTACCATATAATGCTTTAAATGGTGCCATTTGTATGCTAGCGTGGTAACTATTGTTGTAGGAGAACTCAACCAACGGCAAGTGTTCATCCCAATTACCACCAAAATCAATGACACACGCCCTCAACATGTCCTCGAGCGGTTGAATTGTCCTTTCACTATGTCCATTCGTTTCAGGATGAAATGTTGTGCTCATGTCAAGTTGGGAACCCATGACACGTTGAAAGGCTCTCCAAAAATTGGAGTTAAATCGGGTGTCCCTATCGGAGATGATAGAAATGGGCACTCCATGCTTAGATACCACCTCTTTAATGTACAAACGAGCCATGGTGCCAAATTTATCGGTTTCACGAATGGCCAAGAAATGAGCCGACTTCGTTAACCGATCTACAATCACCTAAATCGTGTCATGGCCTTTGCTTGTTCTTGGCAACTTTGTGATGAAGTCCATTGTGATTCGTTCCCATTTCCACTCGGGTGTTACCGGTTGAACCAACAACCCGGGTGGCTTCTTATGATCGGCCTTCACTTGTAAGCAAGTAAGGCACTCGCTCACATACTTGGCTACACCCCGCTTCATACCCGGCCACCAATAGAAGTCTTTCAAGTCAAAATACATCTTATCCGACCCGGGATGGACCGAATAAGCCGATTTGTGAGCTTCATCCATGAAATGTTCTTAGATTTCCCAAGACGGGAATCCAAAGTCTCTCAACCAAGTATAGCCCATTGTCATCTTTTCTATCGAATTGTTGCTCCATACCATCCAAACCTTCATTACCAAAGTTCTCCGGTAGGGTAGCTTGCATTTGAGCTTCAATGATTCGGTCACGAATATTTTGCCCTACCGTGAGACTCATAACTCTAGCCCGCCTTGGCTTAACCCTCTCGTTTCTACTCAAGGCATCGGCCACAACATTGGCCTTGCCCGGATGATAACGTATATCACAATCATAGTCACTAAAGAGTTCCAACCATCGCCTTTGTCTCATGTTTAATTCACTTTGATTGAAAATGTGTTGGAGACTTTTGTGATCGGTGTAAATCACACATTTAGTGCCATAGAGGTAATGTCTCCAACATTTCAAAGCAAATACAACCGCCCCCAATTCCAAATCATGTGTTGGATAGTTCTTCTCATGCACCTTCAATTGACGAGAGGCTGTGAGGTCCCAAATAAGATGGTTAACCCAGAAGTGTATAATACAACAAGTCTAATAATCACTAGAATGGACTAGTATTACTTAAATATAAATGAAAGTATATAAATAAAGTAATACACGACTTAAAGCAATAAACAAGTAAAGTGGAACATTATGTATTTTTCAAGGTGTATTTTATTTATGATGTTAAATAAAATACAAGGTTGTGCGGAATCAAGATAATACAAATAAGTATGTATCCTAACAACCTATGAATTACAAATGATCTATATTTGTCAAATAACTCTTTTGGATCGAGATACTTAAAGTTGTGAAGTATCCCTGTTTAAGATCGAGAGTATTTAGACAAATTCACTCGAATGCTAAATGTATGTTTTAAAGTAATTTTCTCAAAGAAATGACTTTGTATTTATAGGCAACAAAATTCACCAGTGAATTTTGTGCCGTACAAATATGGTTGCATGCATTTAATGAACCGACAAGAACATTAAATGCATTGGTTACGGTACAAGGATAAAGTCACATCAATATGACTTTATTCTTTTAACCAACCACCTTTACACACGTATAAACTTTGGTAAAGAACAAGTGGAGTGTTCTTTGAAAAGTGTGTAAAGGCAAAAGTCAATTCCCCGATATCAGTGTTCAGACTTGTAAGGTCTAGAACACTGACAATCCTCCAGTGTACATATCTGGTAAGACTTCCAGTAGACTCCGCCATTTGTCAGTCTTCTTTATTCTGACTTCAGTCTTTGACTTTAGTGAGAACGTCTTCAGTAGAGTAGATCTGGACTGGGATGAAGTCCAGTGAGCTAATCTGGAGAATACTCCAGATTTCCTATACAAGTATTTGCTCACTAGTCTTCCATTATTTCTGGACAAATCTTCAGAGGGACTCCAGATTCCAAGTCTGGAGTAGGTCCAGTAGAACATGTTTCTGGACAGATCTTCAGTAAGGCTCCATTAGTCGAGTCTGGAGCGAGTCCAGTAAATCTGGACCTAACAAATTCCCCCTATTTGTTTAGAAATAATGCAAGTGTTTTCAAGCTAAAATCTATACAACTTTGTATGCTTGAAAAACACAAGTTTTGACTTAGTCTAAAAAATCTAAGTTACTGGAAAACACTTTATAGATCATGAGTGTTTTCAGTTTCATCTTTTAAGTTCTAACTTAGACTAAATCTGATCATTTACTTTTATGAATCAAAAATTGCAACTAATATTACATACATCAACTGATAAATAGTCACAATTTTCATCAAACAATAAATTACAATAAGTAAATGATATAAGAGTCAGGCCCTTCTCTTCGATGTCTGTCCTGGAGCATCTTCAGAAGCCTTTCTCTTTGGTGATGGAGAAGATGGTACTGATTCTGGCGATTTCATGCCTATTGCAACTTCCATCTGTTGCTTTCTTCTCCATACCTTCTCAACCCTCTTCAGAAATGCTTTAACATCAGTCGACAAATCTGTCTCCCCCCTGAACGTTAAGGCAATCTCCTTCAGTTCAGTCCATCCAAACGCCTAGACTGAAGTACTCTTTCTTTCATCAGTAAAGTTACCTTCCCTGGTCAACTTTATTTCAAACTTTGACATACCTTCATGATTATCAGCAAGCTTAATCTCTGTACCAGTGATCCTTCTAGCATCAGCCCTGAAATTCAACATTTCATTATACTTGTCTTTCCATTTGGCTATCTGGATCATTGCTTCAGTTTCCTTTGATACTCTCTGTTGTTCTACAGCAGACTGGGTTGTTGACGATTGATTTTCAGAGAAGTGTCCAGGGGAATGAATGTGCTCACATCTGCATCTTTAATTTCTTTGAGCTGTTTGGCAGTAAGCTTAGGTAAGCCAGTCAATTTCTTTTTGTACTCTAACTCCAGAGCACCAGCATTTTTCCTTATCTTCTTCTGGAGGTTCACCAGTTCCTCCTTCCTCTACCTGATAAGTTCTGGAAAACACTTTATAGATCATGAGTGTTTTCAGTTTCATCTTTTAAGTTCTAACTTAGACTAAATCTGATCATTTACTTTTATGAATCAAAAATTGCAACTAATATTACATACATCAACTGATAAATAGTCACAATTTTCATCAAACAATAAATTACAATAAGTAAATGATATAAGAGTCAGGCCCTTCTCTTCGATGTCTGTCCTGGAGCATCTTCAGAAGCCTTTCTCTTTGGTGATGGAGAAGATGGTACTGATTCTGGCGATTTCATGCCTATTGCAACTTCCATCTGTTGCTTTCTTCTCCATACCTTCTCAACCCTCTTCAGAAATGCTTTAACATCAGTCGACAAATCTGTCTCCCCCCTGAACGTTAAGGCAATCTCCTTCAGTTCAGTCCATCCAAACGCCTGGACTGAAGTACTCTTTCTTTCATCAGTAAAGTTACCTTCCCTGGTCAACTTTATTTCAAACTTTGACATACCTTCATGATTATCAGCAAGCTTAATCTCTGTACCAGTGATCCTTCTAGCATCAGCCCTGAAATTCAACATTTCATTATACTTGTCTTTCCATTTGGCTATCTGGATCATTGCTTCAGTTTCCTTTGATACTCTCTGTTGTTCTACAGCAGACTGGGTTGTTGACGATTGATTTTCAGAGAAGTGTCCAGGGGAATGAATGTGCTCACATCTGCATCTTTAATTTCTTTGAGCTGTTTGGCAGTAAGCTTAGGTAAGCCAGTCAATTTCTTTTTGTACTCTAACTCCAGAGCACCAGCATTTTTCCTTATCTTCTTCTGGAGGTTCACCAGTTCCTCCTTCCTCTACCTGATAAGTTCTGGTACACTAACGCTATAAATAATTGAATCATAAATTTGTTCTTCTTCAGCGTAAAAGGAGCGTACATGAACATCATTCAATGCATTCAGACATTGATGAACTCTGGGGTCTTCCTTCATCTTTTTGTACACATCAATGTTTATGCCCAACCTGCCAGTATTATAAGAATCCAGAGTCCCCATAGTTGCCATCTCCCTATGATGGGCGAACAGTTCATCTCTTTGATTTCTCTTGAAGATTTCAATCATTATGCATTGTTGTTACAGCTTCTTAGAGGTTTCATCATCAGCAGTGGGAAACTCTGATGATTCTTCAACAGTTTGCTCTTCTTCACCAGATACCATTTGTTCTTTTCCTTTAACAGACTTCAGAGTAGTTGGAATATCTGGGAAAGATTCAAACTGGGGCTCACTGGCTTCAGTACCAGCAGCTTCTTCAGTCAGCATAGTGGCTTCAGTGCCAAATGCTCTCTGTGCTAATCGTGCACTGGCATCAGTACCAGTCACTTGTTTTTGTTGCACAATGCTTTCAGTAGCAAAGGCCCTTTCAACAGCACTGGAAACAACTTCCTTCTTTCTAATCAACCCTTCTTGGACACCAGACGACTTTTCCCCCTTGGAATGATCACCAGTTCTGGACTTGAGATCATTCCATAATTGTTCTAGCATGTGTCTGTCCAGTGCACCAAAAGTTCTTCCAGTTACTGGAGTTGTATCATTTACATTCTTTCTGAGTGCCTGCACTTCCTTTTTAACATTTTCAACTTCTTGAGGCAAGTGCTTTGGCAATTCTCTTTCTATCAACTTCTCCACTTGGGGTAACAGCCCATCTTGAATAGTTCGAAGAACAGACTCAAAAATTTCTTCAGATATTTCTTTCAACATACTAAGTCTGAACTTCTTTGTACATTCATCACTAATCGTGCTAACAACAGCAGCCTGATCAAGTGTGGGCCTGCTTTCCAATGAACTAACCCTGGTAACCAACTTCTGAACCTCATCCTCCAGACCTGCCAGTGGTTAAACAAGTTCACCTTTCACTGCAGTCTGAACAGCATTCATCAGCCCTGTCTCCAATCCCTGGACTGCCACTTTGATGTTTTCAGTGTTGTTATTAGTGGCCAGTACCAGTTCATCAAGCTTCTCAAAAACAAGCTTCTCATTTCCAGCAAATATATTCATCTCAGATGCAAGGTTATTTGTTAATAAAGATTTGAAGTCAGAAATAACTCTGAAGTGATCTCTCCAGGTCCGCCATCTTACTTAGAAGGCCTTGGACCTCGGCTGAAGACGAAGTGGAGAGACCACTGGGAGGTTCAAGATGAGAAGTCAATCTGGTCATTAATGGTACTTGTGCCCAGACCTCTTCAGTTACAACTTCAGATGTTACAACTGTTGAGTCCAGCGCACCTTGTTCAGATAAGTTAACTGGAGTTTCAAGAGGTGGTGGTTGATTTTGTGAAATTTGGATTGTGAATGGATTAAAGTAAGGAGTGGATTGTGGAATTGAAGGTGGTGGTGGTGGCATGTTTGATTCTGGTGGAGGTGGTGGCATTTCTGATTCTGATGGAGGAATATTTGTTTCTGGTTGAGGTGGTGGCATTTCTGGTAGACTTTCAACTTTTACAACATCCTCACCCAGAAAGTTCATATTGACATCAAAATTCTGATCTTCTGACATGGGAGAATCAGCCTCATCCCAAAACATTTCACCAACATTTGTATCACCAGCCTGAGCACCAACCAGTTCACCAGCCTGTTCACTTGCTTCAACATTCAAATCGATTCGAGCCTCTTGCTCACCAGATACTTGTTCATCAGCCTGAACAATTTGTTCTACCTGCTCAACAACCTGCTCAATAATCTGGGCCACATTTTCTTCTTGTACAACAGCCTGTACAATATCCTCTGTCTGCTCAACAACTTGTACATTTTGTTCAGTTTCAACATTCTCCTCTTCAAAAATAGGAGACCCATCAATGTTCATTACATCACCAGGATGTCTTCCTGGATTCACCTAAACTCCAGATCTCATCAGATGCCTGTTTGATCTAGGTCGTCTGGAAGGCTCAACATTTGGTTGTTGACCTTCAGGAGCCACTTGTCTGATGGGTTGTACAGCTTCTATAATCTGAACATCTTGGTCACCAGAGGGTCCTTCACCAACTTGACCTCTACCTGGAGCCACTTCTACTTCTTCCCTTTGAAAAGAGAGCATGGACTGAGGAATATCTACCTCATTTAGTGGAGATCTTAGGTTGGTCAGATCCCTCATATACTCACTCACAGAAAAGTGAGTAGTTTCAAAATTGTACTGGTCTCCAAGAGCTCTTTTAAACATCAGTGAAAGAAAACGTATATATGGAACAAAAGCTTTTCTTCCTTTCACCTTAAGACGCTCTACCAGATCATCAAATAGGATCTCCCAATAACGGATTGGGCATTATGAACACTGGAAAGTGAAAGTCTGGCCATCCAGTTATTCATATTTATCCTTATGGCCTTAGCCTCAAGAGTAATATGGGGTGCCTTATCAACATTGGCAACCGGAGCATATTCTGCAGTAAGCAGATTTTTAGGAGATTTAGATTGTCTTGGTGCCATTTGAATATTAATAGATGAAGATGAAATTGAATATTTAGGGTTTTGATGAAGATTTGATGAAGAATTGAATGGAAATGGAGTAAATATGAGAGATGATTATGATTGGAAATTGAATGAAGAAATTAAATGAAGGAATTTGAAAGGATTTGGGAGTAAATATGTTCGAAGTAAATGCAAATGAAATTGAAAGTGGGTATATATAAGAGAGAGAATGTGGAACTCAAACGGTTTAATTTGAAATTATCAAATAAAATTTTGATCGGGTTCTGAGATCCGCATTAATTACATCACATCACACATAAATGTGTGACGGTTTACAGCCCACAAACAGCATCAAGTTGCACTTACAATGACCAAGTATTTAAAAATATTATGACTCATTTCAGTGCATCTGGAGGTTGACTGGACACTTCAGTATCACTGGTGGATTAGTCCAGTGAAACATGTACTGATGGTACATTGGAGGGACACTCCAGTAAAGTACCAGTGAAAACCATTTGAAAGAGACTGGTGACCTCAAACATGCACGTCAACTAATACAGACAAATGAGAGGGACATATTTACAAGGAGACAAAGTCACCTCAAACACGCACTTCAACCTGTCCAATTACCAGTGAGAGGGACATATTTACAAAGTACCAGTAATATTTTCTGAAGAATTTGTCCAGTGAGAAAATAAATTAATAAATTCCCCCTGAACTTAAAACATTTTTAAGAGCAAAAATATCTTTCAAGTCTTTCCCCCTGGAATGTTGATCCAGAAATCTATTAATGCAAAGATAGTACACAACGGCGTTCAATATCTGAGCAGTCATAAATTTATAAATCTTTAAATCAAAGATCCTCAGTAGTACACAATGGCGTTCAATACCAAGGTTCCAGATTTAAGGGTTTAACATTCCCAACTCACCAACAAGATATTCAAAAGTTTTGACATCCAGAGGTTTAGTAAAAATGTCAGCGAGTTGTTTGTCCGTGGGAATAAAATGGAGTTCAATGTTGTTTTTCATAATATGATCACGAATGAAGTGATACCTGAGATCAATGTGCTTCGTTTTGGAGTGCATGACTGGATTGTTCGAGATAGCAATGGCACTGCTATTATCACAAAAGATTGGGGTCTTTGAGTACTTAATACCATAATCAAGCAACTGGTTCTTCATCCAGAGTATCTGAGCACAACAACTGGATGCAGACACGTATTCAGCTTCAGCAGTGGACAATGAAACTGAAGTTTGCTTCTTACTGGTCCAGCTGACCAGTTTGCCACCAAGGAAATGACATCCACCAGTAGTGGATTTCCCGTCTATCTTACAACCTGCATGTTCTGAATCTGAATAACCCATTAGATCCATGCCTAAGCCTTTGGGATACCAAAGACCCAAACTGGGGACACCCTTAAGGTACTTCAATATGCGCTTTACAGCAAGCATATGAGATTCCTTTGGATTAGACTGATATCTGGCACATAAACATGTTGAAAACATAATATCTGGTCTACTGGCAGTTAAATACATCAGTGAACCAACCATGCCTCTGTAGACAGTGGTGTTCACTGGTTTACCATCTGAATCGGAGTCCAGTGTCAGTGGTGTAGAAATTGGAGTTGGTTTAGATGGTAAAGAGTTCATATCAAATTTCTTTAAAAGATCTCTAACATATTTTTCCTGATTAATAAAAATGCCATCTTTGTTTTGTTTAATCTGGAGTCCAAGAAAATATGTTAATTCACCCATGAAACTCATTTCATATTCAGTTGACATTATTTTCGAAAATTTCTTGCACATGTTTTCATCAGTAGACCCAAAAATAATATCATCAACATAAATTTGTACCATTAACAGATTACCATTTTCATGAAGAATAAATAAGGTATTGTCAATTGCACCTCTTTTGAAACCATTTTTCAATAAATGTTTAGTCAGAGTGTCATACCAGGCACGTGGGGCTTGTCTGAGGCCATAAAGCGCTTTGTCCAGACGATATACCCAATGTGGATGCTTTTCATCAACGAAACCTGGTGGTTGTCTGACATAAACTTCTTTTCAAGCTTTCCATTCAAGAAAGCACTCTTTACATCCATCTGGTAGACCTTGAACTGATGATAAGCAGCGAATGCTAAGAATATTCAGATCGCTTCAAGTCTAGCCACTGGAGCAAACGATTCATCAAAATCGACATCTGACTGGCAGTAGCCTTGTGCTACCAGTCTGGCCTTGTTTCTGATTACGTGGCCATCTTCATCTACCTTGTTCCTGAAGACCCATCTTGTTCCAATTGGTTCTTTCTTTCCAACTCAGAAAGGAACCAGGTACCAAACCTTGTTCCTTTCAAACTGGTGAAGCTCTTCTTGCATAATAGTCACCCAGCTTGGATCTTCCATAGCCTCGTTAATCTTCTTTGGTTCCATCAAAGATAGAAAACTAACATATAAGCATTGATTACTGGAGGCTCTTCTGGTCTGAACTCCTCTACTGGAGTCACCTATGATCTGATCAATAGGATGAGCTTTTGTCCATCTGGAGTACTGACCAGGATTGTTACTAACAACAATATCAGTGCAAGAATTCAGTTGAGTCTCCTCTGGAGTTGCTTCAGGAGGAGGATCTTGCCAGACTACTTCAGCATCTTCATCTGAGTCATTTAAATCACGATTTGCATCATGAAATTCTTCATTTGAAGGCATTTCTTGAAGTACTGCTTCAGTTTGGAATTCTTCATAAGAAGACATTTCTGGTATATTCTCAACTGACACTGATACTGGGGGAGTAGTACGAACATCTGATCCAATATTAATTTCAGAGGGTAGTTTGAAAATAATAGAAGGATAGAATGGAGTACCACTGGAGCGTTTCTTTTTCTGAACAGGTTCCAGATCAGGATGACTGGAAACTGTGTCTTCTGAATCTTCTTTATTGTAGTTGATAGGATCAGATTCACAGAAGACAATTGGAGTTATTGGGTGAGTGTCAAGGGTTGGCTTCTTGTTGATTGCAGCATTTGATTCATCAAATGTGACATGAATTGACTCATGGACCTTCTCCAGTCTCTTGTTGTAGACTCTGAAGGCCTTGCGAATGGCTGAATAGCCTAAGAAATACCCTTCATCAGCTTTGGCATCAAATTTGCCTAACTGACTGGAGTCGTTTAGGATGTAAACTGTGTTAGGTCCAGATTTAGTCCAGATTTACTGCACTCGCTCCAGACGCGACTACTGGAGCCTCACTGAAGATCTGTCCAGAAACGTGTTCTACTGGACCTACTCCAGACTTGGAATCTGGAGTCCCTCTGAAGATTTGTCCAGAAATAATGGAAGACCAGTGAGCAAATACTTGTATAGGAAATCTGGAGTATTCTCCAGATGAGCTCACTGGACTTCACCCCAGTCCAGATCAACTCTACTGAAGACATTCTGACTGAAGTCAAAGACTGAAGTCTGAAAAAAGAAGACTTAACAAATGGCGGAGTCCACTGGAAAGTCTTACCAGATCTGTACACTGGAGGATTGTCAGTGTTTTAGATCCTACAAGTCTGAACACTGATATCAAGGATTGACTTTTCCCTTTACATACTTTCCTAAGAACAATCCACTTGTTCTTTACCAAAGTATACGTGTGTAAAAGGTGGTTGGATAAAAGGATACACTTGCATTTGATGTGACTTTATTCTTATTCCTTATCCAATACATTTAATGTTCTTGTCGGATCATTAAATGTATGCAACCATATTTGTACGGCACAAAATTCACTGGTGAATTTTGTTGCCTATAAATACAAAGTCATTTCCTTGACATAAATACTTTTTAAGCATTCATTTTGCATTGAAGTGAATTTGTCCAAATACTCTCGATCTTAAACTGGGATACTTCACAACTTTAAGTATCTCGATCCTAAAGAGTTATTTGACAAATATAGATCATTTGTAACTCATAGGTTGTTAGGATACATACTTAATTGTATTATCTTGATTCCGCAACAACCTTGTGTTTTATTTAACATCATAAATAAAATACCCATGAAAAATACATAATGTTCCACTTTATTTGTTTATTGCTTTAAGTCTTGTATTACTTTATTTATATACTTGCATTTATATTAAAGTAATACTAGTCCATTCTAGTGCTTATTAGACTTGTTGTATTTTGCACTTTCCTGGTTTAACCATCGAACTTAAGGGACTCACATTTGGTATCAGAGCAGAAGGCTAAACATTGCCTAGATCTGTTTCTTGATGGCTAACCAAGAAAATACATAAGGTTTTAGTCTTGGTCCCGATCCTAATGCAAATATTAATGATCAAAATGAACCACCAATTGTTAATAACACTAATCCACCTCCTCCTCTTACTCCTGCTTCTCCACACGTGCATGTGCACTACTCAAATAATCCTGTTCCTAAATTCAGTGGGAACAGTGATGAATTTGGTACGTGGAAGGCTAGGATGGTTTTGCATGTCACTGGTATTGAGAGGAACATGATGAAAATTTTAAGCGGAGGTCCTTATGTACCAACATCACCTCTCAATCCCCTTCTTGATCCTTCTAGATCTAGAAGAGGAAGGGAAAAGAGGGAGGAACATTGGTCAGAAGAGGAGAGGAGATTGGTGAATCTAGACACCCTTCTCAAAAATATGATCCTCGGGGCCGTTCCAGAAACCCTAATTCCCACACTAGTTCTTTTTCCTAGTGCTAAAACCATGTGGGATGAACTTTTAAACCAACATGAAGGAGGAGATGACACCATTGTCACCAGAAAGGTCTCCTTAAACAAGAGGTATGAGTCATTTTTTGCTCAACCAAACGAGTCTTTCACTGGTACTTACACCAGATTTATGAGTATCATAAACCAATTGAGAGGTCTTGGGGTTGAGAAGGACAAGGATATACTTCTGGAGAAATTTTGTGACATTCTACCCACCAAATGGTCTCACATGATCCTGGTCCTACGACAAGGAAAAACTTTGCACACACATACTCTCTCAACTCTTTATGGAGCTTTCAGGTACACTGAAGAAAATCAAGCTCAGAGAGTGGTGGCAGAACAAGATGCCTATAACCATGCCTCCAATAGTCCTAATGTGGTTAGTCATACTGAACCACAAAGTACAGCACTGATATCTTCTGAGAATGTATTTTCTATGAAGAAGATGGTGTCTAAACTCATGGATTCTGGAGAGTCCAATCAAGTCTCTCCAGACTGTTGTGATGAAACTGAAGATGATGACCTTATTGCAATGATTGTTAAAACGTTTAACCGTTTCAAAGCAAGAGTAAATAGGCCATCTGGACAATTTGCATCCAGTTCTTCCACTGACAAGACCAATTTGACATGCTTTAAGTGTGGCAAAAAGGGTCATTTCATGAAAGAGTGCAGGTCCAACCAGTTTGTATCCAAGCCTGGTCCATTCTCTTCAAATAATAAGCCTGATGATAGCTATAAAATTGAAATATAAAAAGCTTAAGGCCCATATTGCTCTCATGGCACAACAAATTGAAACCAATAATAAGTGCATGATCGCAACAACTGAAGAGAAGTGGGTTCCTTCTGATGAATCATTTGCTGATGAAGAAGAGGAAAGAGATTGCTGTTACCTGGCTCTGGCAGACGATGAGCACCTGGTGAAGGAAGATGTCACATCTGGACGATGGGTAGACATTGTTATTAAGAAGGTTAGTGATTATGATTGTGCAACTGACCATGAACTAAAATTGGACATAGCTGAAGCTCTTAATTATGATTTGAGTTTTGTAGAAACTGTTAGATCTGATTGTGTAAATGGTCTAGAAACAGATTCTTCTGAAATAACTGCTTTAAAATCAAAGTTAAAGGAACTTCAAGACATTGAACTGGCATTTCAAGCCCAGGTTCTGGTAACTGAACAATTGATTCAAGAAAAACAAGATCTTGAGATCATTTTAGAGAAAGAAAAACTGGTGATTAAATCATGGCTAGAAACCAAAAAGCCATATGATGCTGGAGTAAAACAATTTCCTGCTCAAAAACGTGCATACTTAGATGGAAATACTCATGTAGCATCATTAATACCAGTAATCGATCGATTACCAGAGGAGTTCAGGCCCACCACTATCTATGATGAGCCTGTAACTCCCAAGACCAACTTTTACCCAGTTCAATCCCCAGAGGTCAAGACTGGAGCACTCCAGATGACTGCTCCAGTTAAAGAGGTCCATCGGAATAGACCTTTGCCTCAGACCAATCCCTTACCAAAGCCTAGGACTGGAAAGGCTAAGGTATCATCTGAAGAAAATGTTTTGTCCAGGTTAGAGAGCCAGATTTAAATTCTGACTCGTCAATTACAAAGTTTTAATGCAAGATTAAACTTTATTGAGGGTACTTCATCTGGCCCTAGACAAAACACAAAACCTTTTGCTAAGAAAGACAAATTTATTTCTCCAATTGAGAAAATGAAAAAGGTTTTAAAACTATCAACCCCAGTGGTCTTTTCAACTAAGACCACTGTTGAAGAAAGTGAACTGAACCAGATTGCCCTAGGGACCTATAAGGGAGGGTCTAGTGAACCCATCAGTCGATGGGTTCCCAAATCTAACTGATCAATATCTGGTGTATGTGTAGGGCGATCGAAAGAAATATATCTGGTATCTTGACAGTGCAGCTGGCAGGACGATGACCGGATGTAAGACCCTACTGGAGGAGTTTACCATTTCTGATGGACCCTCCATTACTTTTGGAAATGATGGTTGTGGAAAGACTGAGGGATATGGTGTTCTGAACAATGGACAAGTCAAGTTCACACGTGTTGCATTTGTGAATGGTTTGAAATATAACTTGATCAGTGTAAGCCAACTGTGTGATGATGGCTATCAAGTCTTATTCAATGTTGCTCAGGGTATCATATTCAACAAGGACTGGAAGGTAGTGTTGATTGCTCCCAGAAAAGGGAATGTGTACGTGATGGATATGGAAAGCTCTCCTTCAGAGCAGTGTTTCTATACTCAAGCTGATGAAGACACAAACTGGTTATGGCACAAAAGGTTATCCCATTTAAATTTCAAGAACATTAATAAGTTGTCCAGAAAACAATTTGCAGATGGGATACCTTCAGTTTCCTTCAAAAAGGAAAGGCCATGTCCAGGATGTGAGATAGGTAAGCAAAAATGTACCAGTTTCAAGACCAGACAGAATTTCAGCATTTCTGAACCTCTTCATATGCTTCATATGGACCTCTTTGGTCCAGTGAACGTTCAGACTCGTGCTGGTAAAAGATACACCCTGGTGATCATAGATGAATTCTCCAGATATTGTTGGGTGATCTTTCTGAGGTCTAAAAGTGAAGCTGCTGCTGAAATCATCAGTCTTATCAAGTAAATTGAGCTCAAGTACAGTCGAAAAGTGTGTCAGTTAAGAAGTGACAATGGAATAGAATTCCAGAATGCAACTCTGGAGTCATTCTGTACTGACACTGACATCTCCCAGAATTTCTCATCAGCCCGCTCTCCAGAACAAAATGGAGTGGTGGAAAGGAAGAATCGAACGCTGATAGAAGCTGCCAGGAGTATGCTTGCTGAATCTGGACTGTCTACCAGTTTCTGGGCGGAAGCAATTGCAACTGCTTGCCACACCTAGAATCGATCAGTGTACATCAAAAGACACAAAAAGACAGCCTATGAAGTCTTAAGAAATAGAAAACCAAATATTGGTTATTTTCACGTTTTTGGATGTCCAGTTTACATCCTGAACGACTCCAGTCAGCTAGGCAAATTTGATGCCAAAGCTGATGAAGGGTATTTCTTTAGGCTATTCAGCCATTCGCAAGGCCTTCAGAGTCTACAACAAGAGACTGGAGAAGGTCCATGAGTCAATTTATGTCACATTTGATGAATCAAATGTTGCAATCAACAAGAAGCCAGCCCTTGACACTCCCCCAGTAACTCCAATTGTCTTTTGTGAATCTGATCCTATAAACGACAAAAATGAAGATTCAGAAGACACAGTTTCCAGTCATCCTGATCTGGAACCTGTTCAGAAACTCTCCAGTAGTACTCCATTCTATCCCTCTATTATTTTCAAACTACCCTCTGAAATTAATATTGGTTCAGATGTGCGTACTGCTCCCCCAGTATCAGTGTCAGTTGAGAATAGACCAGAAATGTCTTCTTATGAAGAATTCCAAACTGAACCAGTACTCCAGGAAATGCCTTCAAATGAAGAATTTCATGATGCAAATCATGATTTAAATAACTCAGATGAAGATACTGAAGTAGTCTGGCAAGATCCTCCTCCAGAAGCAACTCCAGAGGAGACTCAACTGAATTCTTGCACTGATATTGTTGTCAGTAACAATCCTGGTCAGTACTCCAGATGGACAAAAGCTCATCCTATTGATCAGATCATAGGTGACTCCAGTAGAGGAGTTCAGACCAGAAGAGCCTCCAGTAATCAATGCTTATACGTTAGTTTTCTATCTTTGATGGAACCAAAGAAGATTGACGAGGCTTTGGAAGATCCAAGTTGGGTGACTGCTATGCAAGAAGAGCTTCACCAGTTTGAAAGGAACAAGGTCTGGTATCTGGTTCCTTTCTCAGTTGGAAAGAAAGAACCAATTGGAACAAGATGGGTCTTCAGAAACAAAGTAGATGAAGATGGCCACGTTATCAGAAATAAGGCCAGACTGGTAGCACAAGGCTACTGCGAGTCAGCTGTCGACTTTGATGAATCATTTGCTCCAGTGGCTAGACTTGAAGCGATCAGAATATTCTTAGCATTCGCTGCTAATCATCAGTTCAAGGTCTACCAGATGGATGTAAAGAGTGCTTTCTTGAATGGAAAGCTTGAAGAAGAAGTTTACGTCAGACAACCTCCAGGTTCGTTGATGACAAGCATCCACATTGGTATATCGTCTGGACAAAGCGCTATATGGCCTCAGACAAGCCCCACGTGCCTGGTATGATACTCTGACTAAACATTTGTTGAAAAATTGTTTTAAACGAGGTGCAATTGACAATACCTTATTCATTCTTCATGAGAAAGGTAATCTGCTAATGGTACAAATTTATGTTGATGATATTATTTTTGGGTCTACTGATGAAAACATGTGCAAGAAATTTTCAAAAATCATGTACACTGAATATGAAATGAGTCTGATGGGTGAATTAACATATTTTCTTGGACTCCAGATTAAACAAAACAAAGATGGCATTTTTATTAATCAGGAGAAATATGTTAGAGATCTTTTAAAGAAATATGATATGAACTTTTCACCATCTAAACCAACTCCAATTTCTGCACCACTGACACTGGACTCGATCCAGATGGTAAACCAGTGAACACCACTGTCTATAGAGGCATGGTTGGTTCACTGATGTATTTAACTGCCAGTAGACCAGATATTATGTTTTCAACATGTTTATGTGGCAGATATCAGTCTAATCCAAAGGAATCTCATATGCTTGCTGTAAAGCGCATACTGAAGTACCTTAAAGGTATCCCCAATCTAGGTCTTTGGTACCCCAAAGACTCAGGCATGGATCTAATGGGTTATTCAGATTCAGATCATGCAGGTTGTAAGATAGATAGGAAATCCACAACTGGTGGATGTCATTTCCTAGGTGGCAAACTGGTCAGCTGGACCAGTAAGAAGCAAACTTCAGTTTCATTGTCCACTTCTGAAGCTGAATACGTGTCTGCAGCCAGTTGTTGTGCTCAGATACTCTGGATGAAGAACCAGTTGCTTGATTATGGTATTAAATATTCAAAGACTCCAATCTTTTGTGATAATACCAGTGCCATCGCTATCTCAAACAATCCTGTCATGCACTCCAGAACGAAGCACATTGATCTAAGGTATCACTTCATTCGTGATCATATTATGAAAAACAACATTGAACTCCATTTTATTCCCACTGACAAACAACTCGCTGACATTTTTACCAAACCTCTGGATGTCAAAACTTTTGAGTATCTTGTTGGTGAGTTGGGAATGTTAAATCCTTAAATCTGGTGACTGCTCAGATATTGAACGCCTATGTGTACTATCTTTGCATTATTAGATTTCTGGAACAACATTCCAGGGAAGACTTGAAAAATATTTTTCTATTAAAAGTGTTTAAGTTCAGGGGGAATTTATTTTCTCACTGGACAAATTCTTCAGAAAATATTACTGGTGCTTTGTAAATATGTCCCTCTCACTGGTAACTAGACAGGTTGAAGTGCATGTTTGAGTTGACTTATGTCTCCTTGTAAATGTGTCCCTCTCATTTGTCTGTATTAGTTGACGTGCAAGTTTGAGGTTACCAGTCTTTCAAAATGGTTTTCACTGGTACTTTACTGGAGTGTCCCTCCAGTGTACCATCAGTACATGTTCACTGGACTAATCCACCAGTGATACTGGAGTGTCCAGTCAACCTCCAGATGCACTGAACTATGTCATAATATTTTCTAAATACTTGGTCTTTGTGTGTGCCACGTAAGCAAACTTTTTTTTTGAAGATATTTTAATCCTACGTGGCATGTAAATTTTTCAACGTAATGATGGTCTTTTTACTTTGGGAAAACAAAAAGTACAACTTGTTACTGTTTGTGGGCTGTAAACCGTCATGCATTTATGTATGATGTGATGTAATTAATGCGGATCTCAGAACCCGATCAAAAATACTATTTGATAATTTCAAATAAACCGTTTGAGTTCCACATTCCTCTCCTATAAATACCCACTTTCAATTTCAATTGCATTTACTTCGAACATATTTACTCCCAAATCTTTTCAAATTCCTTCATTTACTTCTTCATTCAATTTTCCAATCATATTTATCTCTCTTATTTACTCACTTTATTCATTCTTTCATCAAATCTTCATCATAACCTATATATTCAATTTCATTTTCATCTATTCCTTATAAATGGTACCTAGACAATCAAGAACAAAAAATCTGCTTGCCAATGAATACATTCCTTCGGAAAATGTTGCTAGGGCACCTCATATCAATCTTGAGGCAAGTGCCATAAGAATCAATATGAATAACTGGATGGCAAGACTCTCTCTGTCCAGTGTTCATGATGCCAATCGATTATTGGGAGATTAAACTCGTTCTTTCTCTCTTGCCCATTATATGGTGCATTAACATTGAATCCAGGAAAGATGTATCATGAGTACCTATGTGAATTCTGGTACTCTGCTCAATATGACGATGAAACTTCATCGATCAATTATACTCTCAAGGGAGGTACCAGATCACTTGGTTTCACTACAAGTCTGCTCAGGTCTGTTCTACAGTTAAACTATTTTGACCAGAATGAGCTGCCTATTGAGCTTCCCACTGGTATCAATACAAGGGAAGTATGCAGATTAATGGGGAATATAGATATATTGGATGAGCATGGCCAGCTATCCAGAAGGGGGACTATCTACATGAGCAAGCTGTCAGACTCATGGAGATATTTCTTCACACATATTGTTGAGTGTCTAGGAGGCAGTTCTGGAGGGTTAGACCAGATCAATCAAACCAACCTCCAGATTGCCTACTGCTTATGGTTTGGGCTTAGGGTGGACTTTGCCCAGATTCTTTTTGATTACTTGGTTGAGCGACTTAGGGTGAAAGGAAGAAAACCGTTCGTTCCTTATATTCGTTTCCTTTCCCTAATGTTTAAAAATGCTCTTGGAGACCAGTATGATATGGATACTACTCACTTTTCTGTGAGTGAGTATATGAGAGATTTGGTCAATCTCAGGTCTCCAGTGGATGAGGTAGATATTCCTCAGTCCATGCTTTCCTTGCAAAGGGAAGAAGTTGAAATGGCTCCAGTTGAACGACCATCTGGTGATGATGTACAGATAATAGAGGCTGTACAGCCCATAAGACAAGTTGCTCCAGAAGGTCAAGGTCAAGAAGTTGTTGAACCTTCCAGACGACCTAGAACTAATAGGCGTCTGATGAGAGCATGGATCCAGGTGAATCCAGCAAGACATCCTGGTGATGTTATGAATCTGGATGGGTCACCAATTTTTGAATCTGAAGAGGTTGTTGGGCAGGAAACTGATGAACAAGATGAAAATGTTGCCCAGATTGTAGAGCAGGTTGTTGAGGAAAGTAAAGTAGATGTTCAGACTGATGAACATATTTCTGGTGAGCAAGAGGCTCCAATTGACTTAAATGTTGAGGCTGGTGAACAAGTGAATGTAGAGACTGGTGAACAGTCTGGTGAACAGACAGTTGGGAATGTTCCAGAATGGGATGATGTTGACTCCCCAATGTCTGAAGGATTTGATGTTAACTTGAATTTTCTGGGTGAAGATGTACAAGAAGAAGAAAATCTACCAGAAATGCCAACACCTACACCAGAAATGCCACCACCAGAACCAAACATGCCACCACCACCACCTTCAATTCCAGAAAACACCCAATACTTCACTCCAGCAACCACTCAACCTTCACAATCTCAACCTCCACCTCGTGCGCCGGAGTCACCAGTTGCAACGTCTAAAGCTGCAACTGAAGAGGACTGAGCACACGTTCCTCTAATGACCAGATTACCCTTAACTCTTGAACCTCCACTGGTCTCTCCACTTCTTCTTCAATCGAGGTCCAAGGCCTTTTAAGTAAGGTGGCGGACCTGGAGAGATCACTCCAGACTTCATCTCAGGTTATTTCTGACTTCAAATCATTATTATCAAATAACCTGGCATCTGAGATGAATGTCTTTGCTGGGAATGAGAAGCTGGTTTATGAGAAGCTTGATGAACTTGTACTGGCCACAAACAACAACACTGAAAAGATCAAAGTGGCAGTCCAGGGTCTAGAGACAAGGTTGGTTACTTCTGTTCAGACTGCAGTCACTGGCGAACTGGCAGGTCTGAAAGAAGATGTTCAGAATTTGGTCTTCAGGGTCAGTTCTCTGGAGAGTAGACCCACACTGGAACAGGGTGCAGTTGTTAGCACTATAAGTGATGAATGTACAAGGAAGTTCAGAAACAATATGTTGAAAGAATTATGTGAAGAAGTTTCTGGGACTGTTCTTCGTAGCATTTATGATGGGTT
>CM067168.1:74198571-74223973 GCA_034093135.1 Erigeron breviscapus
TTTTTTTTTTTTTTTTTTTTTTTTTTTTTTTTTTTTTTTTTTTTTTTTTTTTTTTTTTTTTTTTTTTTTTTTTTTTTTTTTTTTTTTTTTTTTTTTTTTTTTTTTTTTTTTTTTTTTTTTTTTTTTTTTTTTTTTTTTTTTTTTTTTTTTTTTTTTTTTTTTTTTTTTTTTTTTTTTTTTTTTTTTTTTTTTTTTTTTTTTTTTTTTTTTTTTTTTTTTTTTTTTTTTTTTTTTTTTTTTTTTTTTTTTTTTTTTTTTTTTTTTTTTTTTTTTTTTTTTTTTTTTTTTTTTTTTTTTTTTTTTTTTTTTTTTTTTTTTTTTTTTTTTTTAATAAATTAAGTTTTGTTTTTTACTATAAATATAAACATATAAATAATAAACTTTTTTCATCTCTTCTTCATCTTTCGTGTTTTTTCTTTGTTTCTTCCTCGCTTCCCTTTCTCGCGCTCCACCCTTCTTTGACAGTGAGGAAGAGTTGAAGATGATGCTAGGGTTGACAGAGGCCTGAGAGGTTGACACTTCACGTAGAAACTTTGAACATGATATGAAAGTGGGGTCCATTAGTTTCTTATAATTTATACTAGATTAAACCCGTCCGTTGGACGGTAAAATTATAATAAACAAAATATTATAATAAGTAGAAGATAATATATGTAATTTTAATACTTGTAAAGACCTAACGGGAATACGACTCGATACATCAAGCACATTAGTAACCATAATAGCCACGATAAAACATGACATTAACTAATCTAACACAAATACACGTTAGCCATATAAGAGCTTAACGGAAGCAAGATGTTGACTAACAACACCAGTCCACCGTTAAACAAACACACTTTTAATGTCTTGTACATGTCCTTAAGTTATTTAATGTAATTGAAAAGAACTGATATAAAATTATGGAGTACAAAACCTTTTAACACAGGTTTAAAAACAGAACAACAGTCTGTGATAATCTCTTCGGTACACAAAATTAAATCCTACATCTATATTAGAGAGATATGTCCATCATTTAATCGAAAACAGTGTTGCTAAAGATCATAGATGTTATAAGTATTCAATCTATTAGAAAAGGTGTGAGTCCCAAATATAGATGGTTAATGACTGGCAAGTAGTTCTAACTGGAAGTTGACCACTTCATAATACGATCCAGATATGGATAAACAATAAGATAAAGGTACTGAAAGTGAATGCAAGAAACAATAAGTGCTGAAACTATATAAATAATATGTATAATTCAAGTATGTAGCATTGAGACACGATGTACTTTTCAATGTATTTGATTTATTGATATAAACAAATACAAAGGTTGTTGCGGAACAAAGATAAACACCCAAGTGTAAATATCTAAACAACCTAGAAATACAAGTGATCTAATAACTTGAAAATACTCGTAAGGATTACTTAGAGTATATCTCACAAGTTGCAATGCTAAGGTTTCAAGCCATTTGCAAGTTGTGAGAAGACTTATCTTTATAGACCAAGTCCATGATGACGTGGACCAGATCGTACAAATATGGTTGGGAGCATTTAAGGAATTAAAGCTAATTCCTTACATACGTACTTTTAAGGTTTAAGTATATAAGTCAATTGATGTGACTTATCATACCTTATTCCTAACCTTTACTTTACCTTGTACTTTTATTAATAGTAAAATCTATTAACTGGGTAATGGTATGTAAAGTAAAAAGTCTTCCTCGTAATCAGTGTGTAAGTACTTTTACACTGAGATGCTTCAGTATTCGATCAGGTAGAATCAACTTCTGAGCTCCACATCTGAGCTTGATTCTCTTTCTTCAGACTTCAGTCTTTGACTTCATTCTGAACGGTATTCTGATACGTTGATCTGAACTGAAGTGAAGCTTCAGTGAACTTAATTCTGAACGACTTCAGAATTCTGTACAAGTATTCTTCACTGAGCTTCAGCTATTTCTGAACAAATTATACTTGGTCGTTTTTCGACCTAACAAATTCCCTCTATTTGTTCTGAAATTGTACATGCATCTCAGACTTCTATCTATACATGTTTGTAAGTCTGAAATGCAAGTTTTTGTTTAAGTTGTAAAAAATTTCTAAGTACATCTTATAGATCATTGATGTCTCAGAATTTTACTTGTGATTTTTCTAACTTAAACCTATCATCTACTTATAAGCTACAAAATGTAACATATATATAAACTGAAGTGTTTGTTACATTTGTAAATAATTGTACAAGTAAATGATAAACTGAAAGGAAAACTACTTCTTCGCAGGCCTCGAACCAGAAGGTGCTTCAGTAGCTTTTCTCTTCAGTGGAGAATGATCCTTCTTTCCAAATAATCTGCCTTCAATCTCTACCTTGGCTTGCATCTTTTGTTGTATTCTTGATAACCATGCACCAACCAGAGCAGATTTTGGCTTCCCCCTCAGAATTTGGATCATCTCCCTATGCTCAGAAATTCCAAATTCGTGCACTGAAACCTGATTGTATTCTCCAGCTGCCCTTCCTTGTTAAAACCTTTTAATTCGTGTTTAATGTGCGGAAGTTGATAATCATCAATGGTGGAAAGTGTGTGTTTTAGTGTGTGTTCTTGAGAGAGAAAAGGTGTGTGTGTGGAAAGTCTGGTTTGATTGATAATCAGAAGTGGGAAAAAGGTTACAAGGAATAAAGGTTTGAGGGGTATTTATACTCTAAGTATATTACAAAAGCTCCCCCTCAACCTAACAATATTTACACAAAATACACTATTTCAAATACAACTAAGCACTATTTTGAATTTCTAACATTCTCCCCCTTAGTGCTTGGTTGTCCATCATCACTTTTTATGTTGTCTCCTCCTCTTGTTTGCACGTCTCTGCTTGTTCTTCCTTTTCTTATATCGTCGTGCAGCATTTGATGTTGATGGCTTGTCAATCTTTGCACTCCAGAATGCTCTCTTCTTATAACTGTTCCATGAGTCATTCCAAAACTTCTTAGGAATAAAGTGCCAGTTATCACCAACAGGACGTTCATCTGGCAATCTGATGTTATCTTGGAAGTTGACAGGAGGAATATTATGGGGACCACGTTCATGACTAGGATTCCAATGAACCCATGAACCTGTCTTGGTATGTATGACTCCTTCTTGAGATTTGGAAGTTCTTGTGACAATAAGATCTCTAATCTTCTGACGCATATCAAGAGTATTTTTGATACGTCTTAAATGGTCTTCTCTCTGAGACTTGATTTGTTCATCTTCTTCATTGTCAGAATCTTCATCTATTGCATTCAGAATTGACAGACAATATTTCAATGTACCATCTGAGTATTTGGGAAACTCAGAAGCACGAATGAAAATCTTTCTTTTGAGTCTATTGATGAAGACAAATCCATCCAGGCTTTCAATTGGATCTCCAATCTGAAATGAATCTAGCTCATAACCTTCGGCTCTTTGATTTGGTCTTGTAAGGTTAATCCTGCTAGTTCTTCTTTCCAAACCAATTTGGAAGTCATTGAATTCATAGAATCTAATCAAGGCTTGAATATGGCTTTTCAATACTTCATAAGCTAGAAGTTGATCTTGATTCTTGATTATCAGATAAGCATATTGATTGTAGAGGAATAGGATGTCTGAGATCGTCATATGTTGAAGAGATTCTTCTTGAACAATATAGACATTGCCATCAGTTCGACGAACTCTGAATCGAATAAGTCTGAGATTGTGACTCTTGAGAGGAGTAAACAACTGAAGGACTTTGGTTATAGGAATTTGAAATTGTTGGTACCACCATTCAGCTCTCACTGAACTTTCAGCATTCATTAACTCCATATAAGCATCTCTTTGACCTTGATGTCTGAATAGAAAAAATGCTCTTAATCGGTTCAAGGTCATGTTGAGTCTTTCACTTGGTGAGCAATAAATTTGAAAGGCTCTTTCTTCAAGATATCTAGCTCTGCACACCATTTCTTCAGGTCTAGTTCTCAAATCCAGAATTTGTTCATAATTCTCAGCAAAATACCCTTCATTGATCTGCCATATTGTATTTCTGAGAATGTTGTTGTTGTTGTTGTTGTTGTTGTTGTTGTTGTTGTTGTTGTTGTTGGTTGTTGTTGTTGTTGTTGTTTCGATTGTTGTTGTTGTTGTTGTTGTTGTTGTTGTTGTTGTTGTTGTTGTTGTTGTTGTTGTTGTTGTTGTTGTTGTTGTTGTTGTTGTTGTTGTTGTTGTTGTTGTTGTTGTTGTTGTTGTTGTTGTTGTTGTTGTTGTTGTTGTTGTTGTTGTTGTTGTTGTTGTTGTTGTTGTTGTTGTTGTTGTTGTTGTTGTTGTTGTTGTTGTTGTTGTTGTTGTTGTTGTTGTTGTTGTTGTTGTTGTTGTTGTTGTTGTTGTTGTTGTTGTTGTTGTTGTTGTTGTTGTTGTTGTTGTTGTTGTTGTTGTTGTTGTTGTTGTTGTTGTTGTTGTTGTTGTTGTTGTTGTTGTTGTTGTTGTTGTTGTTGTTGTTGTTGTTGTTGTTGTTGTTGTTGTTGTTGTTGTTGTTGTTGTTGTTGTTGTTGTTGTTGTTGTTGTTGTTGTTGTTGTTGTTGTTGTTGTTGTTGTTGTTGTTGTTGTTGTTGTTGTTGTTGTTGTTGTTGTTGTTGTTGTTGTTGTTGTTGTTGTTGTTGTTGTTGTTGTTGTTGTTGTTGTTGTTGTTGTTGTTGTTGTTGTTGTTGTTGTTGTTGTTGTTGTTGTTGTTGTTGTTGTTGTTGTTGTTGTTGTTGTTGTTGTTGTTGTTGTTGTTGTTGTTGTTGTTGTTGTTGTTGTTGTTGTTGTTGTTGTTGTTGTTGTTGTTGTTGTTGTTGTTGTTGTTGTTGTTGTTGTTGTTGTTGTTGTTGTTGTTGTTGTTGTTGTTGTTGTTGTTGTTGTTGTTGTTGTTGTTGTTGTTGTTGTTGTTGTTGTTGTTGTTGTTGTTGTTGTTGTTGTTGTTGTTGTTGTTGTTGTTGTTGTTGTTGTTGTTGTTGTTGTTGTTGTTGTTGTTGTTGTTGTTGTTGTTGTTGTTGTTGTTGTTGTTGTTGTTGTTGTTGTTGTTGTTGTTGTTGTTGTTGTTGTTGTTGTTGTTGTTGTTGTTGTTGTTGTTGTTGTTGTTGTTGTTGTTGTTGTTGTTGTTGTTGTTGTTGTTGTTGTTGTTGTTGTTGTTGTTGTTGTTGTTGTTGTTGTTGTTGTTGTTGTTGTTGTTGTTGTTGTTGTTGTTGTTGTTGTTGTTGTTGTTGTTGTTGTTGTTGTTGTTGTTGTTGTTGTTGTTGTTGTTGTTGTTGTTGTTGTTGTTGTTGTTGTTGTTGTTGTTGTTGTTGTTGTTGTTGTTGTTGTTGTTGTTGTTGTTGTTGTTGTTGTTGTTGTTGTTGTTGTTGTTGTTGTTGTTGTTGTTGTTGTTGTTGTTGTTGTTGTTGTTGTTGTTGTTGTTGTTGTTGTTGTTGTTGTTGTTGTTGTTGTTGTTGTTGTTGTTGTTGTTGTTGTTGTTGTTGTTGTTGTTGTTGTTGTTGTTGTTGTTGTTGTTGTTGTTGTTGTTGTTGTTGTTGTTGTTGTTGTTGTTGTTGTTGTTGTTGTTGTTGTTGTTGTTGTTGTTGTTGTTGTTGTTGTTGTTGTTGTTGTTGTTGTTGTTGTTGTTGTTGTTGTTGTTGTTGTTGTTGTTGTTGTTGTTGTTGTTGTTGTTGTTGTTGTTGTTGTTGTTGTTGTTGTTGTTGTTGTTGTTGTTGTTGTTGTTGTTGTTGTTGTTGTTGTTGTGGTGGTTGTTGTTGTTGTTGTTGTTGTTGTTGTTGTTGTTGTTGTTGTTGTTGTTGTTGTTGTTGTTGTTGTTGTTGTTGTTGTTGTTGTTGTTGTTGTATGTGTTGTGGTTGGAAGTCATTGAATTCAAAGAATCTAATCAAGGCTTGAATATGGCTTTTCAATACTTCATAAGCTAGAAGTTGATCTTGATTCTTGATTATCAGATAAGCATATTGATTGTAGAGGAATAGGATGTCTGAGATCGTCATATGTTGAAGAGATTCTTCTTGAACAATATAGACATTGCCATCAGTTCGACGAACTCTGAATCGAATAAGTCTGAGATTGTGACTCTTGAGAGGAGTAAACAACTGAAGGACTTTGGTTATAGGAATTTGAAATTGTTGGTACCACCATTCAGCTCTCACTGAACTTTCAGCATTCATTAACTCCATATAAGCATCTCTTTGACCTTGATGTCTGAATAGAAAAAATGCTCTTAATCGGTTCAAGGTCATGTTGAGTCTTTCACTTGGTGAGCAATAAATTTGAAAGGCTCTTTCTTCAAGATATCTAGCTCTGCACACCATTTCTTCAGGTCTAGTTCTCAAATCCAAAATTTGTTCATAATTCTCAGCAAAATACCCTTCATTGATCTGCCATATTGTATTTCTTGAGATTCTTGGATGTCTAACTCCTTGTCCAAGTTCATTTGGAGTCTCAAGATTTTCTGGGTTTCTGAGCTGATAGACTATCTCTTCAAATATATCCTCTCCATATTCTTCTTGAGCAATACTTGCAGGAGCATCATCTGGATTATCTGAATCAGACTCATCATCATGACCATTCTCTGGTTGAAATGGATCAGGATCACTTGACTCATCAGAACTTGATGTGGAAGAGTAATAATGAGAAATATTTCTGATGAGTGGAGGTAAGTCATCTGAATCTTCTTGAATTTGAGTTCCTCCTTGAGTCTCTGTGACAACTTCTTGAACAGTTTCTTGATCATCTTGAGCTTGTGTCTCATGACCCTCTCTAATATCTCTCATATTCTCCCCCTCGGGTTGATCATCAGGGTCTTGATCATCCCGGCGCCTTGAGATATTAGCCAGTCGACATTGTTGATCAAGTTCAGTAACTCGCTTTTGAAGAGCTTCTATTTGAGCCTGTTGTTCCTGTTGTGTATTTTGGAAAGACAAGTATGCAAGAAGTGATTGAAAAATTGATCGTTTATGAGAAGAAAGATGGGGTTCTTCTGATCTCAACCGATTCATGAGAGCAACAATTAAAGTATCGGTAGATAACCCACTGGTGGCAATTCTTTTTGGTGAGCAATCACTTAAAAATTCAGATGAATCAGATGATTCAGAAGATGAACTTGAAGAATGATGTGGTGAACTTGGATCTGGAAATGATTGTGATGGTGGAGTTGGTGGTAAGGTTGTTGTTGTTGTTGTTGTTGTTTGTGGGGGTGTTGTTGTTGTATGTGTTGGGGTTGGAGTTTCTTCTGGAGAACGAATTCGTAAAGCTCCTCCAGTATACAATCTTGGTGGTTGAGAAGTTGATGGTGATGCAGGAAGTTTACCAGTGATGATGTTTCTTGATATGAGTAATTCACTTCTTTGTCCCTCTTCTATCCCTTCAACAAAATGAGAAATTAACCTTTGAGCCTCAGGAGGTAATGGAATATCAGAAATTGGCACATCAGTAGTCTCAAGTGATTCTACCGATTGACCTGAAGACATCATGACTGTCTCAGGATTTCCTGTTGGTTCAAAAGTATGAACAACAGTTGATGATTCGGCTTTGCAACCAGAATCAGTTTGTTGTTGGGCAACACCGCTAACAATTCCGGGGTCACTGAGAATGCCCGTTAATACAGTCTCAGGTTGATCCTGAGGAACAGCAGTGTCACAACGGCGTTCATACTGCTCCTCAGTCTCTGTCTGAGGACTGTTACCTGCGGCTAAAGCTGGCGTGATGTTAGCTAAGGCAGGATTTCCAAGCTGTCCTTGAGGGTCACACAAAGTGGGTCCCTCTCCGCTTGTTCCGGCACCAGTACTCAACTGGGCTTGTGTTTCTGTGTCCCTAGGAGATCTAGACTCTAGTGCTTGAAATGAAGGCGAGAGGTGGGGCTGGTCCTCTCTATTTTCAACACTCTCATCCTCCAAATGAGGAGAGTGTGGTGAGCGTGGCTGTTCCCCGTGTATTTCTGAGACTAACTCCTGTTGTGAGGAGTCAGAATGGCTGGGAGAGTTTCGTGCAAGCGAGAATGGGTAGTTCTCGACTTCTACTCTAGGGTAAACCCGGCGTTGATATTGGTTTAAGACTAATTGGAGGCCAACTTTTTCTTTTTGCCTTTCACCTATCCCTGACCTCTCAACCTCTCTGGGATTTTCAACCCCTCCCTCAGTCCTTCCTTGTCCCTCCGGGATGTCCATAACATCATCAGCAAACTGATTGGCATCATCATCGGATGCATCACTATCAGTAGAAATCATTTCTTCTGGTTCGGGTTCTTGAAATCGGTCATACTCAAAGCGAGATCTTTTAAAAGTTTTGCGAATATTCACAGGAATTGATTTCTTTCGGCCTTGAGTATATGTCGGTGGAGGAGATCGGACAAAAGATGATGAAGGAATGGTTGAGGTAGATTGAGGTATGATAGGTGGTTCAGGTGTTGTAATTTCCGGAAGTGGTGAAGATTGATGAATTGGTGATTGAGGTAGTTTTGGTGAAGTAGGAGATGATGGTGTTTGAGATGTTTGTGTTCTGGGGGGTGGTGATCGGATTAGTTTAGGAGAACCAGAAGCAGATATTGTCTCTTCAGAAGAAGGTTCATCTTGAGCTTTGCTTTTGAGTTTCTTTGAAGAACTCTTTTTCTTCTTCTTTTGGTGCACTTGCTTACTCAGCCTTAACACAAACATTTCTCCTCTTTGTTTCTTTCTCTTTGGCTTACTGGAACTGGATTCACCCTCACGCTCTTTTCTTTTAACACTTGACCCCTCACCAGGTGTCCTATGTACAGCATGGGAAGAAACCGGGAGGCTTTCCGGTCTCATTGCTGTTCTAATCCAGTCCAGATAAGCTATCTTATCATCATCAGCATCTGAAACCATATCTAAAAGAAATGATGGAATCAAGAAAGTATAGTTAGCAGTTCCAGAATCTCTAACATACTTATAAAAATGTATGATCACTTTGCTGCTGTCTGGAAGCCTTGGAATGCTTCTTTCTTGTCTTATGGCACTGTAGACAATTGCTGTTAGAAATCTTATAAATGGAATATACTTCTTGGGAGCAGAGACTTTGCCATTTACTAATACTATTAACTGATCCCACAGAAGTTGAGCAATGTCGTAATGTCTGTTGAAAACAACAGCATAGAAGATGTGCAGCATTGGCTGTGTCAGATTGTCCATCCCTCTTGTGTAAGGAGTTAAGCAGTTGCTTAGGATGGAGTACACATAATACCAGATTTTTGGTAGATTTTTCAACTTGAAATCTTTGGTTCTAGACAAAGCACCTTCATAGCCAATTGAAATTAAAGCAGCAAACATCTCTTCATTGGACTCAAAATCATCATAATTAACATGTCCATTGAAGTCTGCTTCAGGTAGTCTTAAAATCCTTCTGAAGTCATCTATATTAAACTCAAACTCATATGTTGTTTCTCCTGAAGTCAATTGATATTGAAAGTAGCCTTGACGACGTAGTTCAGGAGATTTTGACTTGGATTTTGCTTTTGGATTAGTTGGATCATAAGGTTGAACAAATGTAATCGATCTCCACATATCAAAAAGGTATACTTCTGCTAAGTCTTGTTCAACAGTAAGTGCATATGTGAGAGGATGATTATGAAGAATTCTCGGAACTATTTGAAAGCCGGGAGCAATGAATGGATCATATAATGCTCTGTTGTTTCTCATATTGCTTGTATTTCCGGCAATGAGAATCTCTTCAATGGATTCATTTAGTGCAACCTCTTCATCATATTCAACAACTTCTTGATGATCCATTTTTTTTTTTTCTGTTTTAAGACATAAAAGAAAATTTAACGCACACATAAAATAATGTTTGAATAGCAAATAACAAGTTTCACTCAAATGATTTAAATAAATCATTTGAAATGAGAAGATAAACGCAGAATATAAAGTATAATCATATAAGTACAAGGTATTTAAAATAGCAAGGAAGTACACAAAGGCGTTCGATTCCCTGTATTTCAAATAAATTGTGATTATATGATAATACAAAGCACTTTGACACAAAACACAAAAAAATTAAAAACAAATTTGAAAATTTTTCTTATATTTTTTTTTTGAAAATTTTTCTAAGTATGGAACCTAGGACGATCTTGACAAGATCGTCCTGAGGTTAAACTCAGGTTTTGAAAAATATTAAAACGATCTTAAGAAAGATCGTCTCAACTTTTGATATTGAAAAATGGTTTAAGGAAAAAAATGTTAAGTAGAGGAAAAATGAAACGGTCTTGTTTAAGATCGTCTTATCCTTGATTTTTGAAAAAAAATGTTAAGTATGGAAAACCTGGATATGAGACGATCTTGATCAAGATCGTTTCAACATTCAAAATGTTGAAAAATGTTTTAAGGCAAGGAAAATGAGACGATCTTGTTACAAGATCGTCTTAAGGTTTTATAACTTAAAAATTTGAAGTGAGGAAAATGGAACGATCTTGTTCAAGATCGTTTTGAACACAAAAAAAATTCTAACACTTTGAAATATAAAGTGAAATCATCACAATGATTTCCTCTTTATATTTAAACGTATTAGTTTTTGAGCAAACCGATCTCTTACGAGTTCAGTTACCCATTCTTTTGATTTTCAATTTGAAACAACAACCACACAGCGTTCAGACTCTAGAACGATCCTGACAAGATCGTCCTTGTCTTGGTCTCAAGGGTTTCATGGCAAATTTATACAAGGAAGTGGAACTAAGACGGTCTTGGCAAGATCGTCATATTTCCAAGTAGTTTTGGAACCAAGACGATCTTGGTCAAGATCGTCTTAGAAACAAAACACTTGAAACTAAGAGACTTTGCCCAAAATCGTCTTAACCTTTTCAGTGAAACTCTTAGAACCAAATGATTTCTTTTCACAACAAATCATGGTAAAAACACTTATATGAATCATAGAAAGCAATACTAATCAACTCACATCACTGAAATCAAACAATCTATTCTAGATCGTCTTAGGTCATCTTCTTCACAAAAACAAAAAGAAAGCAGGTTTTTTGAATTTTCGAAATCTCAAAACTAAGCATAAAAACATGTAATATACATACACATATAACCTAAACATGCATCTAAATCATTCCAATATCACATATGCATTACCAGTCGATCAAAATTCAAGAAATGGAAAAAATAAGTTTAGCATTTAAGAACAGTTTCTTACTTGAATAAGTGATCTGAAGACAATGTGATTATGAAATAAAATGCTTAGAATGAGATCACGAACAAAACCCTTATCCTTTTTCAATGATCAGCCAACAATTAAATTTGAAGTGATTTGAGAGAGTTTATGGGAAACTGGAATGAAATAAAGAAATGAAAAGAAAGAAAAAAATTGGTTTCCTCCTCCTTAAGTAAGAGGGAACTGAAATGTTTGGGTCGGATGAATGGTTCGGGTGGGTGTTGACCCGGTGGTTTTTGAAATTGGGCTTTTAACAAGAATGGGCTTATGGAAAAAAATGGACTTAGGTTTTATTTAATCATACCAAAAAAATTTATTTAAACTAAACAAAGTAAAACAATTGAAAAAAAATTATTTTTATTTTTATGATTTTTCAATTTTATATTTGGTTTATCTAATATAAAAGAAAAAATTATTTTTGGTTTTTCTAAAATAAACAATGAGTTCTCTTCAAATAGTGCAAATACACAAACTCCCCCTTGATCCATGAATTATCCTTTTTCTCCCCCTCAAACATTGCATGATATTTAATCACATTGCACATAAGCATAGCATCAATGTTTGACAGATAATGAATGAAAGAGAAAGAGATGAAGGATTTGTACAGAACATGCAGAGGCAAGTTTAGTGCATTGGTGAGAAGCACTTATTTGAGATTGTTTCTTGAAAAGAAACTCATTCCAGGATCATGTGTTGAATAGTATCCGAGATAGAAATACTAAACACAGACCTTTATTACCTGCAAAACAAAATTAGGTTTTTCTAGGTACCCACCTTTGAATGGGTCCTTTGGGGTTAGTGGAATCATTCAAAGTATATAAATGAGGTTTTCGAACAAGAGGTTTATTCTTTAGATTCACCACAATCCCATTAGAATCAACAATCAAAGGTTTGGAAATCACAGTAGAAGGTTTAGAATTTCTTACCGACCATGGTTTAGCTAGATTACTCAAATTTGAATTAATTTTCCTATCAGTAACTTCCTTCTTGTAATCATTAGCCATCCAATTTCTTCTAACTGATGACTTAGGAATCCACTTATGGGTACTAGCTGATGTCGTCTCTCCTGTATTAGATAAATTCTTGGAATTAGTTCGAGGAGATAAAAACATATTCTGATTTTGTGTTTTCTTGGTGGAAGATTTGTTATGCTGTTTCTTTTGATTTTTAACAGTGAACCAACCATACTGATCTCTATAACTAGTTATACCATTGGATGTATCTTTTATTAGCAAATCTTGGCTAGTTTTAGATATCTTAGGTAAAGAACTAGATTGAGAGATAGCCTTAGTAGCAGAGGTTCTAGAAACAGATGAAGTATCAACTTTGAGCTTTGATTTAGTAGAGATAGTTTTCTTACCTTTGACAGTTGTTGCATACTGACCTTTGGATAAATAAAATGAAGTTGGAGCAAACTTAGATTTAGATTCCTTCTTTGGTTTAGGCTTTTTGGGTGAGAGTTTTTCAAGCTCTTTTTCAACTTCTGGTGCAAAAACATGATCAGTTTTCAAAAACTTATCAAATTCTTCAACAGAAAAATCTGGATAAGTAAATTGTATTCTTTGGTTTGAACTTCTGATTTGAAAACATTTTTGTTTGTCAATTTTTCAATTAATGCTTTTGCTTCAGCCTTAAGATCAGTAGGAATCTCAATCTTTTGCTCTAAGTTCACTTTATTTTTGTCAACAGAGGTGATCACAGGGGTATCTAAAGAAAGTATTTTCTTGACAGAAGCACGATGTTTAGCTTTCAAAGCTTGAACTTTCTCTTCAATTTGAAAGAATGATGATAGCATGGAAGTGGACATATCATGAATCTCTTCAGGAGAGATGCTATCAACCTGCATATCTTTAAAATTCTCACTCCCTTTGACTGGAGTGGAGCAATCTACAGAAGTTAGATCATGCATCATTTGAATCTTGGTGGTCTCACTTACCTTTGGAGTATGATTTTGAGTTTTCAGATGTTCAATGACTTGTTGTTGAGACTCAATCTTTTGCTCTAAGTTCACTTTATTTTTGTCAACAGAGGTGATCACAGGGGTATCTAAAGAAAGTATTTTCTTGACAGAAGCACGATGTTTAGCTTTCAAAGCTTGAACTTTCTCTTCAATTTGAAAGAATGATGATAGCATGGAAGTGGACATATCATGAATCTCTTCAGGAGAGATGCTATCAACCTGCATATCTTTAAAATTCTCACTCCCTTTGACTGGAGTGGAGCAATCTACAGAAGTTAGATCATGCATCATTTGAATCTTGGTGGTCTCACTTACCTTTGGAGTATGATTTTGAGTTTTCAGATGTTCAATGACTTGTTGTTGAGACTCAATCTTTTGCTCTAAGTTCACTTTATTTTTGTCAACAGAGGTGATCACAGGGGTATCTAAAGAAAGTATTTTCTTGACAGAAGCACGATGTTTAGCTTTCAAAGCTTGAACTTTCTCTTCAATTTGAAAGAATGATGATAGCATGGAAGTGGACATATCATGAATCTCTTCAGGAGAGATGCTATCAACCTGCATATCTTTAAAATTCTCACTCCCTTTGACTGGAGTGGAGCAATCTACAGAAGTTAGATCATGCATCATTTGAATCTTGGTGGTCTCACTTACCTTTGGAGTATGATTTTGAGTTTTCAGATGTTCAATGACTTGTTGTTGAGACTCAATCTTTTGTTTTAAACCTTCAATTTCTTTTTCCAATATGGTAGTTGGAATGTAAAATCTTTCTGAATTTGGTTTTAAACATTCTTTTTGAGACTCAATTTCAGGAATTGAAATGCTGTCTATCTCTTCTAACTCATAGATGGATCTGTTATGAGTTTTCTTGTATTTGTCATTAATAGCAACATAATCAATCTGAAATTTGTTTGGTTTTTGTCTTTCAACATCATCTGACTCAAAATCATCCTCAGATGGTCTGATGAATTCTTGAATCATGCCAAGTCTAAGACATTTTCCATCATAAAGTGGACCAAGGTCTTCTTTTTGGACTTTTTCTAAATGTGCTGGATTCTCATAACCCAAACCAAGAAGAAGTTCTGATCTATCAATCTTTGACTTATTGTAATAAGCAGTGAAATTCAGAAGAGGATTTTGTTCAATCTTATAGATTTTTTCTTGATAAAACAAAATGTTTGTTTTCAAATCCTCAACTTGTTTTTGAAGAGTCTCAATTTCAACTCCTTTGAGAAAACATGTACTGTTTAGATCAGAAATCTGTCTTTCATGTTTTTCACAGTTGGGTCTAAAATCTTTCATTTTATTCGTGAGAAACTCAACATCAGCTTGTCTTGCATTTGCTCTTAACCATTCATTGGCTTTCTCAAGCTTTAATATTTCAATGGTTTGCTTGAGTGAATGAACAGTTTTTTTCAAGGTCTTGACATTTGTTGGTCAATTGAGCATTGGGTGAAACAACCTGAGAACTGTTACTTGACAAATGCATTTCTTTTAAAGAATCATAATTCACTTTGAGAGCTTCATGAGCTATTGAGAGTTCTGAAAAATTTTCATTGATTTTATCAAACTCTTGTTTAGCCATTTTCAAATTATTTTTCAAAGTAAGATTTTGCTTTGTCAAAGTATCAGCAGTTGTTTGGACAGATAAGTAATCATCTGTGGAGATGAATTGTACCTCAGTTGTTGAAGTTTGTGAATGATTGTTTGTTGAAATGACAGATGTCATTAAGCATGTGAGATCTTCTGAATCAGCATTAATATCTCCGAATAGCCATGGTTTCATCTTTTGTTGTTTGGCTAAGAAATTCTTTCTGATCTCAAGCTCTGAAAACTTCATTGTTGACATCTGAAATGAATAAACAATGATTTGTATTTATTTTTGTTGTTTTTGATTAAAAAAAATGAAACGATCTTGAGAAGATCGTTTTGAAAATTTAATTGGAACTTAGAAGATCGTCTTAGAAAATTTGAACTTAGAACGATCTTGAAGAGGATCGTCTTAGTAAATTGGATAAAAATTTTCTAAGTATTAATGAAGAAATATTAGGACGATCTTGAGAGAAGATCGTCTTGAAAATTGTTGAAAAATTTCTAAGTAAAAAAAAATGGTAGGACGATCTTATGTGAAGATCGTCTTGGAAACTTGTTGAAAAATTTCTAAGTAAAAAAATGGTAGGACGATCTTATGTGAAGATCGTATTAACAATTTGGTTGAGACAAGGTAAGACGGTCTTGGTCAGAAAGAGGTTATTATATCAGAATTTGTTGAGCAAAACCAATCTCAATGAGATTAGTTACCCAAGGAATTCACAACACACAGTTCACACAGAACCACAAATATTAGGACGATCTTATGAAGATCGTCTTAATACCAAAGCAAAGAAACACTAGGACGATCTTGTAGAAGATCGTCTTAGAGTCATGAAGATCGTTTTGAATGAAGAACAGTAAGAACACCAGAAATCAATTGTTTCACTAATTTGCCTATAATTCACTCAATTTTGAGTGTTATAACTCGATTCAAACCCAGAAACACTCAAAATTCAATCGCGCACAACCCTAGAAACAAATCCATTGCATAAATCAACTCAAACTGATAATTCAAAATCTCATCAACTTTCCAGAAAATTTGGATTTTGATCAATACTGTGAATTGGATTCTGAAACTTAACAAGATGTTTTTAGAGGTGATTTAGAATGTATCTGTGAACAAAAACAGGAAAATTGAGTGACAATTGAGGTTTAATTGTTGAAGAACAGTAGCAGTTAAAAAACGGTTATAAATGAACACGAATTCTTAATTTTGAACAAAATTTGCATCAATCTGTATGAAATTTGTTCTGGATCGTCAACAGATTGTTGTTTTGCTCTGATACCACTTGTTAAAACCTTTTAATTCATGTTTAATGTGCGGAAGTTGATAATCATCAATGGTGGAAAGTGTGTGTTTTAGTGTGTGTTCTTGAGAGAGAAAAGGTGTGTGTGTGGAAAGTCTGGTTTGATTGATAATCAGAAGTGGGAAAAAGGTTACAAGGAATAAAGGTTTGAGGGGTATTTATACTCTAAGTATATTACAAAAGCTCCCCCTCAACCTAACAATATTTACACAAAATACACTATTTTCAAATACAACTAAGCACTATTTTGAATTTCTAACATTCCTTCTCTTTTAACAATCAAATCAAAGAGCTTCAATCCATCAGCTTTTGTTACTTCTATGTCAGTTATTTTAGCTGGATGGGATCGATGCTTCATATAATGATCATACTGATCCTTCTCATGTTTCCTTTCGATCTCAGTAGCATCATCAGACATTGGCTTGAAGGTAGAAAGGTCAGCATCACGAATGTTCTTTCTTGAAGACCTTGGTCCAGTCACTTTGGGTTTTGTGGGTGGTCTTGATAATTCTTTTTCAACCTTCAGAACTCCAGCCAGAATTTCTTTCTTTTTGATTGCCATCTCCTTTTCTCTATTTTTCACCAAGTCCTCAATAGACAACTTGAAGGTGAGACTTTCCAGCTTTTGTTCCAGAGGTGAATACATCATCCCACACTCATATTCAAGTATATCAACTACTGCTTTCTGCACTCTTGGATCATTTTTGATCTTCAGATATCTTTCCAGAGAGAAACCAAGAGCTGCAGCATCAACATGATCAAGGGTCCCCATCTTCAGATGTTGTTCCCTTTCTCTTTCCTTGTTTTCCCTCCACATAATGAATTGATTAGAAACTTGCTTCTGCAAAGCCTCTAATTTCTTGCTATCAGCATTAAGGTCATGAAGGGGATAACCATGCTCATCTACATTTTCACCAACAACAATCCCAGAACCCTTAGAATTTTTCTTTGAAGGTTCATCCACCACTGAGGCCTTGCCCTTATCTTTCATAACTGGTTCAAAAGCTTGTACTTCAGATTTCTGAACGTGTTCCCCCTGAACTGAGGCACTACCAGATTGTACCTCAGCTTGCTTCTTGGTTGCTTCTATCAATTCTTGAGTACTTGAAAGCAGACCAATGGGCACATTTCCCCCTTTGGGGACCTCAGAAGGCATCTTGGCATATAAATCAATAGCAGTCTGGATGGCCTTCAGAGGTTCCCAACTCTGCTGCAGAAGGCAATCAGAAATGCCCTTTGCCATTGTAGAGAACTGAGCCCTTAACCTGAATGATGAGTTAAGGTTCAGAGTCTCTTTCTCAGTAAGATCTTTCAGCATTTTCCTATCTTCTTCAGAGAATGAGGGAGGAGGAGGAGGAGCAACAACATTTTCTTTCTTGAGCAAGGTCAGAATTTCATCTAACTGCTTGGACTGGCCCTTAACAACTTCATTAAGAGTAGATACAGATTTCTGAACTTCTTCAACAGCTTTATCTACCTTCTCTGAAGTGTCTGCAGTGAGTTCTAAGACCATCCTTCTGACCCCTTCTTCAACCTTTTCAGCCACAGAGGCTGAAATCTGAGCAACAAGATTCTGAGATATCTCAGACTTCAGCTTCTCAATCACATCACTACTAATAAAAGACCCAAGTTCTTTCTCATTAACACTTGGCCTTTTAACCAACTCATTCACCTCCTTCCCGACTGCCATAACTTCTTGTTTGAGCAGTTCAATACCAGATGTCAAGTTTGCAACAACTGAAGCTTGCACATCTCTTTTGGCCAGTCTGAAGGCTTCCCTGATAGCCGTACTTATTTTGTTACATGAATGCACCAGCTCATTTAGCTTCCCACTTACTAGTCCCTCATTTCCAGCAACTTGGTGAACTCAGTGCCAAGGAACATCTGAGCACCCTTCATTTCAGCAATGGAACTAGTATTGGCAGTTAGAGATTTTGATAAGTCCTCCACCTTAAGAAGGAGGCTTTGGACTTCGGTATTTTGCTTCTCTAACTGTGCTTCTACACTCAAAAGAGGAGGAGGTTGTGCAGAAACATAAGCCACAAAGGGAATTCTACCAAGCCCATCTAATGCCTTCTCCAATTGCATTTCAGTTGGACTCTCAGATTCAGTGGCAGAGTCCAACTCTTTCTCAGTTTGATCATCATAACTGATGGGCCTTGGTACTTGGTGAATTTATGGGTGTAAGTGTTGGAGTTGTGGTTGAAAACGTGGTGAAGTGACATAGGCAGGTGTAGAGCCAGGTGGAAAATATGGATGTGCATGAGAAGTTTCAGGTTGGCGATATGGTTGTTCAACAAGTAAAATTTGGATTTCTGGGGGAGGTGGGACGTTTGTGAGGCTGAAGGTTGGCTCAGAATCAGAAGGCTGATTCTCCTCCAGTAAGCCCTCATCAAACTCAAAATCAGCAAAGGAATCAAGATTCCCTTGAGGTGGCTCATCTTCATCCCAGAGGTCAGTAAAAACTGCAGTCTGATCAGATATGCCCTGGTTCAGATCACTGGTACCTGAACCAGCTTCTGGTTCAACAACTGCTGCTGCAGATGCATCGTCACCAGATTTATGGGTTGGCTCAACCATAGCTTCATCGCCAGAGATAGTAGACACAGGGGTTGCCTTAATGACCCTCGTACCATCATCAAGAGTCACTTCATCGGCCGTAGAGTCTGGAATCTCAGTCTCAGGTGGTGTCACACCAAAGACTTCATCAATTCGTGTTGAAGCATTGCAGCGGAGAGTTCTGGTTCTGGATCTGAAGTAGATAGCTTTGATAGATCCCTGTAGAACTCCGTCGCTGAAGATTCAAGCCCCTCCATGTGATACGCATCTCCAAGCATGTTCATGAAGCAAATTCTCAGAAATCTTGGAAATGAGATATGTGGACTTCTTTTCCCTTTTAATTTTGTTACCAGCTGAGAGAAAAGTATCTCAGCGAAGTCCACCTCAATCCCATGCCACAAGTAGTACCCGATTTCTACTTGTTTTAAGGAAATCTGGTCCAATCCACCCCAGTTTCCACCTAGGCACTCCACAATCTGAGTCCAGAAATAACGCCAACAATTTTTAAATCCAGACAGAAAAATATGTCCAGATGTTCTTAGATTGTGCTCAGCATCGACCATGTCATCATGACCCATGGCGTGCAGTACCTCCCTGAAATTAACTCCTTTTAGCCTTTTTGCATAGGCTGAAGAAGAGGGAAGGTAGTTCAAGTGAGATATACTGCTTAGTGCCTTCTTGTAAAGAAAAAGCAATGGACTTTTCATCCTTGCTTAGAGTAGCAGTATACCAGAATTCAAGTAAGTATCTATGATACATTACTTGAGGATCTGCAGTCAAGGCATAATGGAGAGGGGATTGTTCAAGAAATTTATTAATCCTCCCCATTAAGCCCTCATCAAACTCAAAATCAGCAAAGGAATCAAGATTCCCTTGAGGTGGCTCATCTTCATCCCAGAGGTCAGTAAAAACTGCAGTCTGATCAGATATGCCCTGGTTCAGATCACTGGTACCTGAACCAGCTTCTGGTTCAACAACTGCTACTGCAGATGCATCGTCACCAGATTTATGGGTTGGCTCAACCATAGCTTCATCGCCAGAGATAGTAGACACAGGGGTTGCCTTAATGACCCTCGTACCATCATCAAGAGTCACTTCATCGGCCGTAGAGTCTGGAATCTCAGTCTCAGGTGGTGTCACACCAAAGACTTCATCAATTCGTGTTGAAGCATTGCAGCGGAGAGTTCTGGTTCTGGATCTGAAGTAGATAGCTTTGATAGATCCCTGTAGAACTCCGTCGCTGAAGATTCAAGCCCCTCCATGTGATACGCATCTCCAAGCATGTTCATGAAGCAAATGCTCAGAAATCTGGGAAATGAGATATGTGGACTTCTTTTCCCTTTTAATTTTGTTACCAGCTGAGAGAAAAGTATCTCAGCGAAGTCCACCTCAATCCCATGCCACAAGTAGTACCCGATTTCTACTTGTGTTAAGGAAATCTGGTCCAATCCACCCCAGTTTCCACCTAGGCACTCCACAATCTGAGTCCAGAAATAACGCCAACAATTTTTAAATCCAGACAGAAAAATATGTCCAGATGTTCTCAGATTGTGCTCAGCATCGACCATGTCATCATGACCCATGGCGTGCAGTACCTCCCTGAAATTAACTCCTTTTAGCCTTTTTGCATAGGCTGAAGAAGAGGGAAGGTAGTTCAAGTGAAGGGCCTCCCGAAACCCATCAAGTGAAAGGATATACTGCTTAGTGCCTTCTTGTAAAGAAAAAGCAATGGACTTTTCATCCTTGCTTAGAGTAGCAGTATACCAGAATTCAAGTAAGTATCTATGATACATTACTTGAGGATCTGCAGTCAAGGCATAATGGAGAGGGGATTGTTCAAGAAATTTATTAATCCTCCCCATTAAGGTTTTGCCTTTGGCGTTCAGTGCGGCCATGAAATTATTCATATTGAATCTAAGGGTAATTGGATCGAACCCTTTTGGCCATTGAGCACTGGCCTTGACTACTTTGGATGGTTTGTATTCGAAAGCTATTAGTGATTTGGCGTGAGAAGCAGATTTAGCCATTATTTCTACAAGGGAAAACTGAATATGAAAGATGAATTTAGGGTTTTGAAGTTATGAAGGAATGAGAAAATGAGAGAGAATGATGATTGGGAGTAAATGTAAAGAGAAGTAAATGAAGGAATTGTTTTGGAAAATGGTATTTATATTTATGATGGAATACAAAGGGTTTTTCCAAAATAAATAAAAGAAAAATTGATTTTGAAATTCAAACCCACAACAAAAATATTATTTTAATGAAATCAATTTTGATCGGGTTTGAAGTCCGAAAATAATTTTGGTTATACGTCCGCATTTAATGCAACGACGGTTATGACCCCACATTTTCACAAAACTTTTCAACACTTTAAAGAAAAAGTGATCATTACTTATTATTTATGGCGCAACTTGTGTGACACGTCAGCCAAAAGCATCATTATTCAAACGTTAAACAGTAACTGTCACGTGTTCACACAACGACCAAGTATCCAAAAGACATTATAAAGGACTAACTCATTTCAGAAATAACTTATTTAAATCTGAGCATGATCAGATTTTAAGGAATCTGAACCATCTCAGTTTTCACACTTATTCTGAAATCATTTCAGAAAATCTGAAGCATTTCAGTCAAAATATTTTTCTGAAAGCAAAGTTCCCCCCTTAGAGAGAAACTCTTTTAAACATAAAAATATTTGACACTTCCCCCTGAGGTGATGCTATACAGGATTTAGCATACCTAACTCACTGATGAGATGTTTAAACGTTTTGACATCCAAGGGTTTTGTAAAAACATCAGCGAGTTGTTTATCAGTGGTTATGAAATGAAGTTCAATGTCACCTTTAATAATGTGATCTCTAATAAAATGATATCTGAGGTCGATATGCTTGGTTTTGGAGTGCATGACAGGATTGTGAAAGATGGCAATGGCACTGGTGTTATCACAAAATATAGGAGTCTTTGTATACTTAACACCATAATCAGTTAGTTGGTTCTTCATCCACAGAATCTGAGCGCAGCAACTGGCTGCAGAAATGTATTCAGCTTCAGCTGTGGAGAGTGATACTGCAGTCTGCTTCTTACTAGTCCAATTAACCAATTTGCCACCTAGGAAATGACAACCACCTGTGGTACTTTTCCTATCTATTTTACAACCTGCATGATCAGAATCTGAATAACCCATTAGATCTAGACTTGAGCCTTTGGGATACCAAAGACCAAGTCTGGGGACACCTTTAAGGTATCTGAAAAACCTTTTCATAGCATTTGCGTGTGCTTCTCTGGGATCAGACTGAAATCTTGCACAAAGGCATGTTTGATGTGTGAAATCGAGTTTGTAAAATTTATAAACAAGTACCCACTAAAAACCGACTACTACACACTGTCAGGCAGTGGACCTGATCACATATAGTATAGTAAGTAGTAAGTCCAAGATCGTTCGCAGGGATTGGTTTTGAAATAATCGTTTGCTAAAGTAGTTTTTAGGAAAAGGATGGAACCGTAGCCGAATTGCTACCTAACTTCGACAATTTGAAATTAAAGAAATTGAAATGACAAGACAATTAAAAGTAAAGAAAGTTCAGACAATATAAATAAAGATCATCCACTTCGAATCTACTTGACTTCAGCTATGATTGCACATGTTAAAGATCAAATTCTTTAGAGTTGACAAAATAATCGTGAAAGGATAAAAATGCTCGCGTGGTACCACCAACTGCTCGCAAATCACCCAAACACCTAAGTTGCTAGTTTAATTACCCAAGCCGGTACCACCAATGCCTAGAAAATCTCCCACACAATTAGTTTGCTTGATTATACAATTACCAATTATGCCTATGTGAATGAAAACGTGGTACCACCAACCGTTTCTAAACACGTTTACCGATTAATTCCTATTATAGATTTGACATTCACCGTCATACCATGAACCGGTGACAACCGACCGTAGACAATCGAATTGCAACGATAGACATATTCACCTAGTACCACTAACGATGAACACATAAACCATCAACATCAAAACAATAAATCACAAGGAATTAATTGATAAAGATCACGACACAACGATAATTGAATCAACTCTTGAATTAAAATATTGCAATCATATCATTTGTCAAGTTTCATCAAAGTGGATGATTAGAAATCTAGCCACTCATGCTAAATTGAAATTCATAAAAGAAATTGAAAGGGAACATATTGTACCAATGATTGTTGAAATTAAAATTGCAAAGACGGAAAAGTAGATACGATCTAGATGGGTGTTCTTGAATCTTCAATGAATCCAATGATGAAATCTGAGATGATCCTTGAAAGAATTCGTGGTAGAACAGCTCCTAGAAAGAAAATTTGATTAATTTGGGAAATAGGGTTTACTTTTCTATTTATACCTCCCCAAAATCTGATGCAAAGAAGGCTGAACCCTGAGTTCCCCGTGCACTCACTGCGGCGCAGTGAGCCTGGTGCACCCTTCACTGCGGCGCAGTGACATATTTCTGGAAATTGAGGTATTTTTCTCGACCTTGACTGCGGCGCAGTGGGGCTGGTGCACTCCCACTGCGGCGCAATGGTAATCCTCTGGAAAGCATTTGTCTTTGGCACCCTTCGACTGCGGCGCAGTGGGGCAACATCCCTCCCACTGCGGCGCAGTGTAATTCTTCTGGAATTCATGTGGCCTTCTCACCAGTGATTGCGGCGCAGTGGGGCTTCATTCCCACTGCGGCGCAGTGATAATCTTCTGAAATCTTTGGTTCTTCTTTATTAACAGCTCTCGAACACTCGTTTCAACATCTTGGCCTAAAATCGTCAGAAAATGCACCAAATGGACGCACAACCTGCTAAGAACCTGAAAGCACTAACAAACACCATAAACGCGCCAAATGCATACAAAATTGACTCAAAACACATACAAAAAAGGCCAATAATGATGTGGGCGATCTATATAAATTGGTCACATCAAATCCCCCCACACTTGAGCGTTGCTTGTCCTCAAGCAAATATGGAAATTAAGCAAAAGCATTCCTTGGCACGAAGCTATATAAACACATTACGATTATCAAAAAGAAGCCAAACCAAGTATGTCGATGACAAGGACTTTGGTGAAGCAGTTTTAATCTTAAATGAAAACCCGAAATGTTTGACAATATCTGAACAATCCACAAGCCTTAATAACACGACTAAGCAAAAGTGAAACAAATGAGCCTATCAAAATCATCCTACTCCAACGAACTTACGATTGGGGTTGAATATATATGAATAATCACTCATTGCTCGGTCGTGATGCATATCTTACCATAGGCTTGAACTAGGATCATAGCTTCACCGACATGGCGTGAGCACCAAGTACATCATCAAAATATGGCATATAAATCGGTTGTAATGTTAGGCTAAGGGTATTTACAATGGGATTTGGGAAATTTAGGTTAGTGTTAACAGGAAATAACAAAAGTATAAGTTATGTACAAAATAGTCTAATCAAACCCTTACCATTGATTGCCACCAACCCATAAGATGCTATCCGACGAACACACCTCAAAAGTAACAAGCAAAACCCGACACCATTGTGGTGTATCAACTTCAAACAACTTAGGAACAACCAAATCTTCCATTCTATTCACGAACCAAATGATACAACAATACTTTTGACATAAAAAAAATGAGAAGTACCCACTAGTAGCCCAAGTTCTTTTCTATTTTTTTATTTGCTTCCTCTTTTTTTTTTCTTTTTTTTTTTTTTTTTTTTTTTTTTTTTTTTTTTTTTTTTTTCTTTCTTTTTTCTTTTATTTTATTTTAATTGAATCAATTTACTCTACTAGTAGGCACCCTCTTACAATGATGAACAATGTCTATACAATATACTTCCTTTGAACAATCCAAGACATTCCCCAATAACTTGACCAATCGACGTATTCCCATAGACCAAGAATATTCCAACTGATAACCCACTGAAGCTCTCCCAAACCGCCCAAATAAACCAATGACAATCAATGGCCCCCCAAAAATTAGACTATCGGTATGGTGAGTTAAAGTTTGCATATTTAAGTGGATTTATACAAAGGAAAAGGCTAAGTTCAAAAAGGGTGTCTAAATGTATCTTGCACTAAGATGAGTGCAACAAAGGTTTACAAAGAAAGGAAAATCACTGACCAGAGTAGCCAACTACACTAAACATGTATGTACATGTATAAAAGTATGTATACTAAAGGTAAAAATATACATAAGCAAGGGGTGAATAGAAAGAAAATACGGGTCAAACCTAGTATGCCAATTCGTCATCCAATGTACTTATATCACAAAAGTGATCTCACTTCGGTCTCGTAACGATCACCAGGCCAAGTTCTAGCTCGACACATCACCGGCACACTCATATCAAAGAAAGTAACCCGGAATTGGAATAAATTAACCACAAATTTGCACATCTTAGTGCAGAGTTCGAAATGGAACCCTTACTTCCGAATAAATCCAAGAGCCTAAGAGAGGGACATATTTACAAGGCAATCAAACCAAAACCGTCAACACCTAGCACATCTATAAATGAATGATGAATCTCACAACTTTTGGGTGTTTGGGGTATTTGAGTATGCAAGTAATGTTATCAATCCACAAGGATTAGCCCAATAACCGTTCAGAACACATTTCGCCGATTAAATTTGTACCAAGGAAAACAATTTTTGTAGTAAAATTGCTCAATAAGTTATTATGAATTAAGTGACAAAAGCAATTTACCACAAGGACAAGCTCAACACTAGTTCCAAATCATATCATCTTCCGTCATCCAACCAAATCGAAACCACCAATCTCAAACATGCACATCATAGTTCAGAGTTCAAGATAGAACCCTTACTCTTGGA
>CM067168.1:74224973-74235499 GCA_034093135.1 Erigeron breviscapus
TTCCCACTGCGGCGCAGTGAGGAATATGCACTCCCACTGCGGCGCAGTAGGATGTATATCACAAGTGGGCAGAGGTTTGACACTGCGGCGCATCCAGGCTATCCCACCCCCACTGCGGCGCAGTGGGAATCTTCTGGAAAAAAAATTTCTTCACATTTTATGACAAAACTCAAATCACACTTACCCGGAACCGCTTCACATCGAGGCCACTCCTGCACTTACTAATAAAACAAGATTAAAACTAAATAATTCAAAGAAAAGTAAAACTAATAAAATAAACACGGGTTGCCTCCCGAGAAGCGCTTAAGTTATTAACGAGTCTTTAGCTTGACTCGACCAACCTTCAAGTTTCAAATTCAAACACGGGGATCTCATCAAATATCCCCTCGACCTGCTCTTCTTCTAAATATAGCTTAAGTCGATGACCATTGACAATGAACGATCCTTCACCATTTCGCTTAAACAACTCAACATATCACGACGGGTACACGTGCTTAATCTCAAACGGTCCAATCCATCTAGAAGTTAGTTTAGGTTGTTTAATCTTAAATTTAGACAAGAATAACAACACTTTAGCCCAACCTTAAACTCCTTTCTACGAATCCTCTTATCATGCCAAATCTTGGTTCTCTCCTTATAAAGCCTTGAATTCTCATAAGCACCTAACCTAAGCTCATCAAGCTCATGCAGTTGTAACATTCTAAGTTCACGTGCTTCCATCAAATCCAAATTCAAATTCCTTAAAGCCCAATACGCTTATGCTCTATCTCAATAGGAAGATGGCAAGTTTTGCCATAGAGCAACCGGTATGGCGTGGTGCTAATCGGCGTCTTATAAGCCGTCCTAAACACCCACAAGGCGTCATCTAACTTCTTTGACCACACCTTGGGGTTATCCCCAACAGTTTTCTCCAAAATCCTCTTCAAGGCCCTATTTGTGTTTTCCACTTGACCACTGGTATGTGGATGGTACGAGGTAGAAAAATAGTGGACAACACCGTACCTCTTCATCACTTTGGCCTATTGATGGTTTGCAAAATGGGTACCACGATCACTAATTAAAGCTCTAGGGCAACCAAAATGACAAAACAACTATTTCAAGAAATTAATGACTACACGCGCGTCATTCGTGGCAAAGCCTTGGCTTCGGCCCATTTAGACACGTAGTCAACGGCGACAAGAATGTACTGGAACTTATTAGACGGTGGGAATGGTCCCATAAAGTCTATACCCCAGACATCAAATACCTCACATACCTGAATGCTCTGTTGAGGCATCTCATCCGTTTAGTGATGTTCCCCTGTCGCTGACAGATGTCACAAGTCTCAACCAAAGTCTGGGCCTCCTTGAAAATTGTTGGCCAATAGAAACCTGCATCAAAAACTTTCTTACCCGTCACTGAAGGTCCATAATGACCCCCGGTTGGCCCGTAGTGACACGCATCCAAAATCTCTCTAGTCTCAGCTCCAGCAACACATCTCCTAATCATACCATCTGCATAAACACGAAACAAGTATGGATGGTCCCAAAAATAATACTTAACATCCGATATGAGCTTCTTCTTCTGCTGGGACGTGAAATCATCAGGTATCTCACCTGCAACCAAATAATTAGCTATATCTGCAAACCAAGGAGCTTCATCAGAGTTAGAGATAAACATTAAAGACTCATCGGGGAAGTGATCATTGATCTTCCCATCACGAAGTTCCTCCCGGTGAGGATCTTCCAAACGACTCAAATGGTCGGCAGCCAAATTTTCAGCCCCTTTCTTATCCTTTATCTCAATGTTCAAATTCTTGCAACAAAAGAATCCAACGGATAAGCCTGGGTTTAGCATCCTGTTTCGAGAACAGGTACTTAAGGGCTTAATGGTCAGTGAAAACTATGGTCTTACTCAAAACAAGATATGATCTAAACTTATCAAATGCAAAGACACTGCAAGCAACTCCTTTTCTGTAGTGGTGTAATTTTGCTGGGCGGGGTTCAAAGTCTTACTAGCAAAGTAAATGGGTTTGAAATGTTTCTCAACCCTTTGCCCTAGCACAGCTCCCACAGCATAGTCACTTGTATCACACATCAACTCGAAAGGCAATTCCCAATCTGGAGCTACCATGATAGGAGATCAGTCAACTTCTCCTTCAATACCTGAAAAGCACTCAAACAAGCATCATCAAAAACAAAAGGAACGTCCTTTTCCAACAAGTGGGTCATAGGACGAGTAATCTTAGAGAAATCCTTAATAAATCGACGATAAAAACCTGCATGTCCAAGAAAACTCCTTACCCCTTTCACATTGGAAGGCGGGGGTAATTTGGCAATTACATCTATCTTAGCCCGATCAACCTCAATCCCGGCCTTAGACACTTTATGACCTAACACAATACCCTCAGTCACCATAAAATGGCACTTTTCCCAATTCAAAACAAGGTGTGCCCTCTCACACCGTTCCAACATCCTATCCAAATTACTCAAACATGAATGAAAATAATCCCCAAAAACTGAAAAATCATCCATGAAAACTTCCATGGAAGTTTCAAGCATGTCCTGGAAAATAGCAATCATGCACCTTTGAAAGGTGCCAGGGGCATTACACAAACCAAACGGCATACGCCGATAAGCAAAAGTGCCAAATGGACAAGTGAAAGTGGTTTTCTCTTGGTCCTTGGGATCAATGGGTATTTGAAAGTACCCGGAAAACCCATCAAGAAACAAAAATATTCATTCCCTGCAAGACGTTCCAACATTTGATCAATAAAAGGAAGGGAAAATGATCCTTACGGGTGGCATCATTAAGCTTACGGTAATCTATACAAACCCGCCAACCCGTAATAGTCCTAGTGGCCAAAAGCTCCTTATTATCATTTTCAATGACTGTCATGCCCCCTTTTTGGGCACACAGTGGACAGGACTTACCCACGGACTATCAGCAATAGGAAAAATGATTCCTGCATCAAGAAGCTTAATTACCTCTTTCTTAACAACCTCCTTCATATTAGGATTCAGCCGCCTTTGTCTCTGGACAACGGGCTTAACATCATCAAGAAAATCAATCTTATGCTGGCAGAAATTAGGACTAATACCTGGAATATCTGTGGTCTTCCAAGCAAAAGCCCGCTTATGGGCTTTAAGAACAGACATGAGACGGTCTTTCTCGTCACTCGAGAGTGAGGACGAGATAACCACTGGAAGAGAAGACTCACCTGACAGATATGCATACTCTAGATGGTCTGGAAGCGGCTTAAGCTCCAAGTCAGTAGGTGGTACCTCAACAGAGTTAGGTACCCTTGAACTCCCATCAGCAACTACCTCCTCAAAAGTCTCATCCTCGGGAGGTGATTCATCCAAGCTCAGTGCCATGACCTCTGCAAACAAAGCTTCATCAGTAATATCTCCAGATCCTAAATTAGCGATCTCTTCCTCTCCAATATCTGTCTCCATGAATTCCTGAAATTCTTGATCTAATGCATCATCAATGACATCAATCCTGAAACAAGTCTCATCATTAGAATATAAATGCTTGATGGACTTTTCAACATTAAACACAATTCTATCCGTACCCACACCCAAAGAAATTTCCTTATCCTTCACACGGATGATTGCATCCACGGTATTAAGGAATGGGCGTCCAAGAATAAGAGGGACCTTCGTATCTTCCTCCATTTCGAGGATAACGAAGTCAACTAGAAAAACAATGTGGCCAACTCTGACACTAATGTTTTCAGCAATCCCGATGGGATACTGAAATGAATGGTCAGCAAGTCTTATACTCATGCGAGTAGGGCGAAGGACTCCCAATGACAAATTGGCATAAACCGAGTAAGGCATCAAATTGATGCTAGCCCCTAAATCAGCTAAGGCTTTACAAATAATAGTTCTAATAGAGCAAGTGATAAAAAACTCCCTGGGTCTTCAAGCTTTGGTGGAATGCGGTTCTGCAAGATAGCAGAACACTCGGCATAAGAAATGTAGCCTTTGCCTCTTCAAACTTCCCTTGGTCTGTCACAAGCTCTTTAATGAGCTTGGCATAATTGGGCATCCCCTGAATAAGATCAACTAAAGGAACATTAATATGAACATTTTTGATCATGTCCACAAACTTGTTATATTGCTCCTTCAGCTTTGCTTTCCTGAAACCTCTGTGGAAATGGTATCTTCGGCTTGTATGGTTTAACCTCTGGAACCACAGCCGGTTTTGATGGAGTGACCGGAGTCTTCACGGTCGAATCTTCCTCCATCACTATTTCATCAACATCGGTGTCATCACCCCCGTTATCCTGTATATCTGAAACAACAACATTAGGAATAGGAGGTGGGTCATAAGACCTACCAGTACGAGTGGTGATGGCTTTGGCTTGCTCATTACGGACTGGAGGTGGAGTGTATTTCTGTCCCTGACTAAACTATCCCGAATTAAACTGAGGTCTAGGATTCTGCTGTGTGTTGCTAGGAAGAGTCCCCGTGGGCCTAGCAAGAGCTGCCATCCTACTTTCGAGATCCTTGAAATTAGCACCCTGATTTTTCATGTTGATCTCCACCTTCCCGCTTATCTGATCCAACCTCTCACTCAAAGCCTTAGTATCATCCCTGATCATTTGAATGCTAGTGTTTGTTTCAACTTGATTACTAGCCAACTGCTTCATCATCTCCCTCAACTCGGCATTAGGATCGGCATTAGAAGAAGAAGAACCTGATCCTTGTCCTTGCTGAGTCTGCTGTTGTGGCTGATTCTGATAATTATCTCTTTGCCACCTAGTTACCTGAAAAACGAGGAGCATTAGCTTGAAAAGGAGAGTTATAAAGAATTACCTGAAGGCCGGTTCAGGAAACCGGTGTTGCGGTGGTAGCTCCCTTGGGGTTGATTCTTACCCCAAAAAGCATATCTCAATTCTTGTTTAGACTTCTTATTCAACCCATCAAAGAAAAGCTCCACATATTGTTCCTTAGTCAAATTGTGACCTGGACAATTTCTCAACATCTCGTTGAAACGAACCCAAGCATCTACAACATCTTCTCCATCATCTTGTTCAAATGACCTAATCATATTCTCCAACTTTCTTTGAGTTCTAAGTGAATAAAACTCACCAATGAAAGCCTCCTTAAGTTGGTTCCAAGTAGTGATTGAATTTTCTGGAAGATCATTGAACCAATCAAGTGCTTCTCCGGTGATTGACATGGGAAATGTCTCAAGTTTCACGGCATTCATTTGATTTTGACCATATTGATAAAGCCGAGCCAACTTTTTAAACCTATCCAAGTGTTGGTAAGGATCCCATTTCCTTTTTCCATCAAATTGGTGCTCTTCTATGCTCTTAAGATGATTCCCTTTCAAATTGAAAGTGTGATCAATGGCCGGTGGTCTAATGGCGGAGCCACGGCTAGTTGGAATAGTTTGAACCCTCTCGCCATAGCGAGTGTCATTTGGATCCCTTGGTTGTTCGTCACCCATCTCTTATCGCTTAACTTCTAAATGGAAAAATTCGACTAAATAAAACCCTTCCTCGTCCGAATCAGGAGTGGGTTTAGCTATAGGTGAAAACGGTGTTGGTATTGGTGTTGTGGGTTCAGTGAAGTTAAACCGACGCCCTCTTGGTCTTCTCGGAGTAGACAAAGGACTATTCAAAGGTAGACCCGAAGAACGCAAGTTCATCAACTAAAGAAATATGCCTGCAAACACACAACTAACACAAACACGTCAAATGCAACTGTGATAAGAAAAGAAAACTAAACTAATAAAACAAGTAACTTCCTCACGCGTGAGAAAGGATCAAACCACTAAATTAACAACTAAATTGGCACACAATCCCCGGCAGCGGCGCCAAAAACTTGATGTGTGAAATCGAGTTTGTAAAATTTATAAATAAGTACCCACTAAAAACCGACTACTACACACTTTCAGGCAGTGGACCTGATCGCATATAGTATAGTAAGTAGTAAGTCCGAGATCGTTCGCGGGATTGGTTTTGAAATAATTGTTTACTAAAGTGGTTTTAGAATAAGGATGGAACCGTAGCCAAATCGCTACCTCACTTTGACAATTTGAAATTAAAGAAATTTAAATAACAAGACAATTGAAAGTAAAGAAAGTTCAAACAATATAAATAAAGATCATCCACTTCGAATTCACTTGACTTCAGTTATGATTGCACACGTTAAAGATCAAATTATTTAGAGTTGACAAGATAATCGTGAAAGGATAAAAATGCTCGCGTGGTACCAACAACCGCTCGCAAATCACCCCAACACCTAAGTTGCTAGTTGAATTACCCAAGCAGGTACCACCAATGCCTAGAAAATCTCCCCAACAATTAGTTTGCTTGATTATCCAATTACCAATTATGCCTATGTGAATGAAAACGTGGTACCACCAACCGTTTCTAAACACGTTTACCGATTAATTCTATTATAGATTTGACATTCACCGTCATACCATGAACCGGTGACAAACGACCATAGACAATCGAATTGCAACGATAAACATATTCACCTAGTACCACTAACGATGAACACATACACCATCAACATCAAAAGAATAAATCACAAGGAACTAATTGATAAAGATCACGACACAACGATAATTTAATCAACTCTTGAATTAAAATATTGCAATCATATCATTCGTCAAGTTTCATCAAAGTGGATGATTGGAAATCTAGCCACTCATGCTAAATTAAAAATAACAAACGAAATAGAAAGAGAACATATTGTACCAATGATTGTTGAATGTAAATTGCAAGACAGAAAATTAGATACGATCTAGATGGGTGTTCTTGAATCTTCAATGAATCCAATGATGAAATCTGAGATGATCCTTCGAAGAATTCACGGTAGAACAGCTCCTAGAAAGAAAATTTGATCCTTGGGAAAATAGGTTTTTTTTCTTCTTTTTATACCTCCCAAAAATCTGATGCAAAGAGGCTGTAACCCTGATTTCCCCGAGCACTCACTGCGGCGCAGTGCGCAGTGAGCATGGTGCGCTCCCACTGCGGCGCAGTGGCAGGTCCCTGGAATTCTGTCCTTATGGTGACTGCGGCGCAGTGGGGTGTGAATACTCCCACTGCGGCGCAGTGGGTGTGAATACTCCCACTGCGGCGCAGTGGTAATCCACTGGAAATATTTTATTCTTGATCCAATTGCGACTGCGGCGCAGTGGGGCAGCATCCCTCCCACTGCGGCGCAATGAAAAGTCCCTGGAAATAATGTGTCTTCTTCATCAATGGCTGCGGCGCAGTGGCAGGTCCCTGGAATTCTGTCCTTATGGTGACTGCGGCGCAGTGGGGTGTGAATACTCCCACTGCGGCGCAGTGGTAATCCACTGGAAATATTTTATTCTTGATCCAATTGCGACTGCGGCGCAGTGGGGCAGCATCCCTCCCACTGCGGCGCAATGAAGATTCCCTGGAAATAATGTGTCTTCTTCATCAATGGCTGCGGCGCAGTGGGGCAGCATTCCTCCCACTGCGGCGCAGTCAAATCTTGCTGAAATCTTTGTTCTTCTTTATCAACATCTCTCGAACACTCGGATCAACATCTTGGCCTAAAATCGTCAGAAAATGTACCAAATGACGCACAACCTGCTAAGAACCTGAAAGCACTAACAAACACCATAAACGCGCCAAATGCATACAAAATTGACTCAAAACATATACGGAAAAGGCCAATAATGATGTGGGCGATCTATATAAATTGGTCACATCAGGTCACAATCTGTTAGTCTCATTTTACTTTGATTCTTTGTAAGCTGATAGTTAGAAGTGTTGTTGGGTTTTGTCATCATCAAATAGGGGGAGATTGTTGAGTCCCAATGTTAATTGTAATATTAATGATGACAAATCTGACCTATAAACACTTAGTAATCTTTTGTTCTTGTAATCTGATCTGGGTCAGACTAAGCTGACACAGCTTACGATCTGTCTCTGACCCAGATCATTTCATACTTTGTAATTGTAAGATCTTATGGAAGCTAGTGTTATTCAAGCTGCATCAACAATGTAATAGCATTCAGTCCAAGTCGAAGAGGAGGATTGAAGATAGAAGACCAAGCTGTTAGTGGAAGACAGCTTAGGATTAGCAGTCAGCTTGGAAACACTTAGGCAGATTGGTGCTTTGACAAATGGCCCAAATCTGTGTCTGACAATCAAGTGAAGATAACAACCTGGATTGAAGATAAGACAAATGACGTGACTAGGAAGAATCCTAGGATCCAGGTTGGTGGTTGGTTTTACATATGTGTGTCCATACTCTTATTGGTTGATGAAAAAATGTGCGTCAGTACGTGGGGGACCACAAGTACCATGAAAGGCACGATTGATTATTCCTTTATCATCCACTGAATGAAGAACACGTAGCTGCAACGGACACAAGTGAAGGAGCGCTTTCGCCTATAAAAGCCTCATTCATGGATTGCATATGTGTGGCATTTCCTGAGAATCATTCTTCACACAAGTTTCTCTGCTCTTACACACAGCTTAGTCCTGTACGAGATCAGCTTGGGCTGATTCTCTTGAGCTGAAACTTATTGATTGTTGTTTGTCATTTCATAGGGTTGTTTAGATCTATAGGCTATCTTTATTCCGCAACAACCCTGTAATTCTTTGTATAGATTATTTCTTAATAAAGGATTACATTTGAAAACCATAATCTGTGTTCAAGAATGTTTTTATTTCTTTACTGCTTTACTGTTTTAATGATTCCTGCTCTTTACTTACTTGCTTAATATACATAAACTGAATCTTAAAACGTTTCGTGTTAAAAGTTTGTAAAGATTAAGGAAAGTTGTATTCACCCCCCTCTATAACTGTTCTGTGTACAATATACTTTGGTATATTGATACACCGTGGGACGTATCAAGTTATCTTGAGGTGCGGAATCCCTCACAATAACTTGGTGATCAACAAAAAGCCCCTAGATCACCTGCTGCCTCGCAGATCTTCTTCGGGCTAGAGGAACAACCTTTGACGACTTAACCTGCACAAGTATGCTTGATATTTCGACAAATGTTCAACCCTAAACTCTGTTAGGGTTCGGTTTATATAGGTAACACCCGACATGGGCTTCAGCGAGTCGGCCTCGCAAATCCAGCCCAGCCCGTCACTAATGCGAGGTCGCATTCTGTGATTGGCCTCGTATTTGACCATGCAAATACGGAGTCGTATTCCCTATGTGAAATGCGAGGTCGCATTTCACACTTAGCAGATTTATTACACATTCAATACTTAAACTTAATCTAGTATTCTATGCATAATACTAAGTTCATTAATGACAATCACATTACAAAGACATATAACAATATAAGCCCAAACAATCTAGACTGCTATTGACATAGATGTGCACTTACAGACTCCCCCTTGGCAATAGCTTCTAGACGTTAACATACATATGTCTTCGTCTTGTCTTTGTCATTAATCTACTTCCTCTGCTTTTTCTTCTTGCTCCTGCTCTGCTCCTTCTCAGTCTCAGTCTTAGTCTCGAAATCAGAATCTGACTCTGACTCTGAAGGAGTATGAGTTAACCCTAACCGTTCTTTCTCTTGATCCCACATAGATCTTGGATCATAATAATAATCCGCAATCTCTGCCCTAGCTCTCATATGAGCTTGTGGATCATATCCCAACCTCTTCTCCAGTCTATGCACAATAATTGGATGCAAATCTGACTCGGTAGAAGTATTATTGGTAGAGTCGGTCTTGGTAGACTCACTATCCTGAGCACTAGCATAATCAGCATCAAGAGCAATAGCATCAGATTGCCCTACCAAATCCTTATCCTTATCTAATTGATCAACATCAACATCTTCTGTAAGGAGTTTGGTTTGAGGTGCCTCAAGCTCAACTACCATGTTTATCTCTGTAGACATCTGTTCTTGAGCTTGTGGAGCTTCTGAGGTTGCCTTGCCAGCAATACCAGCCTGGCTAGACTCTCCTTGAGTCTTTGTTCTTAAAATAGAACTCCCTCCTAGCTCTTGAGTAGCTCTTGCAGCATCTGGATCTTCATTCTGATCATCATCATGCCTTGCCTTAGCTAGCTCATCACCTCTGCAACCTAAGTTGTCTCTCTCAGCTCTAACCTTGAGATAGTTATCGATGAGCTCATGCAGTTTTTCTTCGGAGATCTTGACTCCCTTCTTCAATGCATCTGCCATCCTGATAACCTTCTCATCTAGAACTAAATACTTCTCATCTAGATAAATACTTCTTATACATACTGGACACTACCACCTCGACCTTGCCCAACTTGTCTTCCAAAAACTTATTCTTGTCACTAAAAACCTTAAGATCACCAGCTAAACGAGTGATCAAACCTCTCATCTCATTCATCTGTCTCTGCAGATCACCAAGATTAGTTTCTTCACTTGATTAGTTTCTTGCACTTTTGTTTATGTGGTTGTGGCTTGTATGTGTGGTTCTTCTATATAACGAGTAACAACTAGTGCACCGTCAGACTTTATGGTGTAGAAAGAATCTAAAACTCTCCATAAAATTCCAGATGGAAGCTAATTAAGTCCGTTGGTTATGTATATTTATGAAGTGG
>CM067168.1:74236499-74276130 GCA_034093135.1 Erigeron breviscapus
AGCTGGCACAGATTTCCTTTGCGATCTTTTCTTTTTAGCACTGTGAGGAACTAAGTCCTCAACAATGGGTCTTTTAGAAGCGGATTTTGACAAAGTGGATGAGGGTGTGGCTAGGGTGGCTGATGTTTTGGCCAACCCTTCACCCTCTTTTGAAGGAGAAAAATATTGAATAGATTGAGAAGAGTTTGAGGGTTCAGAAGCATGTGTACCTGGGTCCCCCTGATTAGCAGATTGAGTGTCAGACTCAGATTGCGTCGAAGAAGGGACAGCTTCCCCAAGTACTTCTTGTTCCCTTTCTCTTTGCCTGCAAAAATCAAGGTAGATCTGCATTCCTCGGGTCAGACCCTGCACAGATACCTTGGGACTATTGAAAATGTTATTGTTGATAGACTTGCATTCCACAGTCTGACCAGTTGCCAGGCTGTAATCATTGTCAAGTATTGCTTCAATGATAAGAGCAAGAATCCTACCATAAGGTATGGTAAGACTCTTCTTATGAACACGATCAACTAAGTCCTTAAAAATTAAGCCAGCAAAATCTATTCTGGTCATAGTGACCATTGCATGAAAAATCTGCAATTCTAGAACATTAGGTTGATCAAAGCTGCCTGCCTTTACTTGTAAAGTTTTAGAAATTGTGCTCAATAAATAATTCCAAATACCAGTTAAATATTTCATTTTGACCACTGAAGCCAATGGACCAGTATATCCAACTTCTTGTAAAATATTTTTGGCTTCAGTATGAGACACAACATTTTCATATTCATCATCAGGCATATAAGACAGCTCAAATGCAGACCTAATCCTCTCATAAGAAATATATACCTTTTTCTTACCATTGAGGATTGTGCCATAGATTGCAGCATCTCCTTTCTTGTTCTGTCCACAAAACAGCTCGCCCAAAATTCACAAAGAAGATCTTGAAACACCCAGTCTGGCTTCTCAATCATCACCTTGCCGAATGGATGATGCCATAAGAAAGCCACAATCTCATCATATCCTTTTGCCCATGAAGGAGGATGAATATTGGCATGAACCAGACTGCCAATCTTGATTTACCAGTATCAAGATCAGCCGGGACCACTACTACATTACTTCCCACCACATAAGGTGAAAGCTTGTTGGCGCTTATTGGAGCTGGGTATTGACTTTCAGGTTCAGAAGAAGAACTAGATTGAGAATCATTTGAATGAATAGAAACAGATGATGATGCCATTTTAAAAAACAATTTTTAGAAGAAATTAAACTCAATAAAACAGTAATCAGATTAGAGAAAAAAATTGATTTGAGAAAAATATGAACAAGTGATTTGGGATTTAGGTTAAATTGATATTATATACAAAACTCAAAATATCCCGTTTGAAAAAGTTGGAGAGAGAAAGATTTTGATTGGAGGATCAACAAGTAGTGGTGGTACTTTTTCAGTAACCGGCTGTAACCACTACACGTGTTACACTCCAATAGGATCAACAAGTACACTAAATAAAATAATGAAAGTAATAAAACACACTGAGATATTTAATAACAAAAATAACCACGAAGCTGGGTCAGACTCAGCTTACCCTCTTTTACTTGGAAATGCACCAAGTATGAAAGGGTAGTCTGGGTTATGACACAGCTTACCCTTAAAATTTAGTATAACTCTAAGGGGTCAGATTTGCTATTATTTAGCTCACTACCTTTTACAAGTTAAGCATACCTAGCTTACTTATGAGATAGTTGAACCTTGATTCATCCAATGGCTTTGTGAACAAGTCAGCAAGCTGATTATCTGTTGGAATGAAGTGGAGTTCAACATCTTCTTTCATTACATGATCCCTGATGAAATGATCAATGTGCTTGGTCCTTGAAGATTGGAGTTTTTGATGCAGTGACACCATAGTCTTGAAGCTGATATTGCATCCAAAGAATTTGAGAGCAACAACTTCCTGCAACAACATATTCAGCTTCTGCAGTGGAGATAGAAACTGAATGCTGCTTCTTGCTGGACCAGCTTACAAGTCAATTGCCAAGCAATTGACAAGCTCCTGAAGTACTTTTTCTGTCAATCTTACAGCCTGCAAAGTCAGAATCTGAATAGCCAATTAGATCAAATCCTGAGTCTTTGGGATACCAAAGACCCAGATTGGGACTACCTTTAAGGTATCTAAAGATTCTCTTCACAGCCTTAAGATGAGATTCCTTAGGACTAGCTTGATATCTTGTACAAAGACATGTAGCAAACATAATATCTGGTCTACTAGCAGTTAAGTAAAGTAATGATCCTATCATACCCCTATAAGCTGTGATGTCAACAGATTTGCCGTTTTTATCCTCATCCAGCTTATCACCAGTTCCCATAGGAGTTTTCATAGGTGAGCAATCACTAAAACCAAACTTTGTTTAAGAGATCTTTAACATACTTTCCTTGATTTATGAAAATTCCATTTTTAGTCTGTTTAACTTGTAACCCAGAAAATAGTTTAGTTCTCCCATCATGCTCATTTCATACTTTTTAGACATTAATTCAGAAACTTTTTGCAAAGTCTTTCACTGCTAGACCCAAATATTATATCATCTACATAGATTTGTACAAGCAGGATATCACCATTATACTTTCTCACAAACAAAGTCTTGTCAACATTACCTCTTTTGAAGTTGTTAGCCAATAAGAATTTAGACAGAGTGTCATACCATGCTCTTGGAGCTTGCTTCAACCCATAGAGAGCCTTGTCAAGCTTGAACACATGGTCAGGAAACTTTGTATTTTCAAAACCAGGAGGCTGTTCAACATAGACTTCTTCTTCCAATTTTTTTTTTTTTTTTTTTTTTTTTTTTTTTTTTTCAACATAGACTTCTTCTTCCAATTTTCCATTAAGAAATGCACTCTTCACATCCATTTGATAGACTTTGAAACCTTTGTGAGCAGAGAAGGCCAGGAACATTCTGATTGCCTCTAATCTTGCCACTGGTGCAAAGGTCTCATCATAATCAATTCCATCCTCTTGTCTGTAACCAAGAGCTACCAATCTTGCTTTATTTCTGGTCACAACTCCCCTTTCATCCATTTTATTTCTGTAGACCCACTTGGTTCCAATCACAGTCTTGTGATGAGGTCTTGGAACAAGTTCCCAAACCTTGTTTCTTTCAAACTGTGTTAACTTATCTTGCATTGCATTTACCCAAGAAGGATCTGCTAGAGCTTCATCAACCTCAGTTGGTTCCACCTTGCTTATAAAATTGACAAACATGCAGAAATTGCCTGTTGCCTTTCTTCTTGTTTTAACACCAGAGAGTGGATCACCAATGATTTGGTTAATTGGATGACTCTTTGTCCATCTGGTAACATGGACAATGGACTGATTCAGATTAGATGGTTCAGCATGATCAGCTTAAGGAAGAGGCTGATCAGCTTGGACTGGAATGGAGGGATCTGAACCAGTTGGAGAGTCATTTAATGGATTCTGAATAATTTCTTCAGTAGGAGTAGGATCAGCTTGTGCATTTTCAAAGATTGGAACACTTTCTTCTTCTTCTAAAAGTTGCTCCCCCTGAGTTTGAGCATTATCAGCTCCAATTGGAGGATTAGTTGGAGGCTCATTCTCAGGTACAGCCAGTTCTTCAAAATTGAAGTCTTCATCTTCAGGAGGAGAGCAATCTGGCTTAGAACAACCTTCATCAATGCTTACATTAACAGAGTTCTCAATTGTTTTAGTTCTCTTGTTGTAAACTCTGTAGGCTTTCATCATTGTTGCATATCCAAGTAGGATACCTTCATCTGATTTCTCATCAAACTTTCCAAGATGGTCTTTCTGATTCAGAATGTAGCAAGGACTTCCAAACATTCTTAGGAAACCAATCTCAGGTTTTCTCCCCCTAAGAAGTTCATATGCAGTCTTCTGGTGTCTTTTCACAATAAGGGATCTGTTCTGGGTAAAGCAAGTTGTGTGTACTGCTTCAGCCCAGAAATGAGACATGACATTGTTTTGAGCCATCATGGATCTGGCAGCTTCAATAAGAGTTCTGTTTCTTCTTTCTGCAACACCATTTTGCTGAGGAGTTCTGGCAGCTGAGTAGACTTGTGAAATCCCTTTTTCACTGCAAAAAGAATTAAGAGTGATATTCTTAAATTCAGTACCATTATCACTCCTTAATTGTCTAACAGGCCTTTTGTAGAGAATTTCAGCTTGCTTGATGAAATGAATAATGCTCTCAGCAGCTTCACTCTTGTGCTTTAGAAAGAAAACCCAGGTGTATCTTGAATACTCATCAACAATTACCAAGGAGTACCTCATTCCAGTGAATGATGGAGTACTAATTGGTCCAAATAAGTCCATATGAAGCAGATCCAAACAATTATCAATGGTTGAGCATGTTTTAGACTTAAAAGTAGCTTTATGTTGCTTGCCTTTCTCACAAGCACCATACAGCTTGTCCTTCTCATAATTGATCACTGGAAGACCAAACACCAACTCTTTCTTACACAGCTTGTTGATGTCTTTGAAATTTATATGAGACAGCCTTTTATGCCACAACCAATTCAGCTCATCTTGAGTCTTTGACATGAAACAGACTTCTCTTGTGACAGTTGGATTTCTCATGTCAAAAGAATACAAAGACTCATCCCTCTTTGCAATAAGAACCACATTGCCTTCTAAATCAAGAACAATACCCTTATCAGACTTGAATCTCACTTCATAACCAGTATCACACAACTGACTCACACTGATCAGATTGTGCTTCAAACCATTTACATATGAGACTCTTCTAAAAGTAAGAGGACCATTTGAAAGTACACCAAAACCTTCAGTCTCTCCTTGAGAATCATCTCCAAAAGTAACATTAGGACCAGCGCGAATCCTAAAGCTACATAGCAGGGACTTACATCCGGTCATATGCTTGGAACATCCACTGTCCAAGTGCCAGGTATTATCGTCATGACTGCCCTGCAATTATGATAAGAGATTAGTTCTTTTTGGGAACCCATCCAAAGATGGGTTCACCAGAGCTGACCTTCTGGTCTGACTCAGATTGGGTAACTAAACATAGACTCTTATCACATTTTGAAACCCATTGTTGCTTGGTCTGTCCTTTACCAGATTCAAAGTTCTTTCTAGCAACATTTAGAGTTTCTTTTTGAACAAAACCCTTGCCTATTCCAGCTTTCTTACATTCAGCTCTCAATTTTCTTTGATCAACAGTTTTTGGATCAGACACATTCTTAAGAAAATTTGTTTCCATTGACACCTTATCAGTTTTGGACTCAACATATTTTAAAATCAACTTGTCAGAGTCAGACTTGGTGTTACTTGAAATAGACTTAGATTTTGCTTGTGACTCATTTCCTAGAGAACCAGACTTCTTACTCTTTAAAAGCTTTATTTTCTCTTTAGGAACACTATGATCTCTAACCTTTCTTTTATTTTTCTTTAAACTATTCTTGTTTGTTTTAGTCTTTGAATCTGACTCAGATTGGGTGATGGTCAGCTTGGACAAGTCAAGACTTTCTTCAGGTTTTAACTCAACAACCTGATCAGCTTCAGGCACAGCTTCAGCAATGGTCTGACCAATGGTTTCAGGATCTTTAAACCCAATACCCGATTTCTGAACCATCTTAATTGGTTTAGAATTCATTCCATTTGTTTGGACTTTGGGTGGTGAAGGAGGCTGATAACAAGGCTCCATAGCACATACTTCAGCAATGGCTATGGCCCTATCATAATCACCATCAAAAATAACTTGGATCTGATGAGGTATTTGTTCATTTACACACTTAGCAACTCTTTTGGAGCTTATACACCATGTTTCAGTAATTTGTTTAACCTTTAAAAACTTTTCTTCTGCAGTTTTAGCTTCTTTAATCAAAATGGAGTTTAATTGCTTTTGAGCTTTAACTTCAGATTCTAGTTTTTCAATGGTGTGACTCTTAGAGCTGTTATCAAGTTTCAAAACATGTATTTCCTTTTTGAGTTATTGATTAAAGTGTTTTTGTAGCAGAACCTCATCACCAAGTTTATTCAGTCTGGACAGTTTCTCATTATCAGACAGATTGGAAAAAGAAGTTACCTCAGGTGGAGCAGTCTGACTGGTAGACGCCTGGTGAGCTGACTCAGATTGCTGTTGTATTTTCACCAGATCTTCAGCAAATCTTTGAGTAGCTTCTTTAGCCATGAAACACTTGGCATCTTTGTACAGCTCATCATCAGATGATGTGCACTTTCAGCCCAGTCTTTGGCTACCAGACTCTTTTCACTTTTATTCACCTTCTCAGTCAGCTCAGCTACTTGTGCTTTCAAGGCTTTGTACTTAGTCTTGAGCTTTGAGTATTTTTCACCTCTTCCACCTTTGGCTGGCACAGCTTGAGTAGTTTCTTTATGTAAGTCCCAACTCAATAGATCATACTACCTGAAGACACCTCTATGTCGATGGTGGAGTTACTTTGCAATATAAGCGCTGAACTGGAGACGACCAGTTACAGTGAGTATATACCAAGTTCTAGATAGATTACTTATTTAAGTGACAAAAAGTAAAGAACAATGCAATAATATAAAATACTTGTAAAGTAAATTGTTGAGACAATATGTAATTTTCAAGTGTAATTTATTTATTAACTTTAAATAAATTACAAGGTTGTTGCGGAACCAAGATAATACAAAGTATGTAAATATCCTAACAACCTATGAACTACAATTGATCTACACTTGGAAATTCTCAAAACAATCGAAACACTTAAAGTTGTGAAATGTTCCTTTTTACGATTGAGAGAATATTGCACAAGTTCACCAAGAATATTGCAGGTATGCAAAGTGTGTGTGAAGTGTTATTCTTGTTGTGCAATGACTTCTATTTATAGGCAAAGTTGACATTGGGATGTCAACTTTGGCCGTACAAATATGGTTGAGAACATTTAAGGAATAGCATTTAATTCCTTAAAATGCTGTGCAAAGTTATAGTATAAAGTAACTTTGCTCAACCTGCTTTATGTACCTTGTTGTACTTTATACATAGATAAATCCTTTTATCCGTGTAATAGCACATAAAGCATAAAATTCTTTTCCTAGTAATCAGTGTAAAGCTTTGTAAGAGCTTTCCACTGATGGTCTCCAGTTTGTAACTGACTAGAATGTCAATTGGGCTTCGCTGCCATTGTCATTCTCTATCTTCCACTTGTTGTCTTTGACTTCAACTGGAATGATTCTTCAACTGGTCAGTTCTCAACTGGAGGAAGTCTTCAGTTGCGTTAACTGTACGATGCAACTGGACTTCAATATATTTCTGGACAAATCTTCTTGGTCTCCAGGTGCAACTGGAGACTGGCCAGTTTCACCGAAACTGGTCCTAACAAATTCCCCCTATTTGTCCTGAAAATATTGCCAAGTCTTTTTCAGTTCTTGTATCTGTACAAGTGTGAACTGGAGAGACTTGTTCGATTAAATCTATCAAAGTTTTCCAAGGCATTTTTATAGATCAATAAATGCCTTGGGTTTTTCTTTTAAGCTTGTTAGATCTAATCTATTATCTATCTTGTGGTTACAAACTGGTAACTTCATTTATACAGAGGAATGAAATTTACACAAGTTACAGAATGTAAACAAAACTACAAGCAGATAAACTGAAAGGAAAATTTAAGATGGCCCTTCGCCAATTCTCCTTTTCTTTGTCACTGAAGAGATAGGCTGAGAGTCTTCAGGATCAATATTCAATTTTAGCTCCAGATTCTCTTTGTGTTGAATCTTGCCCTTCAAGAAGTTGACCCAAGCTTTCTCAAACCTATTCTTTTGTGCCTTTGCTTCCAAAAAGTTCACCATTTCCACCCATTCTGAGAACCCATATTGCATTGCACCAGGATTGTCAGTTCTAACTAGTGGCCCTCTAGTATAACTAACTTCAACATGAAAGTGCTTGGTGCCTGGCTTAATTGTTACAAAGACACCATTGATTGCCCCACTGTGTCTTCTGGTTGCCATGATCTGGGAATAATACTCTCTAGCTGCAGATTCATTTGATATTTTAGTACTCCCAGCTCCAGCAGCCAGCACAGCAGCCTTGATGTCATCATTTGATACATCGCCAGTTGGTTCAAGGAAAGTTCTAAGATCAGCATCTCTATGTAGTGGTTTTCTTGGTTGAGGGTTCCTTCTTGGTGGATTCAAGACCCTTTTCACAACCTTCTTTACATTTTCAATTCTTTTCAGAATCCCACTGGCCCTGTTCTCTTTTGCCTTCTCCACTGATATATTAAAGTTTCTGGCATCATGCTCAGCTTCATCATCAGGATAGTGCTTGTCCAGTTCAACGTCAAGCATTTCTTTTAACATATCCACTATCCTGGCATCATCTTTCACTCTGGCATATTCCTCCTTAGTGATTCCTAATAAGTGAGCATCACTAATATCAAGTAATTTTATCTTGGCCAGATGTTGTCTGGCTTCAGCTTGGTTTGCTTGTTTCATTTTCTTTCTTTCTTTTATTTGATCTCCAAGCCTTGCCAGACGTTTGCTATCACTTTCAGAAACTGGAGGAAGCAAGTCAACATTGCCAGTTTCAAGCATTGGTACATCAGTGGCCGGCTGGGCTTCATCAGATGCTATTGCTTTACCCTTATCTACATTTCCCTTATCCATCACATCCACATTCTCTTCAACCCTTTGCTCACCAGTTTCAGTACTGGCAGCCACAACTGTTTCACTACCAGATTGACTTCCAGATGGAGCTCTTCCAGGTGCAACTGGTGCAAGGACTACACTTCTTTCCCCCTTGGCAGCATCTAGACCTGCCCGTATAACTTCCCATTCAGAAGGGTGAGATGGCAACCGGTCAAGAGGCTGCCACGATTGTATGTCCTTGCATTCTTTGAATATTCCACACATCATCCTGAAAGACCTCCACAGATGGTTGGTCTCTTTAGACTGGGTCAGCACATTTGCAGCAACCTGTTGCTGACCAGTCTTCAATTCATTCAAAGTCTTGGAATCTTCGTCCAGACCAGAAACCACCTTATCCTTAACTTCTTCATCCTTTTTCTTCAAATTATCAATTTCAGTTGTCAGTTTGTCAATAGACTGAGTATGATTAGATACATGGGTGTTCAAATTATCAATGCTGCCTCTCAACTGGTTGATCTCATTAGTGAGTGGGGCCAGATCAACCTGAGGAGTGGCCAGCTTGGTGATCTCAGCTATCACCTTTTCAATCAACTGTGTTTCTCTAGCACCCAGCGTATCATCAATTTTCTGACCAACCGAAACCATCAACTGCTGCCCAAGCTCAGTCACATTCAACCCAGGCTTTTCAACTAACTCTTTAACCTGTTTTTCAATCTCCCTTAAATCCACTTCAGATCTTCTAACAGTGTTACCCAGCAAATTGGAGATTGAGGTTGTGACTTTGGACTGAGTAAGGTCAAAGGCTTCTTTTAATGAAGAGGCCAGATTGTTACAGCCAGTGACCAACTCATTCAGCTTCTTCAACACCAAGTCTTCATTATTTGAAAACTTGTTAATCCCCAGATCAACCACTTTAATATTGGTCAAATGATCCTTGTGGTATCTGGAGAAGGACTTGGTGTTTTTGTCAAGTGTCTTTTGAATATCCTCCACCTTGGTAAGAAGGTTTTGGATATCGGTTTGAACAGACACAAATTGACTGTCCAGTGACGGAGGAGAAGGTGTCACTGGACCAGCAGCAGTTACTACTGGAGTAACTGGAGGAGGCAAATTGAGGGAAGCCTCCTGATATCGCCTATTTTATACATATTATTTTACGCGATATCATTTCGTTTATGTTTAGATTTTGCTTAATTTTATGGACTTTTGATACTTAATTGATGATTTATTTGAATTATAGGTCCATATGGGTGAAGTCTAATAAAAGGCTTAAATTAAGTTCTTTTTGCTGAAGTTTTATTCCAACATTGCAAAATAGATGGAAACACATAAATATTCAAGTTGAAAAGGGGAGTCGCATAAATAGAAGCCTGTACGAATAAACTTGAAGGGTCAATTACTTGGGCTTTAACTAAATCATCAATATGTAAAGTCATAGATGGGCTCAGCCCATAATTTGTTCGTGTGAGTCGGCAGAAGGAAAAAAAGATCGTAGGCCTCAAGGCTCAAGTCACCAGAAATATATATACTATCCATCATTTTTAGGGGAGGTCGTGCGTGGGTTTGGCAGCCGCCAAACTCAGAAAGAATACAATTAGGAGGAGTTCTGGGCGTGAGGTTGGCAGCCGCAAAGAAGACCTCACTTTTGGGAGGTTCTCGTGAGGTGAGGAGCCGCCAAAACAAAAGGGCCAAAATTCCTTTTGGTTTTGTTCCATCACAAACAGCAGCCGCAAGCTACTGCCATAATCTTTTCTTTACCATCGGATTGTTTATATTTTCTCATTGGGTAAAATATTGTTGCATCAAGTTTCAACCATTGTTTTTATTTTAGATTATCATTTAGCATTCGGTAACTTCATGAATTCATTTACATTCAGTTTTGCTATTGCTATTTTTAATCTAGTTATGGGCTAAGTTTTGTCGTTTACTAGATGACGTGAAGTAACTATGTGATGGTTGTGATATATTAGTTGGTACACTTAATGTTTTGTCGTGATCTTGATGAATTAATTTCTTGCTATTTGTTATTATTATTGTTGGTGATATATGTGTGCTTCGTTGGTGGTACCAGTTGTATGCATATGTGATTTTAATTGTTTGTCTATGAACAATTAGCACTAGTTCATGGTATGATAGTGAACAATATAATAGTAATAGGAATTGATCTGTCAAGTGGGATTAGCGGTTGGTGGTACCACGTTACCCCACATTAGGCAAAGCTATTATTTAAATAACCAAACAAACTAACTAATTAGGAAAACTATAAACGGAAAGGGTGGTACTCACGGTTATAGTGGAACTCATTGGTTAGGGTTTCAGGTAGAGGATACGGACTTGCTAGCGGTTGGTGGTACCACGTGAACTTGTCTAGTGATTTGCTTGATGCTCGGTTATTGTATCAACTATTTTAAATGCAACCTGAACTGTTATGGATCTGATTCGAAGTAGATGATACTTTTTATTTTTATTGTTTTTATATTAAAATCTTTTCAGTGTTTCTTTTGAAACAACCTGCCCCGGTAATACCGGATTCCATTGTCTTTTATTATTATTAGTTTAAGCATCGTGACAACTCGGTCACAGAACCCCCCATCTTCTATAATTACATTAAACTCACATTTTTCCTAAATAAATAGTCCCTGTGTTCGATCCTGACTTACCATTTTCTATACTATACACGAACGGGTCCACTGCCCGAGAGTGTGCTTTAGTTAATTAATTGGTATATCTTGTTTATAAATTTAAGACTCGATAATGCACATCAAGTTTTTGGCGCCGCTGCCGGGGACTGTTTTATTTAGGAATTTTGTTTGAGATTTTTGTAATTCGATCCTTTCTTGTATTCATTTATGAGAATGTTACTTGCTTTCTTAGTTTAGCATAGTTTAGTGTTATTTTTATTTTATTTAGTTTAATTAGTTTTTTTTATATTTAGTCTATTTTGTGTTACACACTTGCTTTTCACGGGGTTTCTTGCTTGTACTTTTACAGGTAAAAATGAATATGGAAGAATTCTTGCATGAATTTGGTGAGCTGAATGATACTTATTCACATTTTGATCTTGGTGACATGACCATGGAAGAGTTTATGGAGGAATTCATGGAGCCAGGTGATATTTTGAGTAAGATAATTGCGCAAGAGGCTCAAGCGGCCGAGTCACTTTCATTGTCTATGATGAAAGTTGATTCAAAAGAAGTTGATTATGTAGACTTCCATGATTATTTGAAGAAGCCCACAAGTGTGTTCCAATCTTACGTATTTCTGACTGAGCATATTGATTCTCCTTTCCATCTTTGGTTAGGTAATTTATTTTTCAGAGGTATGTATCACTACTATCACCCCCACTTAAACTTAAGTGTGGGGGGAGACACCCTAGTACCTAGTAAATAAGGGTGGAGTCAAGCTAATGACTCGAACAAAAATTAGCGCTTCCGGGAGGCAACCCGAGGTTTCTTTATTTAAATTTTTGTCTAGTTTAAATGTAATTTAATTTTTATAAAACATAAAAAATCCATAAAAATTGGAAAAAAAACAAAATACAAAAAATATTTTGATTTTTAGTTTAGTTTTTTTTATTTTATTTTTCGTATTTAGGAATTTAATCTTATTTTTTAGTTATTACTTTTTCTTTTTATTTTGGTGCTTTTTGATGTGTTTGTTGAGTGTGCACTAGAGATATAAGAATGGAGCTAAATGCGGTTGATATACATCTAGCGCTTACATTATCTTTGGAATCAACTGAGAATTTTGGAACGCACATTAAACCCGGGAAGTTTCACTTTCTTATTCTTTTATTTTACCTTTTCCCTATTTCCCTTAGTTTTAATTAGTTTATTGTACATTGGGGACACTGTACAAATCAAGTGTGGGGGAGAGGTAAATAGGAAAAAACCGGGTTGGTAAAAAATGCGAAATTTTGAAGTTTCTTTCCTTTACTAGCATTTTGGTTATGTTTTTAAATTTTTGAGGCAATAGGTTTTGTGCAAAGACGAGAAATGTGGTGAACATAAATTTTGCTAATATATGATAGAGCTTGAGATTAGTTACCTTTGGCTTTCCTTTCCTAGTGCTTGTGGCATTTCATCGTTCCAAGGGGTCATAGGCTTGTTCCGGACTTCAAATAATCTAGGTTGCTTGCAAATTGTACCTTAATGATGACAAATGTGAATAATAGCTTCACTAGATGATGTATTGGTAGGCACCGCTTGAGGTTTTCCATTTGATTTTGCAACTTGTGTGCATGAAGAGCTTGAAATGAATTTTATATGCTTGTGGTAATTTGACTTAACATATGGTTTGCACACCGGATGTCCGGTCCTTAATTCTTATGTTATAGGTTGTGGCTCTAGTCATTATGTTGGGTCTTTATATCGGGGTGTCTGGGGTGCTTCGGCATCAAACGGGTGGCACATGCGGGAACACGCGCAAAACATTTTTCTTCATTAGTCTAATGCTAATGTGGGCTTTGAGATTCGAACAAGTAGGTCCTTGGGGTAACTTCGTTTTACCTAGCTCACCTAAAGCTTCCAACTTGGGATGAGTTGTCCGAAAGTTCGCTACGCGGGTCTCATAGAAACTCACGGGTATTAAATTATAAAACATTTTGTTCTCGTATGTGTTAGTGTTTAGAGCATGGCCTCTGGATATGCAACCCAACCTTGAGTTCTGGCGTATGTCTCTTAACGATACTCACGTATCCGTAGCGAACCGCTGGCCGGACGCTTAAAGTACACTTTCGTATGATCACCTGATGTATGGATAGAGTTACAATTCTAGACCGTAGGAGTATGTTTTGTCAAGGGACTCATAAGTATACCGTAATGAAAACCTAATGGAAACCCAATGGCGTGAGTGTTTAAGTGGACAAATATACCAATAATCATTGTGGAATATTGCTTATGTTGCCAATAATAATTGTGAAGCTTGCTAGTAGATTATATGTTTAGTAGGAACGAGCTTAAGGTCAATTGGAGTGATAGAAATGTTAAAGTGGCAAACACAAGCATAGGTAGGATTCTAATTGTAACTGAAAGATGGTTTTGTTCTAGATTAGTAAAATTTTCTGATTTCGTCTAAAACTTTGCTCATTAGTTTTTAAATGTATTTGATTTTGGGTATTCATTCGTTTGGTTGGAAACTTCCCGAATAACCATGTATCGTTTTGTCATATTTTGAATGGTTATTAAGATTGATAAAGTGCAGAATTGCTTGAGGACAAGCAAAGTTTAAGTGTGGGGGAATTTGATATCGCCTATTTTATACATATTATTTTACGCGATATCATTTCGTTTATGTTTAGATTTTGCTTAATTTTATGGACTTTTGATACTTAATTGATGATTTATTTGAATTATAGGTCCATATGGGTGAAGTCTAATAAAAGGCTTAAATTAAGTTCTTTTTGCTGAAGTTTTATTCCAACATTGCAAAATAGATGGAAACACATAAATATTCAAGTTGAAAAGGGGAGTCGCATAAATAGAAGCCTGTACGAATAAACTTGAAGGGTCAATTACTTGGGCTTTAACTAAATCATCAATATGTAAAGTCATAGATGGGCTCAGCCCATAATTTGTTCGTGTGAGTCGGCAGAAGGAAAAAAAGATCGTAGGCCTCAAGGCTCAAGTCACCAGAAATATATATACTATCCATCATTTTTAGGGGAGGTCGTGCGTGGGTTTGGCAGCCGCCAAACTCAGAAAGAATACAATTAGGAGGAGTTCTGGGCGTGAGGTTGGCAGCCGCAAAGAAGACCTCACTTTTGGGAGGTTCTCGTGAGGTGAGGAGCCGCCAAAACAAAAGGGCCAAAATTCCTTTTGGTTTTGTTCCATCACAAACAGCAGCCGCAAGCTACTGCCATAATCTTTTCTTTACCATCGGATTGTTTATATTTTCTCATTGGGTAAAATATTGTTGCATCAAGTTTCAACCATTGTTTTTATTTTAGATTATCATTTAGCATTCGGTAACTTCATGAATTCATTTACATTCAGTTTTGTTATTGCTATTTTTAATCTAGTTATGGGCTAAGTTTTGACGTGAAGTAACTATGTGATGGTTGTGATATATTAGTTGGTACACTTAATGTTTTGTCGTGATCTTGATGAATTAATTTCTTGCTATTTGTTATTATTATTGTTGGTGATATATGTGTGCTTCGTTGGTGGTACCAGTTGTATGCATATGTGATTTTAATTGTTTGTCTATGAACAATTAGCACTAGTTCATGGTATGATAGTGAACAATATAATAGTAATAGGAATTGATCTGTCAAGTGGGATTAGCGGTTGGTGGTACCACGTTACCCCACATTAGGCAAAACTATTATTTAAATAACCAAACAAACTAACTAATTAGGAAAACTATAAACGGAAAGGGTGGTACTCACGGTTATAGTGGAACTCATTGGTTAGGGTTTCAGGTAGAGGATACGGACTTGCTAGCGGTTGGTGGTACCACGTGAACTTGTCTAGTGATTTGCTTGATGTCCGGTTATTGTATCAACTATTTTAAATGCAACCTGAACTGTTATGGATCTGATTCGAAGTAGATGATACTTTTTATTTTTATTGTTTTTATATTAAAATCTTTTCAGTGTTTCTTTTGAAACAACCTGCCCCGGTAATACCGGATTCCATTGTCTTTTATTATTATTAGTTTAAGCATCGTGACAACTCGGTCACAGAACCCCCCATCTTCTATAATTACATTAAACTCACATTTTTCCTAAATAAATAGTCCCTGTGTTCGATCCTGACTTACCATTTTCTATACTATACACGAACGGGTCCACTGCCCGAGAGTGTGCTTTAGTTAATTAATTGGTATATCTTGTTTATAAATTTAAGACTCGATTTTGCACATCAAGTTTTTGGCGCCGCTGCCGGGGACTATTTTATTTAGGAGTTTTGTTTGAGATTTTTGTAATTCGATCCTTTCTTGTATTCATTTATGAGAATGTTACTTGCTTTCTTAGTTTAGCATAGTTTAGTGTTATTTTTATTTTATTTAGTTTAATTAGTTTTTTTTATATTTAGTCTATTTTGTGTTACACACTTGCTTTTCACGGGGTTTCTTGCTTGTACTTTTACAGGTAAAAATGAATATGGAAGAATTCTTGCATGAATTTGGTGAGCTGAATGATACTTATTCACATTTTGATCTTGGTGACATGACCATGGAAGAGTTTATGGAGGAATTCATGGAGCCAGGTGATATTTTGAGTAGGATAATTGCGCAAGAGGCTCAAGCGGCCGAGTCACTTTCATTGTCTATGATGAAAGTTGATTCAAAAGAAGTTGATTATGTAGACTTCCATGATTATTTGAAGAAGCCCACAAGTGTGTTCCAATCTTACGTAAATCTGACTGAGCATATTGATTCTCCTTTCAATCTTTGGTTAGGTAATTTATTTTTCAGAGGTATGTATCACTACTATCCCCCCCACTTAAACTTAAGTGTGGGGGGAGACTCTTATTTTTAGTAAATAAGGTGGAGTCAAGCTAATGACTCGAACAAAAATTAGCGCTTCCGGGAGGCAACCCGAGGTTTCTTTATTTAAATTTTTGTCTAGTTTAAATGTCATTTAATTTTTATAAAACATAAAAAAATCCAAAAAATTGAAAAAAAACAAAATACAAAAAATATTTTGATTTTTAGTTTAGTTTTTTTTATTTTATTTTTCGTATTTAGGAATTTAATCTTATTTTTTAGTTATTACTTTTTCTTTTTATTTTGGTGCTTTTTGATGTGTTTGTTGAGTGTGCACTAGAGATATAAGAATGGAGCTAAATGCGGTTGATATACATCTAGCGCTTACATTATCTTTGGAATCAACTGAGAATTTTGGAACGCACATTAAACCCCGGAAGTTTCACTTTCTTATTCTTTTATTTTACCTTTTCCCTATTTCCCTTAGTTTTAATTAGTTTATTGTACATTGGGGACACTGTACAAATCAAGTGTGGGGGAGAGGTTAATAGGAAAAAACCGGGTTGGTAAAAAATGCGAAATTTTGAAGTTTCTTTCCTTTACTAGCATTTTGGTTATGTTTTTAAATTTTTGAGGCAATAGGTTTTGTGCAAAGACGAGAAATGAGGTGAACATAAATTTTGCTAATATAGGATAGAACTTGAGATTAGTTACCTTTGGCTTTCCTTTCCTAGTGCTTGTGGCATTTCATCATTCCAAGGGGTCATAGGCTTGTTCCGGACTTCAAATAATCTAGGTTGCTTGCAAATTGTACCTTAATGATGAACAAAATGTGAATAATAGCTTCACTAGATGATGTATTGGTAGGCACCGCTTGAGGTTTTCCATTTGAATTTTGCAACTTGTGTGCATGAAAAGCTTGAAATGTATTAAATATGCTTGTGGTAATTTGACTTAACATATGGTTTGCACACCGGATGTCCGGTCCTTAATTCTTATGTTATAGGTTGTGGCTTTAGTCATTATGTTTGGTCTTTATATCGGGGTGTCTGGGGTGCTTCGGCATCAAACGGGTGGCACATGCGGGAACACGCGCAAAACATTTTTCAATAGTCTAATGCTAATGTGGGCTTTGAGATTCGAATAAGTAGGTCCTTTGGGTAACTTCGTTTTACCTAACTCACCTAAAGCTTCCAACTTGGGATGAGTTGTCCGAAAGTTCGTTACGCGGGTCTCATAGAAACTCACGGGTATTAAATTATAAAACATTTTGTTCTCGTATGTGTTAGTGTTTAGAGCATGGTCTCTGGATATGCAACCCAACCTTGAGTTCTGGCGTATGTCTCTTAACGATACTCACGTATCCGTAGCGAACCGCTGGCCGGACGCTTAAAGTACACTTTCGTATGATCACCTGATGTGTGGATAGAGTTGCAATTCTAGACCGTAGGATTATGTTTTGTCAAGGGACTCATAAGTATAACGTAATGAAAACCTTATGGAAAACCAATGGCGTGAGTGTTTAAGTGGACAATTATACCGATAATCATTGTGGAATATTGCTTATGTTGCCAATAATAATTGTGAAGCTTGCTAGTAGATAGATTATGTTTAGTAGGTTTATTTGATGAGCGTAGTATTGCCAGGAGCACCAGGTGCCTGTTTGACACCTGGTGTGGAACATATGGGACAGAGGAAATTTACATCTCTTGAACGGGATGATTTAGGTGCCATTTGAAATGAAATTGAAATTTAGGAATTATGGTTCTTGATTTATGAAGCAGAGAGAGAAATGAAGCAATTTAGATGATTGGGAAGTAAATGAAAGAATGTGAAGGAAGTAAATGTGATCGGAGTAAATAAGGGTATTTATAAGGAATTCAAGATCCCAATGAAATACCACAAATTATATTTTATTAACAAAATCAATTTTGTAGATATTTTTACAAAATAAGTTTGAATTTTGAATCAAAAACATAATTTACCGTGTCAGCATTAAATGCTACGACGGCTTAACTTACCCACGCGCCCACTAATTTTCATTTTCCCAATAAAAACAGTTGTCATTTACCAAAATGACTTTAAACACGTCAGATGACGATATCAAGTGGGTTAAAACACTCGAGTACCATCACGTGTCATAAATATTGACCAAGTATTTTCTAACGTTATGAAAAATTACGACAAGACTGAACCTGGACACTGGAGGATTAGTCCAGTTCCAGTTTCCAACTGGAGAGTTCTCCAGTTGCCATTTTCAAACAAAACGAATTTTAGTCAGAAAATTATTTTTGAGTCTTTCCCCCTAATATGATGATCCAGAAATCGATTAGTGCCAGGATAGTATCACAAAGGCGTTCGATAGCCTGGCGAGCAAAGATTATCTGGACCTCCTCAACTGGAGAACTTCATCAGTTTCACTGACGCGTTCATAACAAAAATCTCCAGTTTTAAGGATTTAACATTCCCAGTTCGCTGATGAGATTTTTAAAGGTTTTCTCATCAAGAGGTTTTGTAAAAACATCCGCGAGCTGTTTGTCAGTGGGGATGAAATGTAATTCAATGTCTCCTTTCATAACATGATCGCGAATAAAATGATACCTGATGTCAATATGCTTTGTCTTGGAGGGCATCACTGGGTTGTGAGATATAGCAATTGCACTGGTGTTGTCACAAAAGATTGGGGGCTTGTATACTTTTGACCATAATCTAGTAACTGGTTCTTGATCCAGAGAATCGCACAACAACTGGCCGCAGAAATGTACTCTGCCTCAGCAGTGGACATAGAGACTGAAGTCTGCTTCTTGCTGGTCCAACTTACCAGTTTTCCTCCAAGGAAATGACAACCACCAGTTGTTGATTTTCTATCTATCTTACAACCTGCATGACCTGAATCTGAATAACCCATTAGATCTAACCCTGAGCCTTTGGGGTACCAAAGACCAAGATTAGGACACCTTTTCAGGTATCTAAAGATACGCTTAACAGCGTGCAAATGTGATTCTTTAGGGTTAGCCTGAAACCTGGCACATAGACATGTTGCAAACATTATATCTGGTCGACTGGCAGTTAAATACATCAGTGAACCAACCATACCACGATAGTCAGTGATGTTCACTGGTTTGCCAGTTGGGTCAGAGTTCAAATTTAATGGTGCTGCAATAGGTGTGTTTTTCGATGGGATAGAATCATATTTGTATTTTCTTAACAAATCTCTGAATATTTTCCTTGGTTTATGAAAATTCCATTTTCAGTTTGCTTAATCTGAAGACCTAAGAAAAATGTTAATTCACCCATTAAACTCATTTCATACTCAGATGACATGATTTTAGAAAACTTTTTACACATTGCATCATCAGTTGAACCAAATATAATGTCATCAACATAAATTTGTACCAATAAGATATTACCTCTTTCTTTCAAGATAAATAAGGTATTATCTATTGCACCTCTTTGAAAGCCATTTTTAAGAAGATGTTTAGTTAAAGTATCATACCAGGCTCTTGGGGGCTTGTCTAAGACCATACAAAGCTTTGTTCAGTCTATATACCCAGTGAGGATGCTTCTCATTGATGAAGCCTGGAGTCTGTTTAACATACACTTCTTCTTCCAATGTTCCATTAAGGAACGCACTTTTGACATCCATCTGGAAGACCTTGAACTGCAGATGGGCTGCATAAGCCAGAAATATTCCGATGGCTTCAAGTCTTGCAACTGGAGCAAAAGTTTCATCAAAGTCAACGCCTTCTGCTTGACAATAACCCTGGGCAACTAATCTGGCCTTGTTTCTTACAACATGGCCATCTTCATCCATCTTGTTTCGGTAGACCCATCTTGTACCAATGGGTTCTTTCTTTAACCCTGGTGGACAAGGAACAAGTTCCCACACATTATTCCTTTCAAACTGGATAAGCTCTTCTTGCATAGCTTCAACCCAGCTTGGGTCTGCCATAGCCTCGTCAATCTTCTTCGGTTCAATGAGATAAGTGACGTTTAAGCATTGCTCACTGGTGGCTCTTCTAGTCTGAACCCCACTATTTGGATCTCCCACAATCTGTTCAATTGGATGTGCTCAAGTCCATCTAGTGTATTGACTAGGCTGGTGAATTACAATATCAGTGTAAGTCACCTGGCGATCTTCTTCAGTTGCAGCAGCTTCTGGAGGAAGGATCAGTCCAAACAACTTCTACATCCTCATCAGAGTCAATGGGGTCACGATTTGCATCATGAAATTCTTCATTAAAGGCATTTCTTGAAGAACTGGAGAAGTTGGAGTTTGAACTGGTGCTGATATTGGAGTGGCACGTACATCAGATCCAATCACCAATTCCTGTGGTAAATTGAAATTGATGGAGGGATAGAATGATGTGTCACTGGTGGTGCTTCTTCTTCTTAACTGGTTCCAATTTGTTGTAACTGGAAACATCTTTTGGTGAAACAACTGACCGATGAACTTGGTCAGTTTCACCAAAATTTATTGGAACGACTGGAGAAATATCAAGGCTTGGTCTCTTGTTGATTGCTTGATGCCGGGTTATTGTATCAACTATTTTAAATGCAACCTGAACTGTTATGGATCTGATTCGAAGTAGATGATACTTTTTATTTTTATTGTTTTTATATTAAAATCTTTTCAGTGTTTCTTTTGAAACAACCTGCCCCGGTAATACCGGATTCCATTGTCTTTTATTATTATTAGTTTAAGCATCGTGACAACTCGGTCACAGAACCCCCCATCTTCTATAATTACATTAAACTCACATTTTTCCTAAATAAATAGTCCCTGTGTTCGATCCTGACTTACCATTTTCTATACTATACACGAACGAGTCCACTGCCCGAGAGTGTGCTTTAGTTAATTAATTGGTATATCTTGTTTATAAATTTAGAGAAGCTCCTCCCAGTTAACGTCACAGCAGTTGAGGAAATAATAATAGGAGTGGTAGAAGAAGAAGGGACTGAAGTAACAATGTGTTGTTCATGCTGAGAATGCTCATGTGTGAACAACGGCGGCGGTGGGGGTGGCATTTCTCGAAGGAGTGAGAACTGCCCAGATGGTGATGGTGCCATACGTCTGTTTCCAGACATATAGTTTCATGGGATGGTAAAATTGAAATTGAAGCATCTGGAGGCGAGACTTGAGATGAAGGGTTTTGATCTTGTACAGAAGAATCAAAAATCTCCAAGTCTGATGCAGTACCTTCTGAATCCGAAGACTCAATAAGGATTTCCTCGTCATTAACATTCATGTCCAGATCCATGAATGTAACTGAGGGCTGACCAGATGGGTCAGTCTCCAGATGACCTTCTCCAGTTTCCTGGAAGGTTGCATCTGTTGGAGGATCAATTACCGAGGTAACGTCACCAGGGATAGAGGTCACTGGGGTTGCCTCAGTTAATTGCTCTATCCACAATCATAACATCATCAGCCGTAGAGTTGGAACCTCAGTCTCCAGCAGTGACTGGCCAGAGACGTCGTCAGTTCGTGCAATAGAAGTGTCAGAAGATAGGCCGTGGACACTTTGTGCAGACTCAAACTCTAATCTGGGTTGGGGTAGCCCAGTTTTCATCTTCACCACCCTCTCCTACAGAAATTGCGAGGGTGGCTGCTTGCGGTTGTCCCATTTGACTTTCTCAGGTTCCTGTTGGGAGGAAACTGGAGGGCTGGTCAGGTTTCTACTGTCAGTGGCAAGTGCTGAAAAAGTCCTAATGCGACGTGTTCTTGTTGCCTTTGGAACACCTGAAAGACCTGTTGGGAGGTCTCCAGGGTAAATGGTTGTGGGGACAGACACGCTGGAGCTGGAGGGGTTAGACTGTTGCCCGGGCTCGGCAATGGTCACAATTCCAGCAGACGAACCGGTGGGTCCCTCATTGTTTTGAGGCCCGACCAGTTGTCTTTCCGACTCACCTTGGACTGGTGCATCGGTTTTTGCGAATGCCAGCCGCATTCTTTCTGGAATCTCGACCTCTCCAGCTTCAGATACCAGAGAGTCAAGATTCCTCAACAAATCTGGGACAGTGTATAGTGAATTTGTGCTAAGATAAGCTTCACTGCCCAGAATTTGTAGAAAACAGAGAGAGAGATACCTGGAGAAGGGGATACATAGTCCCCTGGTGCACTTCAGTTTTTGAACCAGGCTTCTGTATAGGATATCAGCAAAATCCACTCTCAATCCATTCCACAGGCAGTATGCCATTTCTGCCTGTGCGGAGTTAATCTGGTCAAGTCCACCAGAACTCTCACCCATACTTTCCACAAGGTGGATGAAAAAGTACCTCCATGAAGGTGTAAGGCCCTTCATGGTCATCGCACCTTTTGTTTTCAAAACCCCTTTTTCTAGGCACTCCTTGTGTCCCATATCAAGGAGGACCTGGCGAAAATTTATGTTTAGGGAGATGACAACAGGAGACTCTCCTTGTCTCCAGTAATTGAGGTGTAGAGCATCCCTCAATACATCTGCTGATAAGGTACACCGGACTGTTCCACCTTTTAATGTGAAACTGATGGAAGAACAGTCGGAAGAAAGAGAGCGGTGTACCAAAACTCACACAAGTAGTCGTGAAACATCTTGCGTGGGTTTAAGGAGAAGGAGGGTCCGATTGGAGAATCCCTCAAAAAATTTGGATTCTCCCAATAAGGGTATCGGACCCTTGGGTTCCTTGTAAACTCGCCATCGGATTATTTGGATTTAGTTTGATGAGCGAAGTATTACCAGGAGCACCAGATGCCTGTTTGACACCTGGTGGGGGAACATATGAGACAGAGAGGAGATTTACATCTCTAGAACGGGATGATTTAGGTGCCATTGAAAGTGAAATTGAAACTTTGGAATTAGGGTTCTTGATTTATGAAGCAGAAAGAGAAGTGAAGAGTTTGATGATGATTGGAAGTAAATGAAGGAATGTAAAGGGAAGTAAATGTGATCGGAGTAAATAAGGGTATTTATAAGGAATTCAAGATCCCAATGAAATACCAAAAATTATATTTTATTAACAAAATCAATTTTGTATATATTTTTACAAAATAAGTTTGAATTTTGAATCAAAAACATAATTCACCGTGTCAGCATTAAATGCTACGACGGCTTAACTTACCCACGCGCCCACTAATTTTCATTTTCCCAATAAAAACAGTTGTCATTTACCAAAATGACTTTAAACACGTCAGATGACGATATCAAGTGAGTTAAAACACTCGAGTACCATCACGTGTCAAAAATATTGACCAAGTATTTTCAAACGATATGAAAAATTAAGACAAGACTGAACCTGGACACTGGAGGATTAATCCAGCACCAGTTTCCAACTGGAGAGTTCTCCAGTTGCCATTTTAAACAAAATGAATTTTAGTCATAAAATTATTTTGAGTCTTTCCCCCTAAAATGATGATCCAGAAATCGATTAGTGCCAGGATAGTATCACAAAGGCGTTCGATAGCCTGGCGAGCAAAGATTATCTGGACCTCCTCAACTGGAGAACTTCATCAGTGTCACTGACGCGTTCATAACAAAAATCTCCAGTTTTAAGGATTTAACATTCCCAGTTCGCTGATGAGATGTTTAAAGGTTTTCTCATCAAGAGTTTTTGTAAAAACATCAGCGAGCTGTTTGTCAGTGGGGATGAAATGAATTTCAATGTCTCCTTTCATAACATGATCGCGAATAAAATGATACCTGATGTCAATATGCTTTGTCTTGGAGTGCATCACTGGGTTGTGAGATATAGCAATTGCACTGGTGTTGTCACAAAAGATTGGGGTCCTTGTATTCTTTTGACCATAATCTAGTAACTGGTTCTTGATCCAGAGAATCTGGGCACAACAACTGGCCGCAGAAATGTACTCTGCCTCAGCAGTGGACATAGAGACTGACGTCTGCTTCTTGCTGGTCCAACTTACCAGTTTTCCTCCAAGGAAATGACAACCACCAGTTGTTGATTTTCTATCTATCTTACAACCTGCATGATCTGAATCTGAATAACCCATTAGATCTAACCCTGAGCCTTTGGGGTACCAAAGACCAAGATTAGGACACCCTTTCAGGTATCTAAAGATACGCTAACAGCGTGCAAATGTGATTCTTTAGGGTTAGCCTGAAACCTGGCACATAGACATGTTGCGAACATTATATCTGGTCGACTGGCAGTTAAATACATCAGTGAACCAACCATTCCACGATATTCAGTGATGTTTACTGGTTTGCCAGTTGGGTCAGAGTTCAAATTTAATGGTGCTGCAATAGGTGTGTTTTTCGATGGGATAGAATCATATTTGTATTTTCTTAACAAATCTCTGACATATTTTCCTTGGTTTATGAAAATTCCATTTTCAGTTTTGCTTAATCTGAAGACCTAAGAAAAATGTTAATTCTCCCATTAAACTCATTTCATAATCAGATGACATGATTTTAGAAAACTTTTTACACATTGCATCATCAGTTGAACCAAATATAATGTCATCAACATAAATTGTACCAATAAGATATTACCTTTTTCTTTCAAGATAAATAAGGTATTATCTATTGCACCTCTTTGAAAGCCATTTTTAAGAAGATGCTTAGTTAAAGTATCATACCAGGCTCTTGGGGCTTGTCTAGACCATACAAAGCTTTGTTCAGTCTATAAACCCAGTGAGAATGCTTCTCATTGATGAAGCCTGGAGTCTGCTTAACATATACTTCTTCTTCCAATGATCCATTAAGGAACGCACTTTTGACATCCATCTAGAAGACTTTGAACTGCAGATGGGCTGCATAAGCCAGAAATATTCTGATGGCTTCAAGTCTTGCAACTGGAGCAAAAGTTTCATCAAAGTCAACGCCTTCTGCCTGACAATAACCCTGGGCAACTAATCTGGCCTTGTTTCTTACAACATGGCCATCTTCATCCATCTTTATTTCGGTAGACCCATCTTGTACCAATGGTTCTTTCTTTAACCCTGGTGGACAAGGAACAAGTTCCCACACATTATTCCTTTCAAACTGGATAAGCTATTCTTGCATAGCTTCAACCCAGCTTGGGTCCGCCATAGCCTCGTCAATCTTCTTCGGTTCAATCAGCGATAAGAAGGTGACGTTTAAGCATTGCTCACTGGTGGCTCTTCTAGTCTGAACCCCACTATTTGGATCTCCCACAATCTGTTCAATTGGATGTGCTCGAGTCCATTTAGTGTATTGACTAGGCTGGTGAATTACAATATCAGTGTAAGTCACCTGGCGATCTTCTTCAGTTGCAGCAGCTTCTGGAGGAGGATCAGTCCAAACTACTTCTACATGTAACACCCGTTTCGTAAAAATATGGATTTCCAAAAAATTTCGCCTAACGGCGTAAATCATGCGGAAACGATTTAGGAAAATACTCAACTAAGGAAAACAGTTGAGAAAACATTGGTGGTGTTACTAATAGCATCAAATCTGTAATAAAGAAATCCATAAGATTGCCCAACATAAAGCAATCATAACATAGTCATTACATAAGTTCCATAAAGGAAATCAATAACATAAGGTCTATGCGAAGCTATTGGGTAAACTAAAGCCAGTTTGATCGTCTACCCATCTCTCGCCAAAGCTTCACACGTCATCTCACTGCCTAACCTGAGGGGTGTCAACACATTAAAAGAAACAAGTGTTAGCTATAAAGCTAAGTAAGATAACACCAGGTTTAAGCAAAACATTTCATCCATTTAAATCGTCACTTTAAAGCATTACGTCATTTTAATTAGGCATTCATACCACCGTTCATCATAACATATCATATCGTAAACATATCATTAACCACCGTTCATCATAACATTTCATATCGTAAACATATCATTAACCACCGTTCATCATAACATATCATATCGTAAACATATCATTAACCACCGTTCATCATAACATTTCATATCGTAAACATATCATTAACCACCGTTCATCATAACATATCATTTCGTAAACATATCATTAACCACCGTTCATCATAACATATCATATCGTAAACATATCATTAACCACCGTTCATCATAACATATCATATCGTAAACATATCATTAACCACCGTTCATCATAACATATCATTCGTAAACATATCATTAACCACCGTTCATCATAACATTTCATATCGTAAACATATCATTAACCACCGTTCATCATAACATATATTACCACCGTCAGGCACCATTTATACGTACCTATTACCACCGTAAGGCACAGGTTATGCATAACACTTAACATCTAATTAGCTCGAGCATTTATCATATTTAGTTTAGATTTCCACCTTTAACCTAAACTAATCCATACTATCATCTCTTCACGTTAGGGCCCTTAAAACGTGCACGTGTCATGGCAACCTAAAAAGGTCTAGTGTTCTAGATGAATAAGCCACATATACATGCACATAACAACATTACAACATATCATTAACCACCGTTCATCATAACATATCATATCGTAAACATATCATTAACCACCGTTCATCATAACATTTCATATCGTAAACATATCATTAACCACCGTTCATCATAACATTTCATATCGTAAACATATCATTAACCACCGTTCATCATAACATATCATATCGTAAACATATCATTAACCACCGTTCATCATAACATATCATATCGTAAACATATCATTAACCACCGTTCATCATAACATATCATTAACCACCGTTCATCATAACATATCATTAACCACCGTTCATCATAACATATCATATCGTAAACATATCATTAACCACCGTTCATCATAACATATCATATCGTAAACATATCATTAACCACCGTTCATCATAACATATCATATCGTAAACATATCATTAACCACCGTTCATCATAACATATCATATCGTAAACATATCATTAACCACCGTTCATCATAACATATCATATCGTAAACATATCATTAACCACCGTTCATCATAACATATCATATCGTAAACATATCATTAACCACCGTTCATCATAACATTTCATATCGTAAACATATCATTAACCACCGTTCATCATAACATATCATATCGTAAACATATCATTAACCACCGTTCATCATAACATATCATTAACCACCGTTCATCATAACATATCATATCGTAAACATATCATTAACCACCGTTCATCATAACATTTCATATCGTAAACATATCATTAACCACCGTTCATCATAACATATCATTAACCACCGTTCATCATAACATATCATATCGTAAACATATCATTAACCACCGTTCATCATAACATATCATATCGTAAACATATCATTAACCACCGTTCATCATAACATATCATATCGTAAACATATCATTAACCACCGTTCATCATAACATATCATATCGTAAACATATCATTAACCACCGTTCATCATAACATATCATATCGTAAACATATCATTAACCACCGTTCATCATAACATATCATATCGTAAACATATCATTAACCACCGTTCATCATAACATATCATATCGTAAACATATCATTAACCACCGTTCATCATAACATATCATATCGTAAACATATCATTAACCACCGTTCATCATAACATATCATATCGTAAACATATCATTAACCACCGTTCATCATAACATATCATTAACCACCGTTCATCATAACATATCATATCGTAAACATATCATTAACCACCGTTCATCATAACATATCATATCGTAAACATATCATTAACCACCGTTCATCATAACATATCATTAACCACCGTTCATCATAACATATCATTAACCACCGTTCATCATAACATTTCATATCGTAAACATATCATTAACCACCGTTCATCATAACATATCATATCGTAAACATATCATTAACCACCGTTCATCATAACATTTCATATCGTAAACATATCATTAACCACCGTTCATCATAACATATCATATCGTAAACATATCATTAACCACCGTTCATCATAACATATCATATCGTAAACATATCATTAACCACCGTTCATCATAACATATCATATCGTAAACATATCATTAACCACCGTTCATCATAACATTTCATATCGTAAACATATCATTAACCACCGTTCATCATAACATATCATATCGTAAACATATCATTAACCACCGTTCATCATAACATATCATATCGTAAACATATCATTAACCACCGTTCATCATAACATATCATATCGTAAACATATCATTAACCACCGTTCATCATAACATATCATTAACCACCGTTCATCATAACATATCATATCGTAAACATATCATTAACCACCGTTCATCATAACATATCATATCGTAAACATATCATTAACCACCGTTCATCATAACATATCATATCGTAAACATATCATTAACCACCGTTCATCATAACATATCATTAACCACCGTTCATCATAACATATCATATCGTAAACATATCATTAACCACCGTTCATCATAACATATCATATCGTAAACATATCATTAACCACCGTTCATCATAACATATCATATCGTAAACATATCATTAACCACCGTTCATCATAACATATCATATCGTAAACATATCATTAACCACCGTTCATCATAACATATCATATCGTAAACATATCATTAACCACCGTTCATCATAACATATCATATCGTAAACATATCATTAACCACCGTTCATCATAACATAATCCCGTTTTTAACTTTACACCTTTGGCAAAACTAGTCCCTGGACTTCATATTGACTTTATTTCACATTAAAACACCTATTGGGGATACATATAACACACCAAAGCACTTTCGCACACTACAAAGGCCTTTTACACATCATTTAAATCTACTTTATTGTCACTCATTAAAGATAATTAAATCTCACATATAGGGCACATAAACATATAAACACATATTTCCACACAACCGTATCACGGACTTAGAATTTGACCTAACGACGTTAGTCAACATATACGTTTAAGTTTTGGGATGTTACAATTACCTCCCCCTTAAGAGGATTCCGTCCCCGGAATCACTTCAGCATCAAAAGGTGGGGATAGGTCTCCCGCATTACAGACTCGGTCTCCCAAGTCATACTTTCGCCGTGATTGTGTTTCCACTTTATGAGAACTAGATCGATAGTCTTTCGTCGTAACTTCTTTTGTTTCCTTCCCATTATAGTAACAGGTTCATCGACAATCTGCTTGTTGGGATTAATACTTACGTCCTCGAGTGGAATGACATCCGTTTCATTCGCATAACACTTACGTAGGTAACACACATGAAATGTGTTGTGAATTGCGTGTAGTTCTGGAGGTAATTCCAGTTGAAATGCCTGTTCATTAACCTTCTTGATAATCTTGAAAGGTCCAATGAATCTGGGGCTTAACTTTCCACGTTTTCCAAACCGTAATACACCTTTCCAAGGCGACACCTTGAGTAAAACCATTTCGCCTTCTTTAAAATCGAACGGCCTCCTTTTCTTATCGGCATATGACTTTTGCCTTTCGCGAGCAACACGTAAGGCTTTCTTTGCAACATTAACTTTATCGGCCGTAATTTGTACTACTTCGGGTCCAGCAAATTGCTTTTCCCCGGGCTCCAACCAACAACTAGGAGTCCGACACTTTCTACCATATAACATCTCAAAAGGTGGCATTCCAATGCTCGCATGATAACTATTGTTATACGCAAACTCAATAAGAGGTAGGTGTTTATCCCACGAACCACCATAATCCATTACACAAGCTCTGAGCATATCTTCGAGCGTTTGAATAGTCCTTTCACTTTGCCCATCGGTCTGCGGGTGATAGGCTGTGCTCAGACGAACTTGAGTACCAACTTCCCGTTGAAAACTCTTCCAAAAGTTGGAAACGAATCGAGCATCACGATCGGACACAATCGATATCGGAACACCATGTTTAGTAACCACTTCATCAATATACAACGTAGCGAAGTTCTCCATAGGAGCAGTCTCACGAACTGGGAGAAAGTGAGCACTCTTCGTTAATCGATCGACAATAACCCATATCATATCGTGACCACGAGGCGTCCTCGGAAGTTTGGTCACAAAATCCATCGTAATGTGATCCCATTTCCACTCAGGGATCTCAAGTTGCTGAAATTTCCCGTAAGGCTTTTGATGTTCAGCTTTCACTTTAGCACACGTCAAACATTTCTGCACATACATCATCACATCGTTCTTAATACTGGGCCACCAATAAATAGGCTTCAAATCTGCATGCATCTTTGTGGCACCAGGGTGTACAGAATACTTAGTTTTGTGAGCTTCATCCATTACTAACTCACGATTGCCTCCATAGAGAGGAACCCATATTCTACCTTTGTAAGTTCGAAGGCCACGACTATTTTCTTCCATTTGGAGTCTGTTCTTCTTCTTTTTCCCAATAGACTCCGCTTTCACATTATCATCCTTTAACGCTTCGATTTGAGCTAATCGAATAGGTTCCAGTAAATTCGACTCAATCTTTGTAATCATCGCACATAATCTACTCTTCGCATATCCTTTGCGGCTTAAGGCATCAGCAACCACATTAGCTTTGCCTGGGTGATATTTAATTTCACAATCGTAATCCTTTAATAACTCCATCCACCGTCGTTGTCTAACATTCATGTCCTTCTGAGTAAACACGTACTGTAAGCTCTTATGATCCGTGTATAGGGTACACTTTGTACCATACAGATAATGTCGCCACAACTTCAGAGCAAAAACAACCGCAGCCAGCTCAAGGTCATGAGTAGGATAGTTCCGCTCATGAGGCTTCAGCTGTCGAGAGGCGTAAGCGATAACTTTGTCTCGTTGCATTAGTACACACCCTAACCCCGTGATGGATGCGTCACTATAAACCACTAAATCATCTGTTCCTTCGGGTAAGGCTAAGACTGGAGCTTCACACAACTTCTTTTTCAACGTTGTGAAGGCTTTCTCTTGAGCATCAGTCCATACAAATTTCACACCTTTCTTCGTTAATTCAGTCATTGGCTTGGCAATGCGCGAGAAATCCTGAATGAAACGTCGATAATAACCAGCCAAACCGAGAAAACTCTTTATTTCTGTAGGAGACTTAGGCTGCTCCCACTTCGACACCGCTTCTATCTTCGAAGGATCTACTTTTATACCATCAGAGGAGACGACATGGCCGAGGAAATGAACTTCCTTTAGCCAGAACTCGCACTTGGAGAACTTAGCATATAGCTTTTTCTCTCTGAGGACTTGAAGGACAGCTCTCAAATGCTCTCTATGTTCCTCTTCCGACTTTGAATACACAAGAATGTCGTCGATGAAAACAATAACGAAATGATCCAAAAACGGTCGACAGACACGGTTCATCAAATCCATAAACTTCGCTGGAGCATTTGTCAAACCGAATGGCATGACAAGGAACTCATAGTGACCATAACGAGTTCGGAACGCTGTTTTGGCTACACTTTCTTCTTCAACCTTTAATTGATGATAGCCAGACCGTAAGTCAATCTTTGAAAAATAAGAAGCACCTTGAAGTTGATCGAATAAATCATCAATACGAGGGAGTGGATATTTATTCTTCACCGTTCTTTTATTCAGCTCGCGATAATCGATACACATGCGCATGGATCCGTCTTTCTTCTTTACGAAAAGGATAGGAGCACCCCATGGAGAGGAACTCGGACGAATGAAACCTTTATCTAAAAGTTCCTGAATTTGAGTCATCAGCTCCTTCATCTCTGTCGGAGCTAATCGATACGGAGCTTTGGCTACAGGAGTAGCACCAGGAATAAGGTCAATAGAAAATTCAACCTCACGATCCGGAGGAAGACCTGGAAGATCTTCAGGGAAAACATCAGGAAACTCGGAAACAACCTCGACATCAGAGACTGTAGGCTTCGCGATACGAGAATCGATGACATAAGCTAGAAAATGTGACTTAGTTTGCCGTATACAACGAAGCGCTTTCATCATCGAGATCACCTTAACATTTCCCGGCTTCTTGTCACCATAAACACAGACACCTTTACCGTCAGGGTAGCGATACGAACTATTTTCTTTGCACATAAGACGACAGCATCATTTTTCGACATCCAGTCCATACCGAGAACAACATCAAAACTAGGAATGGTAGCGGGTAACAGGTTAGCAGTAAATGAACGACCCTCTATTTCTATCGGACAATCAGAATAACCTTCCCGAATAATAGACGTTGCACCATTAGCCACCTCTACTTCTATAGGGCACCGTAAAGAACTAGTAGTCATGTCTAACTTAGGAGCAAACAGAGTAGACACAAAAGATTTGTTCGCACCAGAATCAAATAACACATTAGCAGGTTTGGAGTTAACAATAAGGGTAGCAGTAACTACCTGATCATCGTCTTTTGCCTCCTCAGCCGTCATCTGAAAAGCACGGGCTTTGGCCTGGGAAGCTCCTGCCTTCTTTCCCTCATCTTTCTTCATCTGCGGGCAGTCTGCAATACGGTGCTTGGTGTCTCCACATTTATAACATCTTGCCTTGTCAGTGCATTGATCAATGGTATGACCCTGAGTTCCACACCTATTGCACCTGCGGGTCTTTGTAGAACACTGACCAGAATGGATAGATTTGCAGCCTAGGCACCATTTTCCATCCTTGTCTGCCCTTCCCTTGTCAGAGGACGAAGATCCCTTGAACTTCTTCCAAAACGATTTGACCCACCAAACCTCCTCTTATTGCCAGACTTCTTCTCATCCTCTTTCTTTTCAACTTTCTTATCCGCAGCAAAATCATCATCAAGCTTTTAGATTCTTTGATTGCTTCAGTTAGAGTCTTATGCTGCCTACAAATACCTCGATAACTTGGAGGTAAACCATCGACATAGCAGGCGACTTGATCTGCATCAGTTCTGAATAGATGACCCACAAATTTCATCTTTTCCATAAAGGAACGAGCATAATCATTAATTTTTCCCACTTCAGCCTTCAGGGCACGAAACTCTTTTTCCATCTTGCGCTGTTCATGAGTCCCGATATACTCCTCAATAAACTTCTGCTTGAAGGTAGCCCATGTGATAGCAGATACCATATCTGGAGTCATCGAAATAGTAATGCTCTTCCACCAATCTCGAGCACCTTCTTTCAACATTCTACTCGCACACAACACCTTTTTATCCTCTGGACAGTCACAAGCTTCAAAGACCATCTCAGTATCATCAAGCCATTCCATACAGCCTACTGCGTTAAGTGTTTCATTGAATTTCTGAGCTCCGCACTTCTGAAAACTTTCGAACTTGAATCGAGGAGCTTGAACTACATTAGGAGGAGCCACATCAACATTAACAGGGGAACGACTACATTATTAACTGGTAGCTCAGTGTGGTGAGAAGGCACTGAGAAATTGCCATCAGTTCCTTCAGCATTTTCGGCAAGAGCGTTGTTCAGTTGCTCCTGAGTCTGTGCTAACTGGGCCTGGAGAGTCAGCACAAGATTGTACAATTCAGCTGCATTTGGGATTTGCTCCACCACTGCTTCGTTAACTATGGGTTGATTACCAGGAGGTGGAGGCATAGGGCTAACGAGCCTTGCCGATTGACCTGCTGAGGATTCACTCGATTTCTATTCACGTTAGCTGCAGCAGCAGTAGCAGCAGCATTAGTAGCAACTGCACCTGGATGGACAGGTGGAGTAACGCTGGCAGTTGCTCCGTCACGTTGGATGTTGCGGTTGCGAGTGTTAACCATTTTCCTTCAATAAAATGGTGGAGTCGATAAGCGCGAAATAAAACAAAAGTTCGTTGGGATAAGGCTAAATCATATCATCGTAACATAAACATCTTCGTAAGCCTTATCACACTCGCACTCATCCCAACCCATCCTACATCACATGTCATCACTAGCTAAGGCATCCTACGAGTACCTAGCATGCATATCCTAAGTTTAAGTCCAAATCCTATGGTCAATAGGCCTTGGTTCACTTAAACTACTTCTCTGATACCAAATTGTAACACCCGTTTCGTAAAAATATGGATTTCCAAAAATTTCGCCTAACGGCGTTAAATCATGCGGAAACGATTTAGGAAAATACTCAACTAAGGAAAACAGTTGAGAAAACATTGGTGGTGTTACTAATAGCATCAAATCTGTAATAAAAGAAATCCATAAGATTGCCCAACATAAAGCAATCATAACATAGTCATTACATAAGTTCCATAAAGGAAATCAATAACATAAGGTCTATGCGAAGCTATTGGGTAAACTAAAGCCAGCTTGATCATCTACCCATCTCTCGCCAAAGCTTCACACGTCATCTCACTGCCTAACCTGAGGGGTGTCAACACATTAAAAGAAACAAGTGTTAGCTATAAAGCTAAGTAAGATAACACCAGGTTTAAGCAAAACATTTCATCCATTTAAATCGTCACTTTAAAGCATTACGTCATTTTAATTAGGCATTCATACCACCGTATAAACATATCCACATCACATATCCACATCACATATAAGCATAGAGTTCATGACCCTAAGCGTGCCTAATCAATTTGATCACTTTGATTCACCTCGTTAAGTTGTAACCGAAGTTACCGTTTTTTAAGGAAAGACAATGTCGATCCATGAGTAGCACGCTATGTTCATGACATTAGGTGGGTCATCAGGCCACCCGAAACTACTCGCCACATATGACTTGTTGCAAGGAACCACCCAAGCAACCATTTTAACATACCTATAACCACCGTCAGGCATGACGTACCTATTACCACCGTAAGGCACGATGTACCTATTACCACCGTAAGGCACGATGTACCTATTACCACCGTAAGGCACGATGTACCTATTACCACCGTAAGGCACGATGTACCTATTACCACCGTAAGGCACGATGTACCTATTACCACCGTAAGGCACAGGTTATGCATAACACTTAACATCTAATTAGCTCGAGCATTTATCATATTTAGTTTAGATTTCCACCTTTAACCTAAACTAATCCATACTATCATCTTTTCACGTTAGGGCCCTTAAAACGTGCACGTGTCATGGCAACCTAAAAAGGTCTAGTGTTCTAGATGAACAAGCCACATATACATGCACATAACAACATTACAACATATCATTAACCACCGTTCATCATAACATATCATATCGTAAACATATCATTAACCACCGTTCATCATAACATATCATATCGTAAACATATCATTAACCACCGTTCATCATAACATTTCATATCGTAAACATATCATTAACCACCGTTCATCATAACATATCATATCGTAAACATATCATTAACCACCGTTCATCATAACATATCATATCGTAAACATATCATTAACCACCGTTCATCATAACATATCATATCGTAAACATATCATTAACCACCGTTCATCATAACATATCATATCGTAAACATATCATTAACCACCGTTCATCATAACATATCATATCGTAAACATATCATTAACCACCGTTCATCATAACATATCATATCGTAAACATATCATTAACCACCGTTCATCATAACATATCATATCGTAAACATATCATTAACCACCGTTCATCATAACATATCATATCGTAAACATATCATTAACCACCGTTCATCATAACATATCATATCGTAAACATATCATTAACCACCGTTCATCATAACATATCATATCGTAAACATATCATTAACCACCGTTCATCATAACATATCATATCGTAAACATATCATTAACCACCGTTCATCATAACATATCATATCGTAAACATATCATTAACCACCGTTCATCATAACATATCATATCGTAAACATATCATTAACCACCGTTCATCATAACATATCATATCGTAAACATATCATTAACCACCGTTCATCATAACATATCATATCGTAAACATATCATTAACCACCGTTCATCATAACATATCATATCGTAAACATATCATTAACCACCGTTCATCATAACATATCATATCGTAAACATATCATTAACCACCGTTCATCATAACATATCATATCGTAAACATATCATTAACCACCGTTCATCATAACATATCATATCGTAAACATATCATTAACCACCGTTCATCATAACATATCATATCGTAAACATATCATTAACCACCGTTCATCATAACATATCATATCGTAAACATATCATTAACCACCGTTCATCATAACATATCATATCGTAAACATATCATTAACCACCGTTCATCATAACATATCATATCGTAAACATATCATTAACCACCGTTCATCATAACATATCATATCGTAAACATATCATTAACCACCGTTCATCATAACATATCATATCGTAAACATATCATTAACCACCGTTCATCATAACATATCATATCGTAAACATATCATTAACCACCGTTCATCATAACATATCATATCGTAAACATATCATTAACCACCGTTCATCATAACATATCATATCGTAAACATATCATTAACCACCGTTCATCATAACATATCATATCGTAAACATATCATTAACCACCGTTCATCATAACATATCATATCGTAAACATATCATTAACCACCGTTCATCATAACATATCATATCGTAAACATATCATTAACCACCGTTCATCATAACATATCATATCGTAAACATATCATTAACCACCGTTCATCATAACATATCATATCGTAAACATATCATTAACCACCGTTCATCATAACATATCATATCGTAAACATATCATTAACCACCGTTCATCATAACCTAATCCCGTTTTTAACTTTACACCTTTGGCAAAACTAGTCCCTGGACTTCATATTGACTTTATTTCACATTAAAACACCTATTGGGGATACATATAACACACCAAAGCACTTCCGCACACTACAAAGGCCTTTTACACATCATTTAAATCTACTTTATTGTCACTCATTAAAGATAATTAAATCTCACATATAGGGCACATAAACATATAAACACATATTTCCACACAACCGTATCACGGACTTATAATTTGACCTAACGACGTTAGTCAACATAAACGATTAAGTTTTGGGATGTTACACTACATCCTCATCAGAGTCAATGAGGTCACAATTTGGATCATGAAATTCTTCATTAAAAGGCATTTCTTGAAGAACTGGAGAAGTTGGAGTTTAACTGGTGCTGATATTGGAGTGGCACGTACATCAGATCCAATCACCAATTCCTGTGGTAAATTGAAATTGATGGAGGGATAGAATGAAGTGTCACTGGTGGTGCTCTTCTTCTTAACTGGTTCCAATTTGTTGTAACTGGAAACATCTTTTGGTGAAACAACTGACTGATGAACTTGGTCAGTTTCACCAAAATTTATTGGAACGACTGGAGAAATATCAAGGCTTGGTCTCTTGTTGATTGCTTCAGTTGATTCGTCGAATGTGACATGAATTGTCTCATGAACCTTTTGGAGTCTATAATTATAAACTCTAAAGGCCTTTCGAATATCTGAATAGCCTAAAAATACACCTTCATCAGCTTTTGCATCAAACTTTCCAAGCTGACTGGAATCGTTTAAAATATAAACTGGACAACCAAATACATGAAAATATCCAATATTTGGTTTATGATTCCTGAGTACTTCATAGGCAGTCTTCTTATGTCTTTTGATGTAGACTGACCGGTTTTGGGTGTGACAAGCAGTTGCAACTGCTTCAGCCCAGAAACTGGTGGGAAGACCTGATTCAGATAGCATACTTCTGGCTGCTTCTATCAGTGTGTGATTCTTTCTTTCCAAAACTCTATTCTGCTCTGGAGAGTGTGCTGATGAGAAGTTTTGAGAGATGCCAGTGTCATTGCAAAATGTTTCAAGTACCTTATTTTGAAATTCAGTACCATTATCACTTCGCAACTGACAGACTTTTCGAGTATACTTGAGTTCAGTTCTTTTGATGAGAGAGATGATTTCAGCAGGTGCATCACTTTTGGATCTGAGGAATACCACCCAACAGTATCTGGTGAATTCATCGACCACAACTAGAGTGTACTTCTTTCCAGATCTAGTCTGAACATTCACTGGACCAAACAGATCCATATGAAGCATGTGAAGAGGTTCAGTGATGCTAAAATTTTGCCTTGTCTTGAAACTGGCTCTTTTCTGCTTTCCCATCTCACACCCTGGACATGGCTTTTCTTTATTGAAAGAAATCTGAGGTATCCATCTACCAGTTGTTTGCGAGACAACTTGTTAATATTTTTGAAATTAAGATGGGATAATCTTTTATGCCACAGCCAGTTGGTGTCCTCATCAGCCTTGGTATGGAAGCACTGCTCTTTTGGAGCTGGTTCCATATCCATGATGTACATATTTCCTTTTCTTGGTGCAACCATCACCACTTTCCAATCCTTGTTAAATATGGTGCCTTGAGCAATATCGAACAAAACTCTGTAGCCATCATCACAAAGTTGGCTTACACTGATCAGGTTGTATTTCAAACCATTCACAAATGCAACTCTTTTGAATTCGACTTGTCCATTATTGAGCACACCATATCCTTCAGTCTTTCCACTTTGATCATTACCAAACGTCACTGCCGGTCCATCTTGGACAGTGAACTCTTCAAGCAGGGGCTTACATCCGGTCATAGTCCGGTCAGCTGCGCTGTCCAGATACCAGATATTCTTCTTTCGATCGCCCTGCACACCCACAAAAATCATCAGTTATTTTTGTGAACCCATCTTTTCTTGATGGGTTCACTGGACTTCACTACAGAAGTCTCAGTTGATTGTTGTGGTGGTAAATTGAAGACTACATCTGGATCTTTTTCACCAGATCCAGGTGCAGGAGTAAAAACGATTGGTATTTGATACCTGCTCCCCTTTTTCTTATCAGATTTTGTTCCAGATGGAACATTCTTTTGTTTTGGTTTTGAAAGGGGGGTTTAATATTTTGTTTTACTGGAGGTGATGAACCTCCTTCCAGATTTTTAATCCGGGCAGTACAACTCTGAACCTGTCGAGACAACACAGTTTTTTTTTCCTTTAACAGCCTTCAGTGTAGTTGGAATATCTGGGAAGGTCTCAAACTGGGCTCACTGGCTTCAGTACCAGTAGCTTCCTTCAGTTAGCCCGGCTTCAGTGCCATATGCTCTTTGTGACAATTGCTTCAGTGTTTGGTCACCAGACGACTTTTCCCCCTTGGAATGATCACCAGTCCTTGACTTGAGATCATTCCATAATCTTCAAGCATAAGTCTGTCCAGTGCACCAAATGTTATCCCTGCTACTGGAGTTGTTTCAGACACAACTTTCTTAAGTGCCTGCACTTCCTTCTGAACATTTGCAACAGCTTTAGGCAAGTGTTTTGGCAACTTCTCATCCAGTAACTTTTTGACTTGGGGTAACACCCCATCATAAATGCTACGAAGAACAGTCTCAGAAACTTCTTCACATATTTCTTTAAGCATATTGTTTCTGAACTTCCTTGTACATGCATCACTTATTGTGCTGACAACTGCATCCTGGTCTAGTGTGGGTCTTGTCTCCAGAGAACTGACCCTAAAACCAAATTCTGAACATCTTCTTTCAGACCTGCCAGTTCACCAGTGACTGCAGTCTGAACAGAACTAACCAACCTTGTCTCTAGACCCTGGACTGCCACTTTGATTTTCAGTGTTATTGTTTGTGGCCAGTACCAGTTCATCAAGCTTCTCATAAACCAGCTTCTCATTCCCAGCAAAGACATTCATCTCAGATGCAGGTTATTTGATAATAATGATTTGAAGTCTGAAATAACCTGAGATGAAGTCTGGAGT
>CM067168.1:74277130-74289082 GCA_034093135.1 Erigeron breviscapus
GCCCAGATATAATGTTTGCAACACGTATGTGTGCTAGATATCAAGCTGCTCCAACTGATTTACATTATCAAGCTGTGAAACGAATCTTTCGTTATCTGAAGGGTACACCTGATTTAGGTCTCTGGTATCCAAGGGATACTGGATTCAATCTAACTTATTCAGATGCAGATCATGCAGGTTGTAAACTTGATCGCAAGAGCACTTCCGGTACTTTACAATTTTTAGGTGATAAAATAGTGAGTTGGTCTTCCAAGAAACAGAATTGTGTGTCACTATCAACGGCTGAAGCTGAATATGTGGCTGCGGCTAGTTGTTGTGCTCAGGTTTTATGGATGAAGACTCAACTAACTGATTATGGTCTGCAATATGATCATATCCCTATCTATTGTGATTCTCAGAGTGCCATTGCCATTGCATTCAACTCAGTAAACCACTCTCGATCAAAGCATATTGATGTTAGATATCATTTTCTCAAAGATCATATTGAGAAAGGTGACATCGAGCTCTACTTTGTGGGAACTGACTTTCAACTTGCAGATTTGTTCACAAAACCGTTGGATGAAAAGAGGTTTAACTTTCTTATCTCCAAGCTAGGTATGTTAAATCTTAAACCTTATTCTTTTTGAAGGAATTCTTGACACATTCCAGAAAAACAAAATACAAAATTGAAAAATTTCAAACATAAACAAAAAGATTTTTGAGGCTTGCATATACTATGTATGCAACCCGTTCTTCAATGTTTTATTTCTAAGATATTGTTATTATACATATAGATTGATATAAGATAACAAGGAATCGAACGCCTTTGTGTACTTCCAAGTGTTCTTATATGAATATGTATGTGTAATAGCAATCAAGTTTTTCAAATAAAAATTTTCAAACTCTCAATTGTTGATATGAGAAACAAGGATCGAACGCCTTTGTGTACTCCCTTGTTGTCTCATATTATACTAATTGATTGGATTTTCAATTTACTTAAATGTTTTAATTGCCTCCAACATGTTGTTGTAAGATGCGACGGATTGAACGCCTTTGTGTACTCCCTAGCTGTCTTACTCTCAACATTATGGTTGTTGCAAAACTTTGTGTTTACCAAAACTTTTTGATCTCACAAAAACAATTTTTGCTCCACCTTTCTATGGAAAACTTTTTGATCTATTCTTGCGTAGATTAAGGAGGAGTTTGTGATTTCAAAAACCTTCAACACTTCAAATGTGTTTCAAATCTTTCATTCACACATTTGATGTTTTTCCAATTTTTTTTAATCAAATGGAGTTCGGTGATTAGTTTGCACATGAGCGATAGGTTTTTCTCAAAATTGACTCCATGAATTTCATCATCGCCGATGAGTTCTAACCCAGGAGTATTCACTTCTTTCATTAGATAGTGAGGGTATTTTGAGTGATGTTGTTTTCGTGCAAATAGTATGGAGGGAGTAAAGTCGAAAAGTGAGAGGTTACGGTGAAATGATGTTGTGAGAAAGGACTAAAAGAAACAAAATGTCCTCCCCAAATTCTCAAAAAGCCGGGTTAAACACGTTTCTATCGGATGTCATTTGTTGATATCTCGATATTGAAAAAGTCTTCATGGACCCAGTGAAGCAATGCACATCTATTCCTAACCACTCAAGTATTTCTTAACAAATGCTTGTTTCATTTCTCACGGAGTTTCTCACATTTCTATTGACTCTTCTTTTGGAAGATGTTGATATTGAAAAAGGGCGACATTCTGCTCCTGTTCCCGACTTCATTTTGTTCACTGTGTCTAGAGCTATATTGCTTGGTCATTAATTTGATCATTATTTTTATATAGGACACATTCGAGTCATATCTTTGTGTATCTTTGTGATATTATTGCTTATCTTTGTGATAAAGCCGGAACATCCGTAGTGATATCTCATTGATATTCCACGATGATCGAATGGAAATCCTACCAATGCTAACATCTTTTCCAACGTTGAACGTAGGTCTCGTAATTACATTTATGTAATTATTGAGTTAACGAGAAGTCTAAGTGACCTCGGTTTTCCCTAAAAGTCTTTAAGGATAAAATTGTGGTTATCAAATGCTTCGGTAGTGTTAACCATGATTTATATTCTTTGAAGCAATCTAGTGGTTGCAAAGCCGCAGACCGAACTATGTTAGAGACTTGTTTTGTGCATATCTCAATGATACATAGGAAATCCGAAAAATGTTCTACATTTCAATCGGTCATTTCATTAATCCTTTCGATTTTTGAACTTGCAAACGGATCATTCTTATCCGGTTTCATTTCTCTTCACACAAACACAGAAACCACCAACACCATGATATAACGTTTGTCCCAACAACTTCAATCCTACATTTTAGTCACCCATAGGATCTCTTGGGTTGGGCTACTGGTTTGGGTTGATGTTTTGATGGTTGACATTTCTCCATATCTTCTTATTCCTTGTGAATTTAATCAATCAAATGGCTTCATAATGACATTGATTCCCAATTTTGTCATTATGAGGGGGAGAAAATATTATGATTGATTCATAGTCTTTGTCAACTGAGCTTTTGCTTCGGAGATGAATTTGGTATTGTCTTCAAATGATAGGAATCAATAGTAGGCTTTGAAGAATACATTCTATTCTTGAATAAGGCATAGTTGATGATAGAAATGGAATAAGAGTCTATGTTGAGAAATTTTTGTGTTTGGTTGTTTCAAATGGGTTTAAGCTTATCAAAGTTTGTGTATAGAGGGAGAAAATTGTTCATGATGTGTCAATAGTTTCAGATTTTCACTAGACTATTAGTTGATTGAGATTTTGATTTAAAAAAAAAGGGGGAATCTGAATTGACTTTAGAGATGAGAATGAAACCGAAGATGAAAGGATATTCACTCAAGATGCTTCAAAAGTTCAAAGATGCTCCAAAATGTTTACACTCATGGATTGAGGGGGAGCATGATTACTTCGTAAGAATTTCATCTAAACTTCATTCAATTGCTTACTCTCCAAAGTGTTCAAGTTGATGTGACAAAGATCAAAGCTTCAAAAAGGTTGAAAGATTTGGTAGAAGATTCAAGTCAAAGAAGTAAAGCCTCAAAAGAATCTTCATCAAAAGATCTTCAAGTCATACAACAACATTTTATCAAGAAACTCCAATGCATACATCAAGGGGGAGAGTTCATATTCATGAAACTTCATTTCAAGAAGATGAGATTCATTCAAGAATTAGAACCGAAGAATCAAAAAGTTGAATCTCACTCAAGAATCGAAGATTGATACATTCGAAACCAAGATTCATACCTTCCGCATCTCTAAAAGACAACTCTGATTCATGATTCAACAAACTCTCGAAGATTTAAGTCACACACATGTGTTCGACTTCATGATACTCTTTATTCAAGACTCAGACACATTCATTATTCTCTGTTCTAAAAGAACATTGAGAATCCTCACATGATTTAACTTCAAGAAGTTCAAGACCAAGACCAAGACTGAATCAAGTTTTCCAAAGACAAAAGAGAAAGCTTTGAAGACTTGTTTCAACACCCCAATTGTCTTCACCACCGGGCTCATCAAATTCATTCCTACAAGACAATATAACACGTACTTCATTACAATATATCACTAAGGGGGAGAATGTTAGAAATCCAAAAATAGTGATAAATTGTAATCTAGATTAGAGGAATTTCTTGTTGTTAAGTCATAGATAAATGATCACTAAGGTTGAGTGGCTAATAGTGAAAATTAGAATAGTTGAGTAGTTAGACTATAAATAGCCATCTCATACCTTAGAGATCATAACCTTAACATAACACATAACCTGTTAATTCACACACAGTTACCTACTATTCTCTCTCAAAACACACACAAACACCAAGAACACACACTATCCAAACCGCCATTGATGAATTGAATTCAGTGATAGAAATCGTGTTTTAACAATAGGTGAAGTATTGATCAGCAGAGGTGACAGTGTTTCCAGTATCTAGAACAGTCAAGTTGCTGACTTGATTGTTGTTCCCATACTCGACCAGAATGCTACCATGACCATTAGTAATGATCTCTTGAGACCGAGGAAAGGAGATTTGCTGAGCAGCAATGTAATCAACAATGTTTTCCTCAGAGAGAATAGTTGTATCTCCTACACTATTTTCAAGTTCAGCGAAAGAAGAACTTTCGCTGACCATAGTGGAGAAGAAGCAACCATTGAAAAAGGATTAGGTTGAATGACAACCTCAGGAGCATCCCTGGAGTTGTCACAATCAGAAGCAACATGACCTCTGCTGCCACATATGTAGCATTTTTTAACAGAGGTGCTGCCTTTTTGATTTTGAAGGAAGAATTCCTTCAGTTGAGAGGAAAGATCATTAACTTGCTGAGCTAGCTCGTTAATTTTAGGGTCAAAGGAGGAAGATGCCCTTTTCTTTTGCTTAGACTTTTGCTTATGCTTAAGTGTAAGCTGAGGCATCTTGGGAGCAGGACCCAAAATGGATTTTCCTTTTGGATCCTCAGACTGAGAAGTAGAGGGATTTTGTGATCCCTTTACTACACTCCAAGCTTGTTTAACAGCAGGGCTGATGAGACTGATGCACTCTTTTAGGAGTGATCGGTCTGGGTTGCTGATTAGGAGTAACTGACCTCATTTGCCTATGAGGTAGGTACTGCCTATTAGGGGTAGTAGTGAGGCAGTGTCCTCTTTGAGGAGTGATAGGTCTTACTTGCTGATGGGGCAAGTATCCTTTCTGAGGAGTGATAGACCTATTTTGGGTATTAGGCATTCTTTCCTTTTGAGGAGTTTTATGCCTCAGAATGGAAGAAGTAGGCATCGATTGGGGTGCCTGCTGGTGGACCTGTCTATTAGCAGGTCGGACCTGAGAAGGTCCTACTTGCTGATATCTAGCGTCACCAAACCTGACGCGTCTTTTCATAAGACGATCATGCTGAACAGATTTACTGTCAGCATGTGCAGGTGTTTGATGAGAGGTTGAGGAAGAAGGGGTTTGAGAAGCAACTTGTTGTGGTTGCTGACTGACAGAGCTAGCACGCTGAGGCGTGCTGTAGTCATAAGGTACAACAACTGTGCTTCTCTTAAAAGGTTCAGCAGCTTGTAGAGTAAGTTGCTGAGGAACGACTGGTTTAAAACCATCGCTGCCAATATCTCCTCAAAGGATTCCCCAGAAGAGTATTGAACTCTTCCTTCATTAGGCATCATGCCAATGATGGGAAGATGAGGATAAGGATTGTTAGTACTAGCTGAGGTGCTCGCACCATTTTCCTCGGCAGGGGTAGATGGGTCGCTGGTGGTGGTAGAAGTAGAACCAGCTTCCATCTCATTATGGTAATCGTTATGACCCCTAACGAAATACCATTTTCTCATTTCTTCAGGAGAAATGACAGCAGAAGGAGGAATGGAGATTTCAGGTTTCACGTCGTCATTGAACAAGTCAGCAAGAGTGGCAGCGACTTCAAAGTTACCGCCAATGACTGCCTGAACTTGGGCAGGGACTTGTTCATTTAGACACTGATGATGAAACCTGGAAGCTTTTGACCAGGAGGTCACAATCTTTTTAAGATTGTGAGCCCCTTAAGTTCGATGGTTAAACCAGGAAAGTGCAAAATACAACAAGTCTAATAAGCACTATAATGGACTAGTATTACTTTAATATAAATGCAAGTATATAAATAAAGTAATACAAGACTTAAAGCAATAAACAAATAAAGTGAACATTATGTATTTTTCATGGGTATTTTATTTATGATGTTAAATAAAACACAAGGTTGTTGCGGAATCAAGATAATACAATTAATTATGTATCCTAACAACCTATGAGTTACAAATGATCTATATTTGTCAAATAACTCTTTAGGATCGAGATACTTAAAGTTGTGAAGTATCCTAGTTTAAGATCGAGAGTATTTGGACAAATTCACTTCAATGCAAAATGAATGCTTAAAAGTATTTATGTCAAGGAAATGACTTTGTATTTATAGGCAACAAAATTCACCAGTGAATTTTGTGCCGTACAAATATGGTTGGCATACATTTAATGATCCGACAAGAACATTAAATGTATTTGATAAGAATAAGGATAAAGTCACATCAAGTGCAAGTGTATCCTTTTATCCAACCACCTTAACACACGTATACTTTGTTAAAGAACAAGTGGATTGTTCTTTGGAAATTGTGTTAAAGGAAAAGTCAATCCTTGATATCAGTGTTCAGACTTGTAGGATCTAGAACACTGACAATCCTCCAGTGTACAGATCTGGTAAGACTTTCCAGTGGACTCCGCCATTTGTTAAGTCTTCTTCTTCAGACTTCAGTCTTTGACTTCAGTCAGAATGTCTTCAGTTGAGTTGATCTGGACTGGGGTGAAGTCCAGTGAGCTCATCTGGAGAATACTCCAGATTTCCTATACAAGTATTTGCTCACTGGTCTTCCATTATTTCTGGACAAATCTTCAGAGGGACTCCAGATTCCAAGTCTGGAGTAGGTCCAGTAGAACACGTTTCTGGACAGATTTCAGTAAGGCTCCAGTAGTCGAGTCTGGAGCGAGTCCAGTAAATCAATGTTGTGAGTCCCTTAAGTTCGATGGTTAACCAGGAAAGTGTAAAATACAACAAGTCTAATAAGCACTAGAATGGACTAGTATTACTTTAATATAAATGCAAGTATATAAATAAAGTAATACAAGACTTAAAGCAATAAACAAATAAAGTGGAACATTATGTATTTTTCATGGGTATTTTATTTATGATGTTAAATAAAACACAAGGTTGTTGCGGAATCAAAGATAATACAATTAAGTATGTATCCTAACAACCTATGAGTTACAAATGATCTATATTTGTCAAATCTCTTTAGGATCGAGATACTTAAAGTTGTGAAGTATCCCTGTTTAAGATCGAGAGTATTTGGACAAATTCACTTTCATGCAAATGTATGCTTAAAAGAATTTTTCTCAAGGAAATGACTTTGTATTTATAGGCAACAAAATTCACCAGTGAATTTTGTGCCGTACAAATATGATTGCATACATTTAATGATCCGACAAGAACATTAAATGTATTGGATAAGGAATAAGGATAAAGTCACATCATGCAAGTGTATCCTTTTATCCAACCACCTTAACACACGTATACTTTGGTAAAGAACAAGTGGATTGTTCTTTGGAAAGTGTGTAAAGGCAAAGTCAATCCTCGATATCAGTGTTCAGACTTGTAGGATCTAGAACACTGACAATTCTCCAGTGTACAGATCTGGTAAGACTTCCAGTGGACTCCGCCATTTGTTAAGTCTTCTTTCTTCAGACTTCAGTCTTTGACTTCAGTCAGAATGTCTTCAGTAGAGTAGATCTGGAGAACACTCCAGATTTCCTATACAAGTATTTGCTCACTGTCTTCCATTATTTCTGGACAAATCTTCAGAGGGACTCCAGATTCCAAGTCTGGAGTAGGTCCAGTAGAACACGCTTCTGGACAGTTTCTTCAGTGAGGCTCCAGTAGTCGAGTCTGGAGCGAGTCCAATAAAACACGTTTTCTAACAAACCTTCAGTAAGGTTCCAGTAGTCCAGTCTGGAGCGAGTCCAGTAAGTCTGGACTAAATCTGGACCTAACACAGTTTCTGGACAGATCTTCAGTAAGGCTCCAGTAGTCGAGTCTGGAGAGAGTCCAGTAAATCTGGACTAAATCTGGACCTAACAAATTCCCCCTATTTGTTGAAATAATGCAAGTGTTTTAAGCTTGAATCTATACATTTTGAAAGCTTGAAAAACACAAGTTTCGATTTGTCTAAAAAATCTAAGTTACTGGAAAACACTTTATAGATCATGAGTGTTTTCAGTTTCATCAATTAAGTTTAAACTTAGACTAAATCTGATCATTTACTTATAAAAATAAAAAATTGCAACTATTATTACATTCATCAACTGATAAATAGTATACAATTTGCATAAGACAATAATTTACAATAAGTAAACAATAAGAGTCAGGCCCTTCTTTTCGATGTCCTTTCTGGAGCATCTTCAGTAGCCTTTCTCTTTGGTGATGGAGAAGATGGTAATGAATCTGGTGATCTTATGCCCAATGCAACTTCCATTTGTTGCTTTCTTCTCCATACCTTCTCAATCCTTTTCAGAAATGCCTTAACATCAGTCGACACATCTGTCTTCCCCTTGAATGTTAGAGCAATTTCCCTAAGTTCACTCCATCCAAAAGCTTTGACTGAAGTACTTCTCCTCTCATCAGTGAAGTTACCCTCCCTGGTCAACTTTACCTCAAACTTAGACATGCCTTCATGATCTTCATCCAACTTGATTTCAGCACCAGTGATCCTTCTTGCATCAGCCCTGAAGATCAACATTTCATTGTATTTTTCTTTCAGCTTGGCTTGCTGGATCAATGATTCAGTTTCCTTGGACACTCTCCTTTGCTCTACAGCAGATTGGAGTTCTTGACGATTTATTCTTCGAGAAGTGTCCAGGGGAATGAAAGTACTTACATCAGCATCTTTGATTTCTTTGATCTGTCTGTCAGTCAACTTTGGTAAACCAGTAAGTCTCTTTCTGTACTCTATCTCCAGAGCACCAGCATTCTTTCTTATCTTTTTCTGGAGACTTACCAGTTCAGCTTTTCTCTGTCTGATGAGTTCTGGTACACTCACGCCATAAATAATTGAGTCATAGACTTGCTCTTCTTCAGCGTAGAATGAGCGTACATGAACATCATCTAATGCATTTAGGCATTGATGAACTCTGGGGTCATCCTTCATCCTTTTATAAACTTCAATGTTAATGCCTAACCTTCCAGCATTGTAGGAGTCCAGAGTACCCATTGTTGCCATCTCCCTTTGATGGGCCAGTAGTTCATCCTTTTGATTTCTTTTAAAAATCTCAATCATGATGCATTCTTGCTCTAACTTCCTTGAAGTTTCATTATCAACATCTTCAGTTTGTTCTTCCTCTTCACCAGACACAACTTTTTCCTTTCCTTTAACAGCCTTTAGTGTAGTAGGAATATCTGGGAAGGTTTCAAACTGGGGCTCACTGGCTTCAGTACCAGCAGCCTCTTCAGTAAGCCCGGCTTCAGTGCCATATGCTCTTTGTGTTTCAGTAAGCCCGGCTTCAGTGCCATATGCTTGTTGTGTTTGGTCACCAGACGACCTTTCCCCCTTGGAATGATCACCAGTCCTTGACTTGAGATCATTCCATATCTGTTCAAGCATAAGTCTGTCTAGTGGACCAAAATTGTACCTTCTACTGGAGTTGTTTCAGACACAACTTTCTTGAGTGCCTGCACTTCCTTCTGAACATTTGCAACAACTTTAGGCAAGTGTTTTGGCAACTTCTCATCCAGTAACCTGTCTACTTGGGGTAAAACCCCATCTTGAATGCTACAAAGAACAGTCTCAGAAACTTCTTCACATAATTCTTTTAGCATGTTGTTTCTGAACTTCCTTGTACATGCATCACTTAAAGAACTAACAACTGCATTCTGGTCCAGTGTGGGTCTACTCTCCAGAGAGCTTACCCTGAAGACCAAATTCTGAACATCTTCTTTCAGACCTGCCAGTTCGCCAGTGACTGCAGTCTGAACAGAAGTAACCAACCTAGTCTCTAATCCCTGGACTGCCACCTTGCTATTTTCAGTGTTGGTGTTTGTGGCCAGTACCAGTTCATAAAGCTTCTCATAAACCAGCTTCTCATTCCCAGCGAAGACATTCATCTCTGAAGCAAGGTTATTTGAAAGTAAAGATTTGAAGTCTGAAATAACCTGAGATGAAGTCTGGAGTGATCTCTCCAGGTCCGCCACCTTACTTAAAAGGCCTTGGACCTCGGTTGAAGAAGAAGTGGAGAGACCAGTGGGAGGTTCAAGATTGGAGGGTAATCTGGTCATTAGAGGAACTTGTGCCCAGTCCTCTTCAGTTGCAGCTTCAGACGTTGCAACTGGTGACTCCGGTGCACGAGGAGGAGGTTGAGATTCTGAAGGTTGATTGGTTGCTGGAGTGAAGTATTGGGTGTTTTCTGGAATTGAAGGTGGTGGTGGTGGTGGCATGTTTGGTTCTGGTGGTGGCATTTCTGGTGTAGGTGTTGGCATTTCTGGTAGATGTTCTTCTTCTTGTACATCTTCACCCAGAAAATTCATGTTAACATCAAAGCTTCCAGACATTGGGGAATCAACATCATCCCATTCTTGAGCAATCCCAACTGTCTGTTCACCAGACTGTTCACCAGTCTCTAATATCTACCTGTTCACCAACCTCAACATTCAAGTCCAGTGGAGCCTCTTGCTCACCAGAAGCATGTTCATCAGTTTTGAACATCTTCAACAACTTCTTCAACAACCTGGGCAACATGTTCAGCTTGTTCATCAGTTTCTTGCCCAGCAACCTCTTCAGATTCAAAGATTGGTGATCCATCCAGATTCATAACATCACCTGGATGTCTTTCTGGATTCACCTGGAGTCCGGCTCTCATCAGACGCCTATTAGTTCTAGGTCGTCTGGAAGGTTCAACAACTTCTTGACCTTGACCTTCTGGAGCAACATGTCTTATGGGCTGTACAACCTCTATTATCTGTACATCATCACCAGATGGTCCTTTCAACATCTTGAACTATCTGGACCCATTTCAACTTCTTCCCTTTGGAAGGAAAGCATGGACTGAGGAATATCTACCTCATCCACTGGAGACCTAAGGTTGACTAGGTCCCTCATATACTCACTCACAGAAAAGTGAGTAGTATCCATATCATACTGGTCGCTAAGTGCATTCTTAAACATTAGTGAAAGGAATCGAATATAAGGAACAAATGGCTTTCTTCCTTTCACTCTTAGGCGCTCGACCAGGTCATCAAAAAGGATTTGGGCAAATCCACCCTAAGCCCAAACCACAAGCAGTAGGCAATCTGGAGGTGGGTTTGATTGATCTGGTCTAACCCTCCAGAGCTGCCTCCTAGACACTCAACAATATGAGTGAAGAAATATCTCCATGAGTCTGACAGCTTGCTCATGTAGATAGTCCTTTTCTGGATAGCTGGCCATGCTCATCCAATATATCTGTATGCCCCATTAGCCTGCATACTTCCCTTGTATTTATACCAGTGGGAAGTTCGATAGGCAACTCATTCTGTTCATGATAGCTTAACTGGAGAACAGACCTGAGAAGACTAGCTGTGAAACCAAGGGATCTGGTACCTCCCTTGAGAGTATAGTTGATCGATGAAGTTTCATCATCATAGGTTGCAGTGTACCAGAATTCACACAGATATTCATGGTACATCCTTCCTGGATTCAATGTTAATGCACCATATAATGGGCAAGAGAGAAAGAAAGAGTTTAATCTTCCAATGATCGATTGGGCATCATGAACACTGGACAGAGAGAGTCTTGCCATCCAGTTATTCATATTGATTCTTATGGCACTTGCCTCAAGATTAATATGAGGTGCCCTTACAACATTTCCGAAGGAGCAAATTCGTTGGCAAGCAAATTTCTAAGAGATCTTGACTGTCTAGGTGCCATTTATGAGAATAGATGAAAATGAAATTGAATATTTAAGGTTTATGATGAAGAGATTAATGAATTTGCAGTTAATATGAGAGATTTATGATTAGGAAAAAGGGGGCAACCCCCCAACACCGCACTTAAGCCTTGCCTGAGGCATTCCGATTTGGGAGTAAATATGTTCGAAGTAAATGCAATAGTTGAAAGTGGGTATATATAGGAGAGAGAATGTGGAACTCAAATGGTTTATTTTGAAATTTATCAAATAAAATTTTGGTCGGGTTTGAGATCCGCATTAATTACATCACATCACACATAAATGCATGACGGTTTACAGCCCACAAAACAGTAACAACTTGTACTTTTTGTTTTCCCAAAGTAAAAAGACCATCATTTCGTTTGAAAAATTTACATGCCACGTAGGATTTATAAGATAAATATCTTTGAAAAAGTTTGCTTACGTGGCACATACAAA
>CM067168.1:74290082-74330936 GCA_034093135.1 Erigeron breviscapus
TGCTCATTGTCCACTGCTGCGAACCAGTTGCTGTGCTCAGATACTCTGGATGAAGAACCAGTTGCTTGATTATGGTATTAAGTATTCAAAGACCCCAATCTTTTGTGATAATACCAGTGCCATTGCTATCTCGAACAATCCAGTCATGCACTCCAAGACGAAGCACATTGATCTCAGGTATCACTTCATTCGTGATCATATTATGAAAAACAACATTGAACTCCATTTTATTCCCACGGACAAACAACTCGCTGACATTTTTACTAAACCTCTGGATGTCAAAACTTTTGAATATCTTGTTGGTGAGTTAGGAATGTTAAACCCTTAAATCTGGAACCTTGGTATTGAACGGCATTGTGTACTATCAGGGATCCTTGATTTAAAGATTTATAAATTTATGACTGCTTAGATATCGAACGCCATTGTGTACTATATTTGCATTAATAAATTTCTGGATCAACATTCCAGGGGGAAAGACTTTGAAAGATATAATTTTGTTCTTAAAAATGTTTTATTTTTCAGGGGGAATTTATTAATTTATTTTCTCACTGGATAAATTCTTCAGAAAATATTACTGGTACTTTGTAAATGTGTCCCTCTCACTGGTTAGATGGGTTGAAGTGCATGTTTGAGGTGACTTTTTGTCTCCTTGTAAATGTGTCCCTCTCATTTGTCTGTATTAGTTGACGTGCATGTTTGAGGTTACCAGTCTCTTTCAAAATGGTTTTCACTGGTACTTTATTGGAGTGTCCCTCCAGTGTACCATCAGTGCATGCTTCACTGGACTAATCCACCAGTGATACTGGAGTGTCCAGTCAACCTCCAAATGCATTGATATGTCAGTCATAATATTTTTAATACTTGGTCATTGTGCGTGCCACGTGTGCAAAATCTTTTGAAAAGATATTTATCTTGATATTTATCTTATTATCCTACGTGGCATGTAAATTTTTCAAAGAAATAATGGTAATTTTACTTTGGGAAGACAAAAAGTGCAACTTGTGACTGTTTGTGGGCTGTAAACCGTCACACATTTATGTGTGATGTGATGTAATTAATGCGGATCTCAGAACCCGATCAAAAATTATATTTGATTATTTCAAATTAACCGTTTGAGTTCCACATTCTCTCTCCTATATATACCCACTTTCAATTTCATTTGCATTTACTTCGAACATATTTACTCCCAAATCCTTCAAAATTCCTTCATTTATTTCTTCATTCTTCATTCAATTTCCAATCATATCTCTCTCTCATATTTACTTCAATTCATCATATCCTCATAAACCCTAAATTCTTCAATTTCATCTTCATATATCTATTCATCATATAATGGCTCCTAGACAATCAAACTCTCCTAAAAATCTGCTTGCCGCTGAATATGCTCCGGCTGAAAACGTTGTTAGGGCCAATCACATTACTTTAGAGGCAAAAGCTATAAGGATCAATATGAATAACTGGATGGCAAAACTCTCACTTTCAGTGTTCATAATGCCCGTTCCATTATTGGGAGATTAAATACATTTTTTCTCTCATGCCCTCTGTATGGTGCATTAACCCTAAATCCAGGAAGAATGTACCATGACTATCTTTGTAAATTCTGGTACACTGCACAATATGATGATGCAACTTCATCAATTACTTATTCTCTGAAGCAAGGTACCAGATCCTTGGGTTTTTCTGTTAGTTTACTCAGGTCTGTTCTACAGTTGAATTATTTTGAACAAAATGAGTTGCCCATTGAACTTCCCTCTGGTATCAATACAAGGGAAGTGTGCAGACTGATGGGGCACACAGATATTGTGGATGAGCATGGCCAGCTATCCAGAAAGGGAACAGTCTACATGAGCAGACTGACAGACTCATGGAGATTCTTCTTCACACATATTGTTGAATGTTTGGGAGGCAGTTCTGGAGGGTTGGACCAGATAAATCAGACTCATCTCCAGATTGCCTACTGCCTCTGGTTTGGACTCAGAGTGGATTTTGCTCAGATCCTATTTGATGATCTGGTAGAGCGTCTTAAGGTGAAAGGAAGAAAAGCTTTTGTTCCATATATACGTTTTCTTTCACTGATGTTTAAAAGAGCTCTTGGAGACCAGTACGATTATTAAACTACTCACTTTTCTGTGAGTGAGTATATGAGGGATCTGACCAACCTAAGATCTCCACTGAATGAGGTAGATATTCCTCAAACCATGCTCTCTTTTCAAAGGGAAGAAGTAGAAGTGGCTCCAGGTAGAGGTCAAGTTGGTGAAGGACCCTCTGGTGACCAAGATGTTCAAATTATAGAAGCTGTACAACCCATAAGACAAGTGGCTCCTGAAGGTCAACAACCAAATGTTGAACCTTCCAGACGACCAAGATCAAATAGGCGTCTTATGAGAGATGGAGTTCAGGTGAATCCAGAAAGACATCCTGGTGATGTTATGAATTTAGATGGGTCTCTAATTTTTGAACCAGAAGAGAATGTTGGACAAGTTGAAAATGTACAATTTGTTGAACAGACAGAGGATGTTGTACAGGCTGTTGAGCAGATAGAGAATGTACAGACTGATGAGCAGGTAGAACAAGTTGTTCAGGCTGATGAACAAGTAACTGGTGAGCAGGATGCTCAGATTGATCTGAATGTAGAAGCTGGTGAACAAGCTGGTGATCAAACTGTTGGTGAAATTTTTTGGGATGAGGCTGATTCTCCCATATCAAAAGGTCAGAATTTTGATGTAAGTATGAACTTTCTTCGTGAAGATGTTGTAAAAATAGAGAGTCTACCAAAAATACCACCACCTCCACCAGAAACAAATATTCCTCCACCAGAATCCAATATGCCACCACCACCACCACCTTTAATTCCACAAACCACTCCATACTTCACTCCACCAACAATTCAAAATTCACAATCTCAACCACCACCAATTGAAACTCCAGTCGACTTATCTGAACAACGTGTGCTGGACTCTACTGTAGTAACTGCTGATACTACTTCTGAAGAGGTCTGGACATAAGTACCTTTCATGGCCAGAATGACTTCCAATCTTGATCCTCCCAGTGGTCCCTCCTCTTCGTCTTCAGCCGAGGTCCAAGGCCTTTTAAGTAAGGTGGCGGACCTGGAGAGATCACTTCAATCTTCATCCCAGGTTATTTCTGATTTCAAGTCTTTGTTATCAAATAATCTAGCTTTAGAAATGAATATCTTTGCTGGGAATGAGAAGCTAGTTTCTGAGAAACTTAATGAACTAGTACTGGCCACAAATCAAAACACTGAAAATATCAAAGTGGCAGTCCAGGGATTGGAGACAAGACTGGTAAACTCTGTTCAGACTGCAGTGAAAGGTGAACTTGTTCAACCACTGGCAGGTCTGAAAGAAGAGGTTCAGAAGTTGGTTACCAGGATTAGTTCATTGGAGAGTAGGCCAACCCTTGATCAGAATGTCGTTGTTAGTACATTCAGTGATGAGTTTACTAAGAAGTTCAGACTTAGTATGTTGAAAGAAATATCTGAAGAAATTTCTGGGTATGTTCTTCAAACTATTCAAGATGGGTTGTTACCCCAAGTGGAGAAGATGATAGAAAAAGAATTACCAAAACACTTGCCTCAAGAACTCGAAATTGTCAAAAAGGAAGTGCAGGTACTCAGAAAAGTTGTGAATAATACAACTCCAGTGGCTGGAAGAACGTTTGGTGAACTGGACAGACATATGCTCGAACAGTTATGGAATGATCTCAATTCAAGAACTGGTGATGATTCCAAGGGGAAAAGTCGTCTGATGTTCAAGAAGGTTTGGTTAGGAAGAAGAAAGAAGTGGTTGCCAGTACTATTGAAAAAGCCATTGCTACTGAAAGCATCGTGCAACGAAAACAAGTGACTGGTACTGATACCAGTGAGTCCCAGTTTGAATCCTTCCCAGATATACCAACAACGCTGAAATCTGTAAAAGGAAAAGAACAAATGATATCTGGAGGAGAAGAGCAAACTGTTGAAGGTTCATCAGAGTTTCCAACTGCTGATACTACTTCTGAAGAGGTCTGGACATAAGTACCTTTCATGGCCAGAATGACTTCCAATCTTGATCCTCCCAGTGGTCCCTCCTCTTCGTCTTCAGCCGAGGTCCAAGGCCTTTTAAGTAAGGTGGCGGACCTGGAGAGATCACTTCAATCTTCATCCCAGGTTATTTCTGATTTCAAGTCTTTGTTATCAAATAATCTAGCTTTAGAAATGAATATCTTTGCTGGGAATGAGAAGCTAGTTTCTGAGAAACTTAATGAACTAGTACTGGCCACAAATCAAAACACTGAAAATATCAAAGTGGCAGTCCAGGGATTGGAGACAAGACTGGTAAACTCTGTTCAGACTGCAGTGAAAGGTGAACTTGTTCAACCACTGGCAGGTCTGAAAGAAGAGGTTCAGAAGTTGGTTACCAGGATTAGTTCATTGGAGAGTAGGCCAACCCTTGATCAGAATGTCGTTGTTAGTACATTCAGTGATGAGTTTACTAAGAAGTTCAGACTTAGTATGTTGAAAGAAATATCTGAAGAAATTTCTGGGTATGTTCTTCAAACTATTCAAGATGGGTTGTTACCCCAAGTGGAGAAGATGATAGAAAAAGAATTACCAAAACACTTGCCTCAAGAACTCGAAATTGTCAAAAAGGAAGTGCAGGTACTCAGAAAAGTTGTGAATAATACAACTCCAGTGGCTGGAAGAACGTTTGGTGAACTGGACAGACATATGCTCGAACAGTTATGGAATGATCTCAATTCAAGAACTGGTGATGATTCCAAGGGGGAAAAGTCGTCTGATGTTCAAGAAGGTTTGGTTAGGAAGAAGAAAGAAGTGGTTGCCAGTACTATTGAAAAAGCCATTGCTACTGAAAGCATCGTGCAACGAAAACAAGTGACTGGTACTGATACCAGTGAGTCCCAGTTTGAATCCTTCCCAGATATACCAACAACGCTGAAATCTGTAAAAGGAAAAGAACAAATGATATCTGGAGGAGAAGAGCAAACTGTTGAAGGTTCATCAGAGTTTCCAACTGCTGATAATGACACCTCAAAAAGACTGGAACAAGAATGCATCATGATCGAAATATTCAAGAAAAATCAAAGAGATGAATTGCTGGCCCACCAAAGGGAGATGGCAATTATGGGAACTCTGGATTCATATAATGCTGGCAGATTGGCCATAAATATTGATGTTTACAAGAAGATGAAGGATGACCCCAGAGTTCATCAATGTCTGAATGCATTGGATGATGTTCACATTCGGTCCAGGTACTCTGAAGAAGAACAATTGTATGATGCTGTAACTTATGGTGTCAGTGTACCTGAACTGATTAGACAGAGAAAGGAGGAACTGGTGAACCTCCAGAGGAAAATAAGAAAGAATGCTGGTGCTCTGGAGATAGAGTACATGAAGAAGATAAAGGGTCTGCCAAAACTTACTGCCAAACAGATCAAAGCAATAAAAGATGCAGATATAAGCACGTTCATTCCTCTGGATACTTCTCTCAAAATTAATCGTGAACAACTCCAGTCTGCCATGGAACAACAGAGAGTATCAAAGGAAACTGAACATATGGTCCAGATGGCTAAGCAGAAAGCCAAGTATGATGAAATGTTGAAATTCAGGGCTGATACCAGAAGGATCACAAGTGCTGAAATCAAACTCGCTGAAAATCATCAAGGCATGACCAGATTTAATATAAAGTTGACCAGAGAGGGTAACTTTACAGATGAAAGGAAAAATGCATCAGTCTAAGCTTTTGGATGGACTGAACTGAAGGAGATAGGATTAACTTTCAAAGGTAAAACTGATTTGTCTCCAGATGTAAAGGCATTTATGAAGAGGATTGAAAAGGTTTGGATAAGAATTCAACAGACGGAAGCTGTTCTAGGTATGAGACCACCAGTGTTTGTTCCATCCTCTCCATCACCAAAGAGAAAGGCTTCTAAAGATGCTCCAGGACAGACATCGAAGAGAAGGGCCTAACTCTTATATCATTTTTTACTTGTTGTTTGTATTTAATTTCTCAAAATTGTAACTTATTTTATGTTGATGGCTGTAAATATAGTTGCATATTTTGATTCATAAAGTAAATGATCAGATTTAGTCTAAGTTGGTATTAAAAGATGAAACTGGAAACACTGATGATCTATAAAGTGTTTTCCAGTAACTTAAATTTTTAGACTAAGTCAAAACTTGTGTTTTTCAAGCATACAAAGTTGTATAGATATAAGCTTGAAAACACTTGCATTATTTCTAAACAAATAGGGGGAATTTGTTAGGTCCAGATTTACTGGACTCGCTCCAGACTCGACTACTGGAGCCTTACTGAAGATCTGTCCAGAAATGGTATATTATTGGACCTACTCCAGACTTGGAATCTGGAGTCCCTCTGAAGATTTGTTCAGAAATAATGGAAGACCAGTGAGCAAATACTTGTATAGGAATCTGGAGTATTCTCCAGATTAGCTCGCTGGACTTCACCCCAGTCCAGATCTACTCTACTGAAGACGTTCTCACTGAAGTCAAAGACTGAAGTCAGAATAAAGAAGACTGACAAATGGCGGAGTCCACTTGAAGTCTTACCAGATCTGTACACTGGAGGATTGTCAGTGTTCTAGACCTTACAAGTCTGAACACTGATATCGAGGAATTGACTTTTGCCTTTACACACTTTTCAAAGGACATTCCACTTGTTCTTTACCAAAGTTTATACGTGTGTAAAGGTGGTTGGTTAAAAGAATAAAGTCATATTGATGTGACTTTATCCTTGTACCTTAACCAATGCATTTAATGATCTTGTCGGTTCATTAAATGCATGCAACCATATTTGTACGCCACAATTTCACTGGTGAAATTGTTTGCCTATAAATACAAAGTCATTTCTTTGAGAAAATTACTTTTAGCATAAAGGTGAATTTGTCTAAATACTCTCGATCTAAACAGGGATACTTCACAACTTTAAGTATCTCGATCCAAAGAGTTTATTTGGCAAATATAGATCACTTGTAATTCATAGGTTGTTAGGATACATACTTATTTGTATTATCTTGATTCCGCACAACCTTGTATTTTATTTAACATCATAAATAAAATACACTTGAAAATATTACATTGTGTTCTACCTTTAGTTTATTGCTTTTAGTCTTGTATTACTTTGTTTATATACTTGCATTTATATTCAAGTAATACTAGTCCATTCTAGTGATTATTAGACTTGTTGTATTTTACACTTCTGGATTTAACCATCTCGTATTTGGGACCTCACAGTAACTGGTCCAACAAAGATGATTGAGCTTGAACACACCAAAATGGATGAATCACCGATAGTTCAAGCATGTTTTCAACTGGTGAGCAACAAGAGGAAGCTAGAGGGAGCATCGGCTACTTTCCTCATTGATAAGTGCTTAATTATCTCTCAAGAGAGTCGTTTTTATACTTCAGGTAACCCAATATTGTTTGAGTATAATAAACGGCGATGGGTAGAAAACTCGGTTTTAAAAATAGATATGATAAATCATGTGAGGAGAGATTTTGAAAAGGTGAATTTTAAAGATTGGGTAATGATAAAAGTTAAGTTCACAAATTTTTCACCTTACTCGTGTAGGCCACCAGACTTTTGTGCAGGTGATGTTGATGATTGGATTCTGGCGGAGGTGAAAGTTAGTTGTTTTTCATCGTTTAAGAGTAGACCGCCCAACACTCTAAGTGTGGGGGCGTCAGAGACCCCACCATGGTAATTCTTTGGGGTAGGAGTCTAGCTAACGACTCGTTAATAAATTAAGCGCTTCTCGGGAGGCAACCCGTGTCTTTTATTTTGTTATTTAAATTTAAATTTTGCATTTTTCTTTTTGTTTGTGTTTTTGAATAAACTCTTTGATGATGGTGATGGTTATGCTATTTGTTTGGTATTCCTGTTTTGCGTTGATTTGTGTGTTCATGTTGATAGCAAGTTGGTTGTCATATGCATATGCTGACAGTAAGTGCAACGACATATTTTATTGGCAGCATTCAAGCATGGAACATATACCCGGCAAGTTTTTCTTGTTCTTGATTTTACTTTTTGTTTACTTTCCCCTATTTCCCATAGTTTGCCTTAGTTTATTGGACATTGAGGACATTGTCCAACTCAAGTGTGGGGGGGTGGTAAATAGGAAAAAGTCGGGTATTTTAGAGGAATTTTGAACTTTTGCATGCTTGTCCTTGTAGTTAATTGCTTTTGTCACCTAATTATAGATTTTAATGAGCAATTTGACTACACCCTTGGTACAAAGTTTAATTGGTGGAATGTGTTTTGACTGATTAATTAGGCAATCTCTTCTGGATTAATAACATGACTAGCACGCTTATAGCACCAAAACACCCAAATTGTGAGATTATTGATTCATTGCTAGTTATGATAGGTGTTACGGTTTTGGAATTATTAGCCTTGTAAATTTTTCCCTCTCGTAGGCTTTTGGATTTATTCAAGAGTAAGGGTTCTATTTATAGCTCTGAACTGTGATGTGCAAGTTTGAGGTTGATTTTCCATTTCCGGATTATTTTATTGGCAGCATTCAAGCATGGAACATATACCCGGCAAGTTTTTCTTGTTCTTGATTTTACTTTTTGTTTACTTTCCCCTATTTCCCATAGTTTGCCTTAGTTTATTGGACATTGAGGACATTGTCCAACTCAAGTGTGGGGGGGTGGTAAATAGGAAAAAGTCGGGTATTTTAGAGGAATTTTGAACTTTTGCATGCTTGTCCTTGTAGTTAATTGCTTTTGTCACCTAATTATAGATTTTAATGAGCAATTTGACTACACCCTTGGTACAAATTTTAATTGGTGGAATGTGTTTTGACTGATTAATTAGGCAATCTCTTCTGGATTAATAACATGACTAGCACGCTTATAGCACCAAAACACCCAAATTGTGAGATTATTGATTCATTGCTAGTTATGATAGGTGTTACGGTTTTGGAATTATTAGCCTTGTAAATTTTTCCCTCTCGTAGGCTTTTGGATTTATTCAAGAGTAAGGGTTCTATTTAGAGCTCTGAACTGTGATGTGCAAGTTTGAGGTTGATTTTCCATTTCCGGATTATTTTCATTTGCTATGAGTGTGCCGGTGATTGCGTTGATTCTAGAACTTGTCCTAGTTGATCGTTCCGTGGTTTTCTAGATGAAGAAGAGGCAAATTTAGGATTAAAACCCTTGTTCTTTGTTTGTTCACCTTTTGTTTCGTAAAAGTTTATTATATGTGCATGTTTTGTTAATGTGCTTAGTAGCTAACTACACTGGTTAGTGAACCACCTGTTAAAACCCTTTTGTTGCACTCACTTTTAGTACATGAAACAATAGAAAACATGTTGTCATTAGCCTGTTCTTTGTTATTAAATCCACCCAAGAAATACACCTTTCCCTCACCATACCGATAGTCGAAATCCTGGTGGGTCATTGGTTGCCTATGCTAGTGGATGGTTTGGGATTGTCTTTTATGTCGGGTTGGGATATTCTCGGTTACTGAGAATAGATTGATTTCGTCATGCTTGTTTGGATAAAGTCTGGATCGTTCATGTTAGGTCCAGATTTACTGGACCCACTCCAGACTCGAAGACTGGAGCGTCACTGAAGATTTGTCCAGAAATAATAGAAGACCAGTGAGCTGTTTACTTGTACATGAATCTGGATTCCACCAGATTAGCTCACTGGACTTCACTCCAGTCAAGATTGTTTCTACTGAAGACATTCTCACTGAAGTTTGAAGAAAGAAAACTGACAAGCAGTGGGGCCCACTGACAGTCTTACCAGATCTCCTGACGGGAGCTTTATCAGTGTTCTAGACCTTACAAGTCTAAACACTGATTACGAGGAATTGACTTTATGCCTTTACACGCTTTTACCCGGACAACCCATTTGTCTATTGATAAAAGTACAATACGTATGTAAAGGTGGTTGGTTAAAAGGATAACAAGTAACATCAATATGACTTTATCCTTGTACTTTAACCAATGCATTTAAGGAATTAAAGTAGTTGCCTTAAATGCATGCAACCATATTTGTACGGCATAATAAATTCATTGTTGAATTTATTTGCCTATAAATACAAAGTCACATACCTCGTACAAATTACTTTTTGCAATTTGGTGAACTTGCTAAAATACTCTCGATCAAAATAGTTATACTTCACAACTTTAAGTATATCGATCCAAGGAGATTATTTAGCAAGTATAGATCACTTGTAATTCAAAGATTGTTTAGATAGTTACATACTTGTAATATCTAGGTTCCGCAACAATCTTGTATTTTGTTTAACATCAATAAATAAAATACACTTGAAAATTACATTTGTGTTCCACCATTTATTTACTTGCTTAAATATTGCTTTAAGTCGTTATTACTTTATTTATATTCTTGCATTTGTATTTAAAGTAATACTAGTCCAATCTAGTTCATACTTGACTTGTTATTTTACACTCGTGGGTTAAACCATCGTGTGAGGGACTTTACAATTGGTATCAGATCGGAAGGCTAATATACTTGCCTAGATCTGTTTCACGATGGCCATCCCAGAAAATACACAAGAAACTCATGAAACTAATTTTAATGAACCTCCACCTGTTGTTAATAATAATCCTCCACCTCCTCCTCCTCCTGCTTCTCCACATGTACATGTGCACTACTCGAATAATCCTGTTCCTAAATTCAATGGGAGCAGTGATGAATTTGGTACGTGGAAAGCTAGGATGATATTACATGTTACTGGTATTGAAAGGAATATGATGAAAATTTTAAATGAAGGACCCTATGTGCCTAGACTTCCTATCAATGCACTCCTTGACCCAACTGGATCAAGAAGTGGAAGGGAAAAGAGGGAGGAACACTAGTCCGAAGAGGAGAGAAGATTGGTAAATCTTGATATCATCCTTAAAAACATGATCCTCAGGGCTGTTCCAGAAACCCTAATTCCCACACTAGTTCTCTATCCCAGTGCTAAAACCATGTGGGATGAACTGGTGAACCAGCATGAGGGAGGTGATTACACTATTGTTACCAGAAAGGTCTCCCTAAACAAAAAGTATGAGTCATTTTTTGTTCTCCCCAATGAGTCTCTAACTGGTACTTACACCAGATTTATGAGCATTATAAACCAGTTAAGAGGACTGGGGGTTGAGAAAGACAAGGATATACTTTTGGAGAAATTTTGTGATATTCTTCTCAGTAAATGGTCGCACATGATTCTGGTCTTGAGACAAGGTAAAACCTTGCACTCCCATACTCTATCAACATTGTATGGAGCCTTCAGATTCACTGAAGAGAATCAAGCCCAGAGGATTGAGGCTGAAAAAGATGCTTTAAATCATGCTTCCAGTAGTTCCACATGGTCAGTAATACTGAACCACCCTGTGCTGCATTAATATCTTCCGAGAATGTATTTTCTATGAAGAAGATGATGTCTGAACTAATGGATTCTGGAGTCCCTAATAATATCTCTCTAGACTGTGATGAAACTGACAGTGATGACCTGGTTGCAATGATTGCTAAAACATTTAATCGTTTTAAAGCAAGAGCAAATAGGCCCACTGGACAACATGCACCCAGTTCCTCTACTGACACGACCAATCTGACATGCTTTAAGTGTGGCAGAAAAGGTCATTTCATGAAGGAGTGCAAGTCCAATCAGTTTGTCTCTCAGTCTGGTCCATCTGTTTCTTATAACAAGCCTGATGATAGCTATAAGTCCAAGTACAAAAATCTTAAGGCTCAAATTGCTCTCATGTCTCAACAAATAGAAAATAATAAATGCATGATTGCAACCACTGAAGAAGCATGGGTTCCCTCAGATGATTCATCTGTTGATGAAGAAGAGGAAAGAGATTGTTGCTTTATGGCTCTGGCAGATAAAGAGAATCTGGTGAAGGATGATGTCACATATGGTCGATGGGTAGACATTGTTATAAAAAAGGTTAGTGAGTATGATAATGAAACCGATCCTGAATTAAAATTGGACATTGCTGAAGCTCTAAATTCTGATTTAATTTTTGTGGAAACTGTTAGATTTGACAGTCTTAATGGCTTAGAAACAGATTCCTCTGAAATCGCTGCTTTAAAATCAAAAGTAAAAGAACTTCAAGATATTGAACTGGCATTTCAAGCACAAGTTTTGGTAACTGAACAACTGGTTCAAGAAAAACATGACCTGGAAATGATTTTGCAAAAAGAAAAACAGGTCATTAAATCATGGCTAGAAACAAGAAAGCCATATGTGTAATATCCCATAAAATTAAAACACTATAAATAGGATAATATGTAATACATATATTTATGGGGACACCATTTGTAGTTGAAGAGGTACAATTTATCCTAAGTTTAAAATACAAAGTAGTGATAGTTATAAAGAAATAAATGAAATAAATCACATAACCTTAAAAACTAGCTATTTATAACAATAAATTTGATTGTGGTGTATTTGTGTGTCACGTTGGTAGATTAAAAAAAAATAGTTGATATATCTTAATTAGTCATAATAGAATTCTTACATCAATATATTGATAGCAAGATAACTAATAAGAATAATAATAAAATAAAATTTAGTAGGCGCATACTTGCAATCGGTGATGGAATGTTTATATATTCATGTTAAATTGATATAGTAATCACTTATATTTATGGAGTTGTAATGACAATTAAATTACATGACTTTTTGTATGGTGTGGGGTTACGGTTGGCAACAAATTAAAATGACAATAATAATAAATAGACTAAATATTGATCGACAATAAATTTGAAATGTGGTTACAATTAGTCACGTCCAACTTGGAAATGCTAAAAATAATTGGACTAATCTGTAACAGTTAATGATTGATCTTAAAAATAAATTAGAGAGTAGACTTTTGATTTACATATCTTGTTTGGGAAGAAAAAAAAAACCCCGACATACTCACATATAAAAGAATCGTTTGGTTGGTCCTTGATTCACACCTTTCTATTCATTATCAAATAGTAAAACACTTATTATAGGCTGGAACAGAAATGTTTGCGTGAGGTTCCGTCCGAGAGAAAAACAAAGCCATCCATTATATTGTTGAATCAACTTGCAGATTTCTAAAATCATCTTTATTATTGGTGAGCCTTTTTTTTATATACATATATATAATATATAGATATAGATGTATACTATAATATTTTACAAAAAAAATATAAAATCAAATGATAGTTATCCTTTATTTTAAACAAACTCTTAATTGAATCAATTGTTACCATGTATTAAAAACTGTTTGCATGTTTCGACAGTATCAACATCCTTTCACAATTTTGGTCTTAAATATGTTAGCATAGAGATTTGTTTATATAAGTGACTAATAATCTCTCTAAGAATTTCGTACAGAAGGTGTTCATATTCATTGATAAAATTTAATGGTATTTTGTATGTGGCCAGGAACTTTGGGCGGTGTCTCTTGTGGTATATATATGTATATGTATGAGATATATATACTTTGACTATAACATTAATTTAACGCGACAACTAATTAGTATTTGGTTAACCGTGTCGTAAAACAAGTAATTTGTAATTTTATTCGTATGTTTAAATTAATTCAATACTAGAATAATTACGCTAATTAAAATGAAAAGTATCTATTAAACCTATAAAATTCAAAGGATATTACATACTCCCTATTCGAATGTCTTTTTGTGCTTATACCATTTGTATTGATTAGATTCGATTCGGTGATTGCATTCCTTCGGCGATTATTTCATCTTTGCTATTCTTGCATTCGGAGATAAGGTACGGATATTCTAGGTGGTATTAGGATCCTTCCGGTAAATTCTTTTCTCTCAAAACTTCATTTAAAATTTTGTGGTATTTGTATGGATTCGATATATTATTTGAAAAATCATTTGTTTGTTACCTTTTGAATATATTTGTTGATTCGAAAATTAAAATATTTTTGATATATATATTAAGTGTAACATCCCGAAATTTTTAAGCCAATGAAAATAAACCTTTATTATAGTTTTATCATTAAAATAATTTCCTAGTATTTTATTTTTAAATGCGGGGTTAATTTAGTTGGAACTTTAGCGGATGGCGGATAAATAACCCACAAAATTTAAAATGGGACGTGGCTGTACAGGAGGGTGCCAGCCTCCCATCTTCTTCCTTAGTCACCATTTCCACCTTTCTTATTTTCTTGTTTCTCCAAGCTTCTTCTACCCTATTCAATCCTATATCACCCTTTCAATTCAATCAAGAACTCTCCCTACATCAACAAGAATAATAATTCTTCTTCCCTTCTTCTTAGCAATTAAATTATGAGGTTTAAAATTGAGTGTGATTTACCCTCCATAATCAAAGAATGTTTCAAGTTTTAATAACATCCAAGTGTTCTAACAATAAGGAAATTAGGGTTTTGGTGGTGTGTGCATGTGGGTCGAATTCCACATGGAAGAAAGGAGAAAATGGAAGCTTGTAATTCTTCCATTCTAGTTGTTATTGCTCAAAGGTATAATTTTATTCTATAATTAAATTAGGGTTCATGCAAGTAATTAAGTTGGGGTTTTGATTAAATGGGTCAATTGAATTGATTTTGATTTAGGGTTCATGATGTATTGAATTTGGGGGTTTTATTGAATTGAGTTAAGTTTCTATAATACAAGATAGGGTTCTTGTAATTTAATCAAATTTAGGGTTTAATTGGGTTGCATGATAGATTTTGATGAATGGTAGTAAGAACAAAACTGGACAGATTCTGTCTCTGTATTTGCAACGTGTAAAACACCCCCATGTCAGAGTTTTCACTTGTTGAGTCCTAAAAAGAAAATGTAGGTTATTGTGTTAAGCAAATTTTTCCACTGGAATGGGTTGAAAATACGAAGTAGAACTCCAGTTATGAATTTTTGAATTCAGTAGCGTCATGCTGATCTTTCAGCAAAAATGATTCTGTGTCAGTTTTTAAAACGAGTAAAACTCACGTATATGAGTCAAATCTTGTGTTGGTCACTGAAGATAAAATGTGCTAAAATGTGTTAAGAAGAAGTGGCCACTGGAATGAGGTCAAAATATTGTGTAGAACTCAAGTTATGGTCATTTGAAGTCAGTAAGGTCAAAGCTGTTTAACAGCAGCAGTTTTGGTTTTTAAAACGAGTAAAACTCACGTATATGAGTCAAATCTTGTGTTGGTCACTGAAGATAAAATGTGCTAAAATGTGTTAAGAAGAAGTGGCCACTGGAATGAGGTCAAAATATTGTGTAGAACTCAAGTTATGGTCATTTGAAGTCAGTAAGGTCAAAGCTGTTTAACAGCAGCAGTTTTGGTTTTTAAAACGACCAGAAGTCACCTTTGAAGGACAATTCACATATTGGTCACTAAAGATAAAAGGTAGGTATATGTGTCATGTAAACTTGGCCACTAGAATCATGTTAAAAGAGTAAGTAGAACTTGAGTTATGATTGTTTGAAGTCTGCTAGGTCAAATATGAAAATGACGATTTTGATACGAAAGTAACTCTTGGCCAATTGAAAATGATATAAGAAGTACATGTTATGTGAACCAACCCAAGATTATTATAAGATTGTAAAAGTTGGGTTGGGCATTGAAATGCTAGTAAAGGTAGTAAAGTATGGCTTGTTAGCCTTGTGTTTGAAGTAATTGACCTTATATGTGTGAATTGTGAATTATTGCTAGGTGAAAAGCAATATGATTGTTAGATGGTCATCATGGATTTGGTTGTCGCGAAGGAGGTGAGTACTCTTGCATACGATTATATATACGTTGGGTCAATTGACCACATCATGTTGAAATGAGTTTATCCATGGGTGGTAATTGATTCGGCATAGGCCCATATGGGGCATAGTGTTTATGAGGCCTAAGAACCTCCGGGGCCTAAGAATCTCGATAGTTGTTTTGAGAAGAGGCCTAAGAACCTCCGGGGCCTAAGAATCCCGATAGTTGTTTTGAGAAGAGGCCTAAGAACCTCCGGGGCCTAAGAATCCCGATAGTTGTTTTGAGAAGAGGCCTAAGAACCTCCGGGGCCTAAGAATCCCGATAGTTGTTTTGAGAAGAGGCCTAAGAACCTCCGGGGCCTAAGAATCCCGATAGTTGTTTTGAGAAGAGGCCTAAGAACCTCCGGGGCCTAAGAATCCCGATAGTTGTTTTGAGAAGAGGCCTAAGAACCTCCGGGGCCTAAGAATCCCGATAGTTGTTTTGAGAAGAGGCCTAAGAACCTCCGGGGCCTAAGAATCCGATAGTTGTTTTGAGAAGAGGCCTAAGAACCTCCGGGGCCTAAGAATCCCGATAGTTGTTTTGAGAAGAGGCCTAAGAACCTCCGGGGCCTAAGAATCCCGATAGTTGTTTTGAGAAGAGGCCTAAGAACCTCCGGGGCCTAAGAATCCGATAGTTGTTTTGAGAAGAGGCCTAAGAACCTCCGGGGCCTAAGAATCCCGATAGTTGTTTTGAGAAGAGGCCTAAGAACCTCCGGGGCCTAAGAATCCCGATAGTTGTTTTGAGAAGAGGCCTAAGAACCTCCGGGGCCTAAGAATCCCGATAGTCTCATTGGTTAGCTTATATGGATCCATATATGTTGTTTAGTGTGCAAGGTGAGCATGTAAATGTGGCATGACGGTGTCATAGTTACATGTAAAAGTCCTTGTACTTTGCCCTCCTTCGTGTGTATAAGCGTATGCAAGATTATTCACTAAGCTTTGCTTACTTTTTAGTTGTTTACCCTTTTTATAGGTTGTCCCGGATGCGGAAGAAAGTTAAGTAATGAAAAGATTGAAGTTAAAGTTGCTTAATGGATATGGGTTGCTTTAGCTAAATGCGGTTAATGGTATTGGTAATAGGACCCATAGTGACCCCCTTTGAACTATTGGCTCATGATACATTGATTGTTTTGGTATAATTATTGATCACGACAAGTGTAAGAGTTAAAGAGTTTTGGTCATCTCTTTTGGGTCATTTTGTATTAGAAATGTGTTTGATTGTGATAAAAACGTATTTATGGAAAACTCATAATCCGTAACAGGTTTGGATGACGATTTTACGAACGGGTCATGCCGAAATTTCTAATTTTATACGTCGTCATTTGTAATGCGTCAACTTGGGTAAAATGACCCGTTTCGTTGTAAATGCTACACTTAATCAAATGAAAGCTTTCAGAATTTTGGAATCATGTGTCTTTAACTCATTTTGAAGTGTGGCAAAGTGATTTAAGGGTTGTATGTGGGTTGGATGAGTTGCAAGTGGATTTTAAGTGTCAAGATGGAGTTTTGGAAAATCTGGGCAGCAGGTACCCACTGCGCCGCAGTGGGCAGGTTTAGCCCCACTGCGCCGCAGTGGGGATAATCTGTAAAAAAAAAAAAAAAAAAAAAAAAAAATTCTCTTATTTTCCTAAAATGAGTTTGGGTTCTTTCAAGTGGTATCAGAGCCGTGGTTTAAGGGATTTAGGTATTTTATTATTACACAGATACCTAGACTTAAACCATAGATGTGACTTGACCTTATGTGCATAGTTTGGTTTCTAGTGACATATGGAAGTATTTAGCGCAGTTCACTTGAGGTGTTATAATAAGTAATCATCATAATGACTGCAGCGTTATTATGATCACATATTATAATAGCTCAAGTTAAGTCCGTTAAATATGGAAGTATGTTAGTGCGAAGCCATAGGTTGGAGACCTTATTTGACAATGTGAATTGTTTTATGTTTTTACCCGTTGATATCTAAGTATGATAGAATATGAGCTTTGCATGCTAACTGGTTTAATGAATGGTTAGAATTGAAATTTTGAGATTGGTTTATGAGTTTAATACATTGTTTGATGATAGTAAAGAAGAAGACATGAGAAGTTCATGGTAAACGTGAAATGTATGCTAATGTGTAATTGCTTGTTTGTATGCGAATGAAGTGTGATATTATTTTGTGTAAGACCATTGGGTAGTGAGACCCATGGCATCGTTATTATTTTGTGTAAGACCATTGGGTAGTGAGACCCATGGCATCGTTATTATTTTGTGTAAGACCATTGGGTAGTGAGACCCATGGCATCGTTATTATTTTGTGTAAGACCATTGGGTAGTGAGACCCATGGCATCGTTATTATTTAGTGCAAGACCATTGGGTAGTGAGACCCGTGGCATCATTATTGGGGTAAAAGACCATACAAAGTTTGGTGATGAAAATCAGTTGTGCGTTGATATGATTTAATTGATGGATTAATGAAAAGAACGCTCATGATATGAGTAATATAAAATTTTAGAGTTGGAGATTCCTAAGTTAATTATGATTGTGTTAGTGACATGTTGAAAAACCATACGGGTTAGGGCGAATGTGTTTGAAAATGATAGTCATGCTTGTCTTAAGTGATTATGTGACTACTTGTTATATGACGATAAATATTACGAATGAATATGGTATAGTGAAAACATGAGGATGATACAGTTACAATGAACTAGTAAATGATAAGTATGGTAGTTATAAAAGTTAAGACCTAATCGAAAATCCTTCGAGCCAAATTGTTTTTCTTTACCCTCGCAAGCGTGTGGTGCAATGTTTGAGAAGGGATTGGTTAACTGATGCCGGAATTCGTGGGAGGAGAAGGCGACCTAGTCGAATATCCTTATTTGATAGAATATAATTGCCTTTGGCGGTAGAAAGGAAAAGGTCAACTTCTATTGGTGCTTTCGCTCGTGCGTATTAATAATCGTTGTATGAAAGTCTAGTCTCATGTGTTTGGATCATCGACGCCGAATGGAAACCATGGTCTATGGGAAATGTTTTTGTTGTTCAGGAATTTCCTCAATGTCTTTTCCGATGATTTTTATTCGTTCTGGTCATTCCCGAGTAGTATAATTATCCTTTTTGACGAAATCAAAGATGGCATAATGCGCATATGTTCATTTATTCGCGAGTCTGATAAAGTAACAATCGAAAGCGAGTATCGTTGTCAAGACTTGATATTCTATACGATCATTTGAAAACAGTTTCTTATTATTTTAAGACGAATCTTCGTTCCTTTTTAATCATCAATTTAAGACGAGCGATGAAGATGTTTCCGGAAATGCTATCTATACTTGTTTCGAGGAGTTTGAATTTGTAGTTATGCTCTTCGATTTTATCCATGATTTTGCAAATTCTCATGAGTCTTACGAACCGCAATTGTTTCTGTTATGTGATAAGTTCGAAATCGTTTTCATTGACGATGTTTATTCTAAAAGTCAACACGGCCACTGAAGTCTTTGACGCGGAGTAAAGGAGATACTATAGAAAGGAAAAGTTTCGTGTCCAATCGTTGGATGAGCAGATTAGGAGAAGTGCTATTAGCTTTATCGTATGGTTACTCAAAAGAGGGAATGAGGTTGATTCGGTTTGGATTAGTGCGGTGACGAAGTGGAGACAACCTACAAGATCAATATAGATTAGAAGTTTCATAGTTGACAGGTGATAAATGTCACTTTACTTTCGGCACTTGAAGACAGTCTCACCGTTGACCGAATTAATTGGAAAGAATGTGAAGTGAGCCTGGAGAAAAGAATGAGAAGTTGAACGAACTACTAAAAGAAATCAAGAATAATCGTCCCTTTCACGTTTTAGAATCCATCGGAGTTGTTTTTACTTTAAAACTTTCGTGTTTCACCTCTATACCGTCAAGTTTACCATTTGTTTTTGATCATATGAGTCTTAAAGTATTTTCTCTTCGTGACAATTGTCAAGTAAGTTGATTAACTCTTTCGATAGATTATGAAGTTTAGTGACGCCCCGTACACCAATATAGAGGCGGATGCCTTAATCTTGAAAAAGTCCTCATATTTCTTTCTGTGTTTTACCATTGTGAATACTACTCACATTTGATTTCTCCGACCAAATCGAGAAGGCAAGAGGAGATTTTGCAACTAGAACCTAAGCAAATGAGAAGCCTGATCACACGATATACGTTCTAAATAATCTTTGCCGACTCAATAGACGTCATGATAGAACTTAAAATTCTCTCCTTAATGAAGCCAAAGCGATTTTGCTCCATGAAACCTATAAAATTTGAATACTTCTTTCGCCAGTATGACAAGGATGTGTCAAGATCTAAGAGAGATTATTAGTGACCTCAAATGAAGCGGAATCTTGTAAGCATGAATAGCTGCTCTTTAGTGGATCATAGAATTTGCTCATGATCTCGTTAGAAGTCCCAGTATAGCACTAGCTATCGCTATAGTATTCAGATTTGCCTCCGTATGAAAATTTGTTCGATAAAAATGTCGTTTCCCTATTCGTGTTAGAATAGTGGGACACCAAGAGTTGCGTAGCACGGATATAGTGATGAAGATGTATATAAAGATTGAAAAGATAAATTAACAACTCAAAGCGGGTTAATATCGGCAAGAATCTTATGCGGATAAAGGAGAGAGACTTATCAAGTTCAATTTTGGTAATTGTGTAATATGAAGAAGTTATCTTTAGAGAGACGTGTTACAAGTTGCATATAAGGAAAATCTAAGGTCTCGGTTTTCGATTCTTTCAAAGTACTTGCTCGAGTCGTCAAGGGTACTATTGTTTGAAATCTCCCAAAAACTTCTAAGAAATTCATTTTATCTTTCACAATTCTCGTTTTATGAAGTATTACACCGTCAAGGTTTCACGTGTGCTTATAATAGAAATCGAACTTCAAGTGAATTAAAATAAGACAACGTCGAGGAGCCTATTGTCTTTGAGAAGAAACGTTTAAGAAGAAGAAAAATCAAGACTATATGGTAGAGCATAACGCTATGATAGCATGAAAGGATGACGATGTGTTAACGTAAAATTAGAGAGTCGTTGCTAGATGTGGCTTGGATCACGAGGTCGTGATCCGTTACAAGTGGGGGAGAGTTGTAACATCCCGAAATTTTTAAGCCAATGAAAATAAACCTTTATTATAGTTTTATCATTAAAATAATTTCCTAGTATTTTATTTTTAAATGCGGGGTTAATTTAGTTGGAACTTTAGCGGATGGCGGATAAATAACCCACAAAATTTAAAATGGGACGTGGCTGTACAGGAGGGTGCCAGCCTCCCATCTTCTTCCTTAGTCACCATTTCCACCTTTCTTATTTTCTTGTTTCTCCAAGCTTCTTCTACCCTATTCAATCCTATATCACCCTTTCAATTCAATCAAGAACTCTCCCTACATCAACAAGAATAATAATTCTTCTTCCCTTCTTCTTAGCAATTAAATTATGAGGTTTAAAATTGAGTGTGATTTACCCTCCATAATCAAAGAATGTTTCAAGTTTTAATAACATCCAAGTGTTCTAACAATAAGGAAATTAGGGTTTTGGTGGTGTGTGCATGTGGGTCGAATTCCACATGGAAGAAAGGAGAAAATGGAAGCTTGTAATTCTTCCATTCTAGTTGTTATTGCTCAAAGGTATAATTTTATTCTATAATTAAATTAGGGTTCATGCAAGTAATTAAGTTGGGGTTTTGATTAAATGGGTCAATTGAATTAATTTTGATTTAGGGTTCATGATGTATTGAATTTGGGGGTTTTATTGAATTGAGTTAAATTTCTATAATACAAGATAGGGTTCTTGTAATTTAATCAAATTTAGGGTTTAATTGGGTTGCATGATAGATTTTGATGAATGGTAGTAAGAACAAAATTGGACAGATTCTGTCTCTGTATTTGCAACGTGTAAAACACCCCCATGTCAGAGTTTTCAGTTGTTGAGTCCTAAAAAGAAAATATAGGTTATTGTGTTAAGCAAATTTTTCCACTGGAATGGGTTGAAAATACGAAGTAGAACTCCAGTTATGAATTTTTGAATTCAGTAGCGTCATGCTGATCTTTCAGCAAAAATGATTCTGTGTCAGTTTTTAAAACGAGTAAAACTCACGTATATGAGTCAAATCTTGTGTTGGTCACTGAAGATAAAATGTGCTAAAATGTGTTAAGAAGAAGTGGCCACTGGAATGAGGTCAAAATATTGTGTAGAACTCAAGTTATGGTCATTTGAAGTCAGTAAGGTCAAAGCTGTTTAACAGCAGCAGTTTTGGTTTTTAAAACGACCAGAAGTCACCTTTGAAGGACAATTCACATATTGGTCACTAAAGATAAAAGGTAGGTATATGTGTCATGTAAACTTGGCCACTAGAATCATGTTAAAAGAGTAAGTAGAACTTGAGTTATGATTGTTTGAAGTCTGCTAGGTCAAATATGAAAATGACGATTTTGATACGAAAGTAACTCTTGGCCAATTGAAAATGATATAAGAAGTACATGTTATGTGAACCAACCCAAGATTATTATAAGATTGTAAAGGTTGGGTTGGGCATTGAAATGCTAGTAAAGGTAGTAAAGTATGGCTTGTTAGCCTTGTGTTTGAAGTAATTGACCTTATATGTGTGAATTGTGAATTATTGCTAGGTGAAAAGCAATATGATTGTTAGATGGTCATCATGGATTTGGTTGTCACGAAGGAGGTGAGTACTCTTGCATACGATTATATATACGTTGGGTCAATTGACCACATCATGTTGAAATGAGTTTATCCATGGGTGGTAATTGATTCGGCATAGGCCCATATGGGGCATAGTGTTTATGAGGCCTAAGAACCTCCGGGGCCTAAGAATCCCGATAGTTGTTTTGAGAAGAGGCCTAAGAACCTCCGGGGCCTAAGAATCCCGATAGTTGTTTTGAGAAGAGGCCTAAGAACCTCCGGGGCCTAAGAATCCCGATAGTTGTTTTGAGAAGAGGCCTAAGAACCTCCGGGGCCTAAGAATCCCGATAGTCTCATTGGTTAGCTTATATGGATCCATATATGTTGTTTAGTGTGCAAGGTGAGCATGTAAATGTGGCATGACGGTGTCATAGGTTACATGTAAAAGTCCTTGTACTTTGCCCTCCTTCGTGTGTATAAGCGTATGCAAGATTATTCACTAAGCTTTGTGTTAGAAATATAAAATAGTGCTTAGTTGTATTTCTAAATATTGCATTTTGTGTATACATTGTAAGGTTGAGGGGGAGCTTATGTAATATACTTGGAGTATAAATCCCCCTCAAGCCTTTTATCTTAAAAAGATTTTTGCCCACTTTTGATAATCAATCAAATCAGATTTCCACACACACACACCTTTCTCTCTCAATAACACACACTAACACACATTTTCCACCATTGTTGAACACCTATCTTCCGCATCATAACACGAATTAAAAGGATTCTAACAAGTGGTATCAGAGCAAAACAACAATCTGTTGACGATCCAGAACAAATTTCAAGCAGATTGGTTCTAATTTTGTTCAAAATTGAGAATTCGTGTTCAAATATAACCGTTTTAACCGTCACTGATCTTCACCAATTAATCTTCAATTTTCACTAAATTTTCCTGTTTTTGTTCACAGATACATTCTAAATCACCTCTAAAAACATCCTGTCAAGTTTTAGAATCCAATTCATAGTATTGATCAAAATCCAAAATTTTGGAAAAGTCGATGAGATTTTGAATTATCAGTTTGAGTTGATTTAAGCTATGGAATTGTTTCTAGGGTTGTGCGCGATCGTATTACATCTTTCAAGTCAAAGTCTCTTGACACAAAAGTTGAAGCTCTTCTGAAACAATCGAGTAGTTCTCCTGTTTGCAAGATTAGTGATGTTCCAAAAAGCCCCAACCGTAAAGTGTCTCAATTTACCAACTATGCCTTGGAAAAGGATAGAAGGTACTCTCAGAAGACAAATATTGATGGAACAAAGACTCTTATTCCATTCCTATCATTTGAAGACAACTCTCAGTTCATCTCCCAAGCAAAAGCTCAGTTGACAAAGACTAAGCCAACGTCCTTTTATAAGCCTAAGTCAACTGAGTCAAGGACATTCAAATATTCACTTTGGGAGTTATTTGATCTTGCACCAAAACCAATTACCATGCAAAAAGTGAATGTCTTTGCTTCTCCACTGCTTCCACGGAAAATACATTTCTCTTCAATGTCAAATTTTCATCGTCCATGGACTGCAGATTCCATTCGTCGAATCGATGACACGTACATTTGGAATGTCAAGACAATAACCGTTGGGCCTACACTTAAATGGGTCCCAAAGGTTGTTCATAAGTGATTCGATGAATATGGCTTATACACATGTCAGTGTATAACCCGGGCTAAAGATGTTGTTTATTGGACTACTACTTCATAATGGTTGATTCCCCGATTTCGACTTCAAAGAGACATGATGAACATGTTGTCACACATTCATCATGAGGGGAAGAAAGAGGATAATGAAGTCGAACAAGTGTGTGTGCTTTCTTGAATTTTGATGGGGAGAACGAAGAATTCATCAGTTGAGGGGAAGAAAGATAAATTGTTGAATAAAGTGATCCCCAAATTTTTTCTTTGAAGATAGTTATCGCCAACGTGGTGGGTACGCCGCGGGTACACCCTATACATAAGCGTTGGTGGTACGCAAATATGATTGTTTGATCGAGGGGAAGTTTGTGATGAAAAAGATGTTTGTCCAAATGCTTCAAGAGAAAGATTCATTAATTAAGGGGAAGTGTGACAAAGTTAAGATTGTCAAGAAGAGGCTTTCATGTTCAAATCTAAAGAGCCAAGATCAAGTTTCCGCAATGCTCATACTCTGAGAAGTTCAAGATTTAAAGATACATCTTTAAGGTAAGTGTGAAGATTAAAGACGTAAAGCCAAGGTTGATGGAAGATCTTGAAGACAATGAGAAAGCTTCGAAGACCTTCATCAACAAATTCGTATTTATAGATGATGTCGTGCATGAATTACATTTCAACACCAAGGGGAAGAATGTTAGAAATCTAAAATGGTGTTAAAATGTAAATGTTTTAGAGGTGGAAGGGGCATTAGTGAAACTTAGATTTATGATATAAATAGCCCCCTTCCACACATTATTTTGTAAGTCTTTAACATAATTCCATAGTTACTTCTCTCTAAACTTATACTTTCTCTCTCTAAACTCATCTTCAACCTCCATTTCACACACTTCACCTTTTCATACACTAACTCCATTGTTGCACAAATCAAGCTCAAATTTCTTTTTAACACTTTGCTTACTTTTTAGTTGTTTACCCTTTTTATAGGTTGTCCCGGATGCGGAAGAAAGTTAAGTAATGAAAAGATTGAAGTTAAAGTTGCTTAATGGATATAGGTTGCTTTAGCTAAATGCGGTTAATGGTATTGGTAATAGGACCCATAGTGACCCCCTTTGAACTATTGGCTCATGATACATTGTGTCACACCCCGTTGTAGCGGAAATACAGGGTTAACAAGAAATTGCATACTAATCAGAAGGTAAATAGAGATTACATCCATTAATGCCAATACAAGTTTATTACAAGCATAATCGTTCAGACGTGGACCCCAAAACTCGGATATAAACTATCCACAGTTGGAAATGGGCCCACTTAATACAAGTTCGATAAATTGGACAGCCAAGTACAATTAAAGCCAAAAACATAAGAGTTCTCCATGTTTGATGCTAATTGTACGTCCAAAGTCAAAAGATTGGCCCTATAATGCCAAACGCGATTCCAAGAATTACTGATGGTCACCTGAAAAGCATGAAATTTGAGAGGATCAACTATCGAAATAGTTGGTGAGTTTACAGTGTGTTTGACTAAAAGATCAATCGTCATTTGATGTAGTTATTTAAGACAAGACAATCCAGACCAAGTCCGACAATAAGACAAATTTCCCTCGCACAGGATTTCCCGTCTAAAGTGGGGTGCGGACCAGTCTACCTCGCACAGGTCTCCCGTCTATAATGGGGTGCGGACCAGTATACCTCGCACAGGTCTCCCGTCTATAATGGGGTGCGGACCAGAACCAGACAGTCAGGAACAAAATCTGACAAGACAACCATTAGGATTTCATAATGGTGATAACTACATGAAAGGGGGGGATCATTTTAGTTCGTCAAACACAAAGAACAGTTCAGTCAGCCGACAACATGGCAAGTCAAAGTCATTTAGTTCGTCAAACACAAAGAACAGTTCAGTCAGCCGACAACATGGCAAGTCAAAGTCATTTAGTTCAATATTTCATAAGACAGGTATACACATTTTCAGACAGCCGTCTATATGGCAAGACATAAGACAAATGATTTAATTTACCAAATCTCATGGCATAGACAAAGACAAATCATTTATAAAGTAGTCGTGTATACAGTACATGCTTTTCAGGCCTAAAGTAAAAGGAAAAAGGGCGCCATAAACTCACCTTAGCGATCAAAGAGCTAAAAGTATGAGTAGTCCAAGAATATGAGCAGTCTAGTCTCCAACGTCTATCCACAACCTAGGATATGAGCACGAATGGTGAGGATCAAATCTCACGACGACAAGTATCCTACGTACAACTACTTAGCTATCAATCCTAGAATGCCCTAGCCGAGAATGTGATTTAAACGTCCGTTTCATTTGACTCAAAAATACTAACGTCAATGACATTGTCATTATAAAGTAGTCGTGTATACAGTACATGCTTTTCAGGCCCAAAGTAAAAGGAAAAAGGGCGCCATAAACTCACCTTAGCGATCAAAGAGCTAAAAGTATGAGTAGTCCAAGAATATGAGCAGTCTAGTCTCCAACGTCTATCCACAACCTAGGATATGAGCACGAATGGTGAGGATCAAATCTCACGACGACAAGTATCCTACGTACAACTACTTAGCTATCAATCCTAGAATGCCCTAGCCGAGAATGTGATTTAAACGTCCGTTTCATTTGACTCAAAAATACTAACGTCAATGACATTGTCATTATAAAGTAGTCGTGTATACAGTACATGCTTTTCAGGCCTAAAGTAAAAGGAAAAAGGGCGCCATAAACTCACCTTAGCGATCAAAGAGCTAAAAGTATGAGTAGTCCAAGAATATGAGCAGTCTAGTCTCCAACGTCTATCCACAACCTAGGATATGAGCACGAATGGTGAGGATCAAATCTCACGACGACAAGTATCCTACGTACAACTACTTAGCTATCAATCCTAGAATGCCCTAGCCGAGAATGTGATTTAAACGTCCGTTTCATTTGACTCAAAAATACTAACGTCAATGACATTGTCATTATAAAGTAGTCTAAAGTATCAATTCGTATAAACGAAGTTCAAGTTCATCAGTCGTCAAAAATCTGAAATGACAAACTGTACCAAAACTCGCGGCGTGACCAAGTTGGCTCGCGGCGCGACCTGGGCAGCTCCTCGCGGCGCGACCTGGAGGTCTCGCGGCGCGACCTGGGCAGCTCCTCGCGGCGCGACCTGGAGGTCTCGCGGCGCGAGTCAGATCAAGTGCAGGTTCTGTTCGAAATTTGACACACCTCGCGGCGCGAGCTCTACCTGACAGGGTGAAAAACCTGGTTTATGACCATTTTTATCAAACCATATCGACTCCAAGTCGATCCCTTTTATTTCTAACTAGTGTTATCATGTTCAAAAGACCTGGAAACATACCATTTCGCCATTTTAATCATTTTGATTTCAAGACCAAATTTCTAAATCAAAACTTCATTTAATCAACCAAAACCCTAATTTCATATAACATTCAAAGGCTTCTAATTCAAATTACAAACTGAAATAAACCCTTTAATGAATTTAAATCAAATCAAAAGTTTGAGAAATGGTTTACTTACCAAGATTTGATGTTCTTGAGGTAAAGATGAAGATGGTGATGATAATGATGCCAAAACCCTAATTATTATTGAAAGATGTTTAATTCCTTTGATTTTCTCTTTGATTTCACCTTGTAAATTGATTTAGAGTATAAAGATCTTTGTGTGTGTGTTGTGTGTGTGTGTGGTCGACTGGTAAAGAAAGAAAAAGGAGGGAAGAGTTTTGTTGTTTTAATTCCCACCACAAACAAAGGGGCCGGCCTACGTGGCTCCTTTTTAGTCATTTAAATACCCCAAATTTGGTAAAATGCTTACGATTTAATACCGTTTGACCCAAAGGTTAAAATATAAAGTGAAGGTATTTTCCCTCGTGTCATTTTAATTAAGACAAGTCAATAAAGTTTCGTCAAAGTGAACTTTATAATATTAAGTCTAGACAGTCAAATTATTTTGTTCAAGACATAACCTTTAAATATCAATTTAAAGTTATTTTTAAAGACTCGGCATTCATCTAGATAGCTAATAGTCTACGTCAACAAGATACGTCTAATTTGACTAAGTCAAAAGTCCAAAAGTCTAATAAGTTCCACGTCAAATGACTGTCTAATTGAGATTAGGACTAACCCGATGTAAATTAATTACGAGTTGTCACAGCATCCCCGACTTCTAAGGATTTCGTCCCGAAATCAAGTCTTGCTCAGTAAAAAGATGAGGATAGTTATTCCTCATAAAGTCTTCACGTTCCCAAGTCAAGTCGGGACCATGTTTTGAGTTCCAACGAACTTTGACCAATTTGATACGACTACGTCTAAGTTGTTTGAGCTGTTGGTCTAAAATTTCAACAGGTTCTTCAACGAATTGAAGAGAGTCAGTCACTTGCAGCTCTTCGACAGGTACGACTAAGGTCTCATCAGTCAGACATTTCTTAAGATTCGAAATGTGAAATGTGTGATGAACGTGTTCTAGCTCCTTAGGTAAATCGAGCTTGTAAGCCACGGAACCAATTCTCTGAACAATTTCGAACGGTCCGATATAACGAGGACTAAGTTTCCCTCGTATGCCAAAACGTGCAGTGCCTTTCCAAGGCGACACTTTCAACATGACTTTGTCTCCCACTTGAAACTCAAGTGGTTTCTGTCTACGGTCGGCATAGTTCTTTTGGCGATCTTGAGCCGTCTTCAGCCGTGCCCTAATTTCAACAATTTGATCAGTAGTCTTCTGAACTAGTCCATATTTGAATAAACGACGTTCTCCAGCATCAAGCCAACAGACAGGAGATCTACATTTTCGTCCATATAAAGCCTCATAAGGCGCACATTTGATGCTAGTGTGATAGCTGTTGTTATATGAAAATTCAGCTAACGGCAAAAGGTATCCCAACTACCTTTGAAGTCAATGACACATGCCCGAAGCATGTCCTCTAAAGTCTGGATGGTGCGTTCACTTTGTCCGTCAGTCTGTGGATGGTAAGCCGTACTCAGGTGCAACTGAGTGCCTAGGGCGTCTTGAAAATATCGCCATGATTGTGAAGTGAAACGACCATCACGGTCAGAGATAATAGACAAAGGAACGCCATGAAGAGATACAATCCTTTCAATGTATATTCGAGATAATTTCTTTATTTTCCAACTCTCTCGGATTGGAATGAAATGAGCAGACTTCGTCAAGCGGTCGACAATGACCCAAATAGTATCGTATCCTTTCAGGGTTCGAGGCAGTTTAGTAATAAAGTCCATAGTAATCTGTTCCCATTTCCAGTCAGGAATCTTGGGTTGTTGGAGCAGCCCAGAAGGCTTTTGGTGCTCCGCCTTGACCATTGAACAATTTAGACACTTTGAGACATAAGTGGCGATATCTCTTTTCATACCAGGCCACCAATAAAAGTCCTTTAGTCCATGGTACATTTTGTCAGCACCAGGATGGATTGAATACTTAGATCGATGACTTTCGTTCATTAAAAGTTCTCTAAGTCCATTATACTTGGGAATCCACACTCTGCCCTTAACATGTCGGATTCCATCGCCATCCAATTCAAACAAACGTTCAGCATTCCACAATGCTTCCTTCTCGATGCGCCCTGGCTGAAGGGCATCGTTTTGATCGTCTAAAACTCTATCCCTTAATGACGAGCCAAGATAAGAACTTGCTCTTGTTATGACAGATAGTGAAATTCTATCTTTTCGACTTAGCGCGTCAGCAACAACATTTGCTTTACCGGGATGATATTTGAGTTCACAGTCGTAGTCACTGAGTAATTCCACCCATCGTCGTTGTCGCATATTCAGCATTTTCTGATCGAAGATATGCTGAAGACTTTTGTGATCAGTGAATACAGTACACTTGGTACCATACAGATAATGTCTCCAAATTTTTAATGCAAAGACAACCGCTCCGAGTTCTAGATCGTGGGTTGTATAGTTCTTTTCGTGGATTTTAAGCTGTCTAGAAGCGTAAGCAATGACCTTACCTTCCTGCATAAGTACACATCCCATGCCCTGATGTGAGGCGTCACAGTATACCACGAAATTTTCAATGCCATTCGGTAAGGCTAGAATAGGAGCATTACACAGTCTGTCCTTTAATGTCTGAAATGCCTTTTCTTGGGCATCCCGCCAAATAAACTCCTTAGTCTTCTGAGTTAATAAAGTCAAAGGTTGAGCAACCTTAGAGAAATTCTCAATGAATCTCCTGTAATAGCCAGCCAGTCAAAGAAATTGACGGATTTCTGTCGGAGTCTTAGGGGCTTCCCACTTCTTTATCGCCTCGACCTTAGATGGATCTACATGGATTCCATCTGCATTTACTACATGACCTAAGAAGTGTACTTCTTTAATCCAGAATTCACATTTTGAGAATTTCGCGTACAACTTTTGATCCTTGAGCAGTTGCAGAATGGTTCTCAGATGACTTTCATGTTCGTCTTTAGTTCTCGAGTAGATCAGTATGTCGTCAATGAACACGATGACAAACTTGTCTAGATACGGTCGACATACTCGATTCATTAAGTCCATAAACACGGCTGGTGCATTGGTTAAACCAAACGGCATAACCAAAAACTCATAATGTCCGTAACGAGTCCTGAAGGCTGTTTTAGGAATGTCCGTCTCTCTGACTCTGAGTTGATGATACCCAGATCTGAGATCGATCTTGGAAAAGTGCGATGCACCTTCCAGTTGGTCAAATAAGTCGTCAATACGAGGTAAAGGGTACCTGTTCTTGATAGTCAACTTGTTCAATTCTCTATAATCTATACACATGCGCATAGAGCCGTCTTTCTTTTTGACAAATAGAATCGGAGCTCCCCAAGGTGATGAACTTGGGCAAATTAGTCCTTTAGCTAACAACTCTTGAAGTTGTTCGGATAATTCTTGCATTTCTGACGGCGCAAGGCGATAGGGTGCCTTGGCCACAGGTGCCGCTCCAGGGACTAAGTCTATTCCAAACTCAACTGGCCTGTGAGCTGGAAGTCTCGTCAAATCTTCAGGAAATACTTCCGGAAAATCTTTAACTACAGGAATGTCTTGAATGTCTTTACCCTTTGGCTTCCTCTCGACAACTAGTGCCAAGAAGGCAGGGTATTCTTTTTGTAAGTATCTATTCGCCTTTATCGCCGATACTAAAATCAATTCCTTTCCTGACTTGTCTCCTTGCACTATTAGGGTTTCGTCATTCTGGAGGGGTATTCTAACAATCTTCTCGTAACACATTATTTCGGCTCTAACCTTAGATAACCAGTCCATACCAACAATTACGTCAAAACTACTGAGTTCTATGGGAATTAGATCAATTTTAAAGGTTTCGCCAGACAATGTCAAATTGCAATCTACTAAATGATCTCTAGCAATATACTTTTGACCGTTTGCATATTCGACAACATAAGTGTCTTTCATGGGGATAGCTACTATACCAAATCGAGACTTAAATTCTAAGGATATAAAGCTTTTATCAGCACCAGAGTCGAATAACACAAAGACATAATGATTATTGAGTATGAATGTACCTATCACAACGTTGGGATCACGTCGTGCATCAGCAACATCCAAAGCAAAAACTCGGCCTCTACCTCGTCCACCTTGATTCCTTGCTTGATTATTCCCCGCATTGTTCCTTACTGGAACTATTGCATTGTTGTTTGGGTTTCAGATTGAGTCTTGGACATGCAGGTCGCAGATGGGTTTCGCTCCCACATTCGTAGCATTGACTCGGTGCCTTGTCCCTACAAAACTTTTCCAGATGTCCTGTTCTTTTACAACGGAGACAAGTAGGACAATTTCCCCTGTGATGGAGATTACACCTATTACACTTAGGATCTGTGCCAGTGTACCTCGTGACGTCCTGAGTAACCACCGCAAAGTTTCTGGCAGTCCTAAACCTCTTGCCATTTCCACTGCCACCATATTCACTACCAGAGGCATGATCACTCCTTCTCTTGACCACTTCAGTTCCAACAAAAGAACCAGTGGTTCTTTTCAAGTCTATCACCATCCGGTTGGTTGCACTAACTGCCGCTTGAAGAGTCATAGGATTAAAAGCGGCTACCAACCTTCGGACATCAGGTGACAAGCCATAACAGTACCTCTCGATCAATTTCTCCTCCGTATCTACCATACGAGGAACTAGTCTAGCCAACTCATGAAAACGAGTTGTGTATTTCTCATTGTCTAGCCCAATCATACTATGATTCCAGAATTCGCCTTCCATTTTCTGTACTTCCTCACGAGGACAGTACTTTTCCATGAGCATCCTTTTAAAGTTCAACCAAGGAATGCTATATGCCGGCTCTCGGCCACGAGTCCTAATCTGCTCGTTCCACCATGACAGAGCGTTCTTTTGAAATTGAGTGGAAGCATATTCCACTTTGTGCTCTTCGGCACAACGGCTGATATGGAGCACTGCCTCTATGCTTTCCAGCCAGTTGATTAAACCTACCGGACCCTCGGTACCATTAAATTCTTTTGGTTTACAATAAGTGAAGGTCTTGTAGTCAGTCCCGTGCAGATGCACTCGAGGAATAACTTGTTCAGCAGTAGGCTCGACATTGTTACTGTTGTCAGCATGATGGTTATTATTTGCGTTCAAGCTTGCCGTAATCTGTGCGACTAAAGTGGGCATAACAGCCAACAACTGTTGTGTTACAAATGCTGCCATATAATTATCCCCGCCAGTATTTGGGGTTGGTCCAGGACCAGTGTTCACCTGGACAGTAGCAGCTTCCGGTCTTTGCTGTATGACAGGTTCTTCTTGTTCAGCTTCAGTATTCAAAGGAGTTGATCGAGTAACTCTCTTTGGTGCAGTTTTCTTGACTGGAGCCTTTTTCTGAACTTTGCTTTTCGTCTTAGGAGCCATAAGTCTAAGATATGAACAAAAATGCCATTTAGAGATTTCCTTGATAGGTTAAACAGAAAGTAGCTTTGCAAGACAGATGACAGTACAATGCAAGTCACAATTTGTTGACTTGTATGAATTTATGTACTAGACAAGACAAGAAAATATGAAAAATCATATTTCTAGAGCTAAGAATAAGCAGTTGACATAGTCTAAACAAGTATGTAAGCCAAAAGACAATCGTATTTCATTGATGTTCAAAATTTTACATAGTCTGGTATGTACAATCCAAGAACATGTGGGAAAACTTCATCCACAACGATAGACTACATAGTCGGAGCAATACGATTTAAAGACACGTGGGAAATACATCCACCAAAAAGATTACAACTCAAAGTACAGAAGTACGAGTTGTTATAAGTTCTAGGTTTACAATACAGAAAGATTATTACAAGATTACATCTTGCAAATAACGACGATTAGCAAAGCCACCACCAAAACCACCACGATGGACATCAACCAGATCAACCTCCCAATAGTTTTCCTTCCTTCTCTAGCAACAGATATAGCCTCAGTCGCCTGATGACAAGCTCCAGTCAACGCCTGAGCTTGGTTTTCTATTTTCTCCCTTGTACAGATGAGGGAATTGTTCATCCTTGACAATTGTCGGCGATAATATTCCGACCTATCAGCTACAGATGCAACTGGCATAACGGCACTTGGATTATAGACAGGCACTCTGGAGGGACCCGCATCATACGGATCTCCCTGAAAGAATGAAAGACCAGGTCCACAGTTGCCCTGAACTGGTGCAGAAGGACCAGGAGCATAAGGGTCTCTAGGAGCACAAGGTATACGAGCTCCCTCGATAATCCTCCTCTGATATGGAGATACCGGTGTTACAGATGATTGAACATGGATAGACACATGTTCATTTCCAGATTCACTGGAAGATGATACTAAATTGATAGGGCGAGATTCATTGCCCGATTCCTCCATTGGTTCCTCTTCATAAGAGTCAGGAACATAAAGGATGGAGTTTGCCAAGACAGGAACTGGAGGTGTACAAGGTACAACAGCATTAGAGCTAACTCCATCCGACATGACCAGTCTGAAAAGATAGTCAAAGAATCCATATAAGTCAAATGGATAAGGCAGTACGTCTCAAATGGATGATACAGTACGCAACAAGAGTTTCAAAGAGATCTTTGTCTAGATTATACACATTCGGTTTGGGTTTCTATTAGCAACATATCTCAAATGCTTATATATAGGGTCACTCGCAGCCTTCCCACCACATTTACAATATGTTGTTAATATAATCCAAACTATCACGTATATAAACCTTATGTATACACATACGAGTTGAGTTTCTATTCCTAACATACCTTCAATGCTTATGTATAGGGTCACCCGCAGCCTTCCCACCACATTTACAGTATGTTGTGAATATAATTCAACTAACACGTATATACACAATTTAAGATATTTATTTCGAGCCTTATACTATTTTACATAATCGGGACGTAGTTGATCGGGTTAGGTCTAATTATTGACAAATAGTATAACTCTCGAGATAACTATCCTAAACCTTAAAGACTTTGATTTCTTATTTGAAGCGACCATGGCTATAGATTGAGTTATTCACGAGGAATAACTCCGTATTCACTATAACCTTGGCTCTGATACCAATTTTTGTCACACCCCGTTGTAGCGGAAATACAGGGTTAACAAGAAATTGCATACTAATCAGAAGGTAAATAGAGATTACATCCATTAATGCCAATACAAGTTTATTACAAGCATAATCGTTCAGACGTGGACCCCAAAACTCGGATATAAACTATCCACAGTTGGAAATGGGCCCACTTAATACAAGTTCGATAAATTGGACAGCCAAGTACAATTAAAGCCAAAAACATAAGAGTCCTCCATGTTTGATGCTAATTGTATGTCCAAAGTCAAAAGATTGGCCCTATAATGCCAAACGCGATTCCAAGAATTACTGATGGTCACCTGAAAAGCATGAAATTTGAGAGGATCAACTATCGAAATAGTTGGTGAGTTTACAGTGTGTTTGACTAAAAGATCAATCGTCATTTGATGTAGTTATTTAAGACAAGACAATCCAGACCAAGTCCGACAATAAGACAAATTTCCCTCGCACAGGATTTCCCGTCTAAAGTGGGGTGCGGACCAGTCTACCTCGCACAGGTCTCCCGTCTATAATGGGGTGCGGACCAGTATACCTCGCACAGGTCTCCCGTCTATAATGGGGTGCGGACCAGAACCAGACAGTCAGGAACAAAATCTGACAAGACAACCATTAGGATTTCATAATGGTGATAACTACATGAAGGGGGATCATTTTAGTTCGTCAAACACAAAGAACAGTTCAGTCAGCCGACAACATGGCAAGTCAAAGTCATTTAGTTCAATATTTCATAAGACAGGTATACACATTTTCAGACAGCCGTCTATATGGCAAGACATAAGACAAATGATTTAATTTACCAAATCTCATGGCATAGACAAAGACAAATCATTTATAAAGTAGTCGTGTATACAGTACATGCTTTTCAGGCCCAAAGTAAAAGGAAAAAGGGCGCCATAAACTCACCTTAGCGATCAAAGAGCTAAAAGTATGAGTAGTCCAAGAATATGAGCAGTCTAGTCTCCAACGTCTATCCACAACCTAGGATATGAGCACGAATGGTGAGGATCAAATCTCACGACGACAAGTATCCTACGTACAACTACTTAGCTATCAATCCTAGAATGCCCTAGCCGAGAATGTGATTTAAACGTCCGTTTCATTTGACTCAAAAATACTAACGTCAATGACATTGTCATTATAAAGTAGTCTAAAGTATCAATTCGTATAAACGAAGTTCAAGTTCATCAGTCGTCAAAAATCTGAAATGACAAACTGTACCAAAACTCGCGGCGCGACCAAGTTGGCTCGCGGCGCGACCTGGGCAGCTCCTCGCGGCGCGACCTGGAGGTCTCGCGGCGCGACCCTGCTACGTTCCTCGCGGCGCGACCTGGAGGTCTCGCGGCGCGAGTCAGATCAAGTGCAGGTTCTGTTCGAAATTCGACACACCTCGCGGCGCGAGCAGGACCTCGCGGCGCGAGCTCTACCTGACAGGGTGAAAAACCTGGTTTATGACCATTTTTATCAAACCATATCGACTCCAAGTCGATCCCTTTTATTTCTAACTAGTGTTATCATGTTCAAAAGACCTGGAAACATACCATTTCGCCATTTTAATCATTTTGATTTCAAGACCAAATTTCTAAATCAAAACTTCATTTAATCAACCAAAACCCTAATTTCATATAACATTCAAAGGCTTCTAATTCAAATTACAAACTGAAATAAACCCTTTAATGAATTTAAATCAAATCAAAAGTTTGAGAAATGGTTTACTTACCAAGATTTGATGTTCTTGAGGTAAAGATGAAGATGGTGATGATAATGATGCCAAAACCCTAATTATTATTGAAAGATGTTTAATTCCTTTGATTTTCTCTTTGATTTCACCTTGTAAATTGATTTAGAGTATAAAGATCTTTGTGTGTGTGTTGTGTGTGTGTGTGGTCGACTGGTAAAGAAAGAAAAAGGAGGGAAGAGTTTTGTTGTTTTAATTCCCACCACAAACAAAGGGGCCGGCCTACGTGGCTCCTTTTTAGTCATTTAAATACCCCAAATTTGGTAAAATGCTTACGATTTAATACCGTTTGACCCAAAGGTTAAAATATAAAATGAAGGTATTTTCCCTCGTGTCATTTTAATTAAGACAAGTCAATAAAGTTTCGTCAAAGTGAACTTTATAATATTAAGTCTAGACAGTCAAATTATTTTGTTCAAGACATAACCTTTAAATATCAATTTAAAGTTATTTTTAAAGACTCGGCATTCATCTAGATAGCTAATAGTCTACGTCAACAAGATACGTCTAATTTGACTAAGTCAAAAGTCCAAAAGTCTAATAAGTTCCACGTCAAATGACTGTCTAATTGAGATTAGGACTAACCCGATGTAAATTAATTACGAGTTGTCACACATTGATTGTTTTGGTATAATTATTGATCACGACAAGTGTAAGAGTTAAAGAGTTTTGGTCATCTCTTTTGGGTCATTTTGTATTAGAAATGTGTTTGATTGTGATAAAAACGTATTTATGGAAAACTCATAATCCGTAACAGGTTTGGATGACGATTTTACGAACGGGTCATGCCGAAATTTCTAATTTTATACGTCGTCATTTGTAATGCGTCAACTTGGGTAAAATGACCCGTTTCGTTGTAAATGCTACACTTAATCAAATGAAAGCTTTCGGAATTTTGGAATCATGTGTCTTTAACTCATTTTGAAGTTTGGCAAAGTGATTTAAGGGTTGTATATGGGTTGGATGAGTTGCAAGTGGATTTTAAGTGTCAAGATGGAGTTTTGGAAAATCTGGGCAGGTTTAGCCCCACTGCGTCGCAGTGGGGATAATCTGTAAAAAAAAAACAAAAAAAAAAAATTCCTCTTATTTTCCTAAAATGAGTTTGGGTTCTTTCATTAAGTGTGTCAAAACCGTCTCTTGAAACCCAATTTGATAATAGTTCCGAAAGAGTTGCGGTTGGGTGTTACATTTGATGCGGTGATTCGTACAAGTGTTCCCCAATTCGTACACTCATATATGTCCCTCGAGTATTGGCCCCGAAAGATAATACAGTCGCATATTATTAATCATATTTGTGGGCCTTGAAAAATTAATACAGTCGCATATTATGAGTCATGATGGCTCCATTATATATTTGTGAGAATTGGGTGATGGAGATGTGATTTTAAGTTTATATTTAAATGTCTTAAAATATTTTATTTCTAATTGTCCAAAAAATTCCTTTTGTCTCTTAAAAACTTTCGATATATCTATATATATAAGTTGGTCAAAACGGTTTCTTAAGATATGCATATAAGAGTAACCTATCCATGGAGGTCCCATGGGCGCGTTATTGTGACACCAATGACGTGGCACCGGCCGTAGCGGTGTATTTGATTTGATCTACGGCGTCTCCTTTTGATAACCCGGTAGTGGTTCGAGCTCATTATATTATATTTGGATAGGAGGCGTATGGATCGGTCCTAGGTAATATTTTTGTTTGACGGTGGGCGCTTATCGTAGTGTCATACGAGGCGTTTCACACCAAAAATGAATGATTAGTGGAGTAGCTACCCTATGATTTCATTCGGCCCTGATAAGTTATTTGTTTGACTCTTAGATGCATTATTTTATGAAACTTGGTTTTATATTTGATATATACATTTGATGTATAATATATTGTGGGATTATACATATTTTAACTTTGATTTGAAATAAGTTTGTTTTCGAAAATAAGTTTGTTTATAAAAAATATGTCTTCACTTTTCATACTATATTCCTGCTTTTGTCATATCCGTTCACTGGGCTTTTTGCTCAGCCGTATTCCTTTTTCTTTCTTATACGGCAGGTGGTCAAGCGGGCTTTGGGAACGAGAGAAGAGAGTAGATAGAAGTGGACTTAGCACCCATTGCTTTAGAGTTTTATTTCAAGTTTTAGAAGTATTTATTTTGATTTGTCAGGTTGACTTTGGTTTGACTTTGAATAAGATTAACGCCCTTTTGGCCTTCTAGTTCTTTGATATCATTTTGTATTGTTTAGAAAGTTAGGGGCGTTACAATATGATGCTAGAATAAACCAATTTCCATCCCAAAAACGTGCATATCTGGATGGAAATACTCATATTGCAGCATTAATACCAGTCATTGACCGGTTACCAGAGGAGGTTAGACCAAGTACCATTTATGATGAACCTTCTACCCCAAAAACTTGTATTATACCAGCTCAACTTCCAGAGGTTAAGACTGGAGTATCCCAGATGACTGCTCCAGTTAAAAAGGTTAATCAGAATAAACCTTTGTCTCAGACTGCTTCTAAAGAACCCCAGGTTCAAAAGAAAAAGAACAGTTCCCTCCCTAAGCCTAAGGTCCAGTCATCTGGAAAGGCTCAGGTGTCATCTCAAGAAACTATTTTGTTAAGGTTGGAGAGCCAGTTTCAACTACTGGCTCGTCAAGTTCAAAGCTGTAATGCAAGACTGAACAACTTTGAGGGTACTTCATCTGGCCCTAAACAAAATCCCAAACCTTTTTCTAAGAAAGATAAAAATATTCCTTTAATTGAGAAAAAGAAAAAGGTTTCTAAACTATCAACTCCAGTAGTGTTTTCTACAAAAACTACTGTTGAAGAAAGTGAACTCAACCAGATACCCCCAGGGATCCATAAGGGAGGATCCAGTGAACCCATCAGTCGATGGGTTCCCAAATCTAACTGATATATCTGGTGGATGTGCAGGGCGATCGAAAGAAACATACGTGGTATCTTGACAGTGCAGCTGGCAGGACAATGACCAGACGTAAGACCCTGCTGGAGGAGTTCATAATTTCTGATGGACCCTCCATTACTTTTGGAAATGATGGTTGTGGAAAAACTGAGGGGTATGGTGTTCTGAACAATGGACAAGTCAAATTCAGACGAGTTGCATATGTGAATGGTTTGAAATATAACCTGATCAGTGTCAGTCAACTGTGTGATGATGGCTATCAAGTTCTGTTCAATATTGTTCATGGCATCGTATTCAACAAGGACTGGAAGGTAGTATTGATTGCTCCCAGAAGAGGGAATGTGTATGTGATGGATATGGAAATCTCTTCTTCAGAGCAATGTTTCTATACTCAAGCTGATGAAGACACAAACTGGTTATGGCATAAAAGGTTATCCCATTTAAATTTCAAAAATATTAATAAGTTGTCTAGAAAACAACTGGTAGATGGGATACCTTCAGTTTCCTTCAAAAAGGAAAGGCCATGTCTAGGATGTGAGATGGGAAAGCTGAAACGTGCCAGTTTTAAGACCAAGCAGAATTTCAACATATCTGAACCACTTCATATGCTTCATATGAATCTCTTTGGTCCAGTGAATGTTCAGACTCGTGCTGGTAAAAGATTTACCCTGGTGATTGTTGACGAATACTCCAGATTTTGTTGGGTAATCTTTCTCAGGTCTAAAAGTGAAGCTGCTGCTGAAATCATCACTCTTATCAAGCAGATTGAACTCAAGTACAAGCGAAAAGTGTGTCAGTTAAGAAGTGACAATGGAACAGAATTCCAGAATGCAACTCTGGAGAAATTTTGTACTGACACTGGCATCTCTCAGAACTTCTCTTCAGCACGCACTCCAGAGCAGAATGGAGTGGTAGAAAGGAAAAATCGAACGCTGATAGAAGCTGCCAGGAGTATGCTTGCTGAATCTGGTCTTCCTACCAGTTTCTGGGCTGAAGCAATTGCAACTTCTTGCCACACCCAGAATCGATCAGTGTATGTGAAGCGACACAAGAAGAAATCCTATGAAATATTAAGAAATAGAAAACCAAATATTGGTTATTTTCACGTTTTTTGGATGTCCAGTTTACATCCTAAACGACTCCAGTCAGTTAGGCAAATTTGATGCCAAAGCTGATGAAGGATATTTCTTAGGATATTCAGCCATTCGCAAAGCCTTTAGGGTCTACAACAAGAGACTGGAGAAGGTACAAGAGTCAATACATGTCACATTTGATGAATCAAATAATGCAATCAATAAAAAGCCAGCCCTTGATTCTCCCCCAGTAAATCCAATTGTCTTCTGTGAATCTGATCCTATCAACTACAATAAAGATTCACCTGAAGAAGTTTCCAGTCATTCTGACTTGGAACCAGTTTAAAAGAAGAAAACCCCCAGTAGTACGCCTTTCTATCCTTCAATAAGTTTCAAACTACCCTTTGAACTTGTTATTGGATCAGATGTTCGTACTACTCCCCCAGTATCAGTCTCAGTTGAAACTGTGCCAGTAATTCAAGAAATGCCTTTAAATGAAGAATTTCAT
>CM067168.1:74331936-74369100 GCA_034093135.1 Erigeron breviscapus
TTCTGATATGGACATTAATTTGTTTAAGTTTAGAAAATGATCTTTTAAATCTTATGTGACAAATCAATGTTATTTGAATTCTCACAAATTTCAGTGTTTACAAGTTATGAATTTAATTAATAACTTGGTGATTTTTAGGGTTTGACAATGGAATGACCTCCCTTGATCTTTTATTAGAATCTTGAGTATTTCGTAATTGTTAATCCTAATTTTGTGTGTTTTCACTTGAATTTTCTGCATTATTGTGCCTTTGCTCTTGTTGCATTAATGAGTTTTTGGTAAGTGTGCAGTGTTCAGGTTAAGAAGATAAAGTTGGAGTGCTGATCTTTGTTGCAATACTGTGTTATTCATACTGATGATATCGTGGAGACAAGATTTTTGGTTTGAAATGACAATATTGTGATGCAAATATGAGCACGTGAAGGAAAGAATACATGAATCTGTCTTTAGAGTATTTATTTACTTTACATTTCATGTATTTAGTGAAAATAATCAGTGTTGATACGTGTTTCCTTTGATTCCCGTACCTTGACTTATGACTTGATTTCGGAAACTTTATAAAGTTCTTCATTGGATTTTTGGACTACTCATTGTTTGTTAGTTTTGTAGACGGCATCTAATATGGGACTTAAGTGTTTCAAGATGGTTTGCGTCAAGCATCTCAATGATTAGAGACATACTCTCCGTATCATGGTCGTGGTTGGTATCGCTGTTAATATGTTCATTGATTATTTTCAGGTTTGTTAATGGTTGATTTTAGACCTTGGGGTTCTGTTTTTAATTCAAGATTATAATGTTTGTAAAATACTTACATTATGATGATGATTTTCAGATAGTGGTATTTTTTGGTACAAGGCATGAACAAGTTGCTTTTAACGAGTTGTTGCTATGTACAGGATTAGGTCAAAGGGGTCGCATCGTGGAAAGTTTCGTGATGACGAATCTTGAAAAATTTTCTAAGTACAAACTTGTTCTTACGAAGATAGTGATTAACTTCGTTTGGAATTGTACTTTAGAAAATTGGACTCATTTTGTTACTTCTAAATTCGTTTCATTTGGTCTTAAACGAAGATAACCTCTATCTTCGTTCGAGTTGATTTTACGAAGGTTAACTTCGTTCTACCTTATGTTCGACCGACCTTTTAACCGACCCGTTTTGACCCATCTTTTAACCATCTATATAAATATCAACTTAATTCGTTCTATCTTTTACATTTCCTTCATTCTTAAAGAAAAATGAATTTAAGCTGAATAAACCCCTATATTTTCATCAATTAAATCACTTGATTTCATTTGATTCTCTGCTTGTTGTCTCGATTATTGTTGAAATAAGTGATTCAGGTATATTATTGAGCATCGTCATTCACAAATCCCCAATTCTAGATTCTTGATTTTGCCCAATTTTTACAAGCACTCATTCGGTTTTGATTTTTATATATTTTTAGGGTTTAATTTCGTGGTTAATTTTAATCCATTGAATCCTTAATTCGTTTCTAAAATCGAAATAGGTTATGCTTTCTTTTAAGTGTTACAAATGTTTTTGTAATTAATTCTGGGCAAATCAAGTGTTCATCAAGGTTTTAAGAATCAAATAATTGATTTTGAAACAGACTGTCGTTCAGAATGGCTACGAACTTAGACTTCGTTTATCTCTACGAACTTAGGTTCTCAAACAGAGTGTACGAACTTAGATTTTTCCTTCAACTAACGAACTTAGGAGATTTTGTGACAAACGAACTTAGTAATGCTTCTAAGCTATCTTCGTTCATTGTTACCCAACGAACTTAACACCTATTTTCGTTTATTGTTATCCAACGAATTTAAAGTCTATCTTCGTTCATTCTTAACTAACGAACTTAAGGTCTATCTTCGTACATTTTTACCTTACGAACTTAAAGACTAATTTCGTACAGTTCCAACTTATGAGATTATTAAGTTCATCTAAGACTGCTATTCATTTCTTGTGCTAATCCTATAATTGTTTTTCAATTATGATTTGTTGTCAGTTCTTTAAGAAGCACAATCTGGCCTTAAATCTGGATCCAGATCAACATAATTGTGAACGCTATCATGAAATGTTTGATTTTATTGCTCGTTCTAGGCTTTCTTTTGCATTCTGTGATTCACCTAGATTGGTGAGGCAGTATATCGATGACTTCTGGAGGACTGCTTATCAGGTCATGGTTAATGGTCGTAGCTTTGTTAGAGCAACTGTCGAAGGAATCACTTTTGATTTTAATGCTGCGATACTTCGTGAAATTCTACATTTGGGTGAAGAATCAGACGACGCAGTAGAATTAGCTTATGATTTTGACCTAATTCGTCGGTGTTTTCAAAGAATGGGTTATGTTGGTCAAATAAAGCTTCCTTTTGATAAGAGTGGATTTCAAGGACGTTGGAGATACCTTGCTTACGTGTTGTTAGTAAGTCTGAGCAATCGTAAGGCTGGATTTGATCAGCTTTCTGCTCAGATTTCTTCGCAGATGGTTGCTTTGGTTAATAATCGACCTTATCCGTTTTCAACATACTTCTATCATGCGTTTGTTGATCAAATCAATGCCAAGGCGAAGAATAGGTTTCTATTATATCCTCGTTTTGTTATGGCAATAGTTAGACATTTTTGTCCGAACTTGGTATTTGATCAAGGTCCTCGCTATGTACCACATGCTTGGCCTTTACGTATATTTGCTGATTTAGATGCCAATACTCGAAATGTAGCTGGTCTAAATAATCCACCCTTGTTTGGTCACTTAATTAATCCAAATTATCGATCTCGTTTGAGAATGATATGTTAGTGGATGATGAAGACAATTCTGATCATGAGAATGAAAAAAGTTCAGATGATAGTTCGGATGGTGATTCTGATGATTCTGATAGTGGGAATGATGATGGTGATGATGTTGTTGAAGCAGACACAGATGAATATGATAGTGTCGCTGCTGATTCTGGTATGAGCATCGAACTAAGATGGCTCATGATGTACCTGCTGCTTCAGGAAGTGATAATTCATTCACTTTTCTCGAGAAGATGTATCTGGTGCTTTACGCCGAGAGCGTCGGAGTAAGGCATGTCATTCTTCACCGGTTCTGTCTGAAACGAATCAATCTGTTCAAGAAGAAGTTAATCTGAATGAGAATGTTGATGCTGAACAAGAAGTTGTATCTGATTATCAAGAACAATTGGAACATAGAGATGTGGCATCAAGTCCATTACATGAAGGTACAAGTAATGTTGGACCGAAGAGGACACTGGATGTTTCTCTCACTTATCGCAGAGCTAAGCGTGCAAGAATTTTTGAGGATACTTCAGTATCTGCAGCTGCTGCTGATATTCCTGCTGTCTCAACAGCACCAGTTCCTACTGTTGCTGGCAGTGTACTGTTACGTCCACTTTTGCCTCCTGCCAGATCAATATTGCCCAGATTGCCTACTTTTCCTCCTATTCCTTCAGATTACTCCCTGGTTAGGCGTATAGATGTTCTTCAGACTCGTGTTGATACGTTAGAGTCTGATCTTACAACTGTTCGAGGTACTTTGACCTTTTTGATCAACTGGGTCAAGAATCAAGGGGGAGATGTTCCTGAAGAAGTCTGCAGATTATCAGCAGTTCAGCCAAGACGTGAGAATGAAGATGATGATGCTGATAATGCTGGTAATATGAGTGATTCTCGCCCAGTTTCTGACAAAGGAAAAGGGGTTGAGACTCAGGGGGAGACAGAAAGAGATACTACCCAGACTGGTACTTCTGGTGCGGGTGGTTCAAGTGCTCCTCGAGAGGCTGAAGTTATTGAAGCACTTGATTCAGGTAATTCTTCAAAATCGGTTGATTATTTAAGTGATGATCAAGTTGAAGCTGAAACTGAACGATTAAAGCGTGAAGTTAAGGAAAAATTTGGACATGACTATAATACCGAAGAAAATGCTTTTCATTCTGTATTTGATAACTTATTAGATAAACAGCTAGAAGCAGAAACTGAAAGAGAAAAAGAATTACAGATTCAAAGGCAAACAGCCTTGGAATCTGATTCTGATTCTGATTCAACTTATGATTTTGATAAAGATTGAATAAAGTGTATATTAGGTTGCATGTAATAAGTTTACGACATGTAAATGTAATTTATCTTATTTCAATGCAATTATATTTCATCTTTATTATTATTATTATCATGATTATTCATTGTATTCCGGTGTTCATTTTGTGTAATCTTAACAGATGATACAGATGATACATAATTACTCTTCGATGGTGATGAACTTGAGGAGGGTGAGCTTGTTCCTGAACCGGATATGAATATATTCAAGAAACCTTATGGGTTTGATGATGTTTGGGACTCAACTCCTGAAGACCCATCTTTGGAAGAAAGAAAAGAGTTGGAGATAAAAAGGAAAGAAGTTAAGGAAAGAATGCTTCAAACTTCAATTAGTAGCTCCGCTAAAGTTTTAAACTTCGTGGTATATGCTAGGATTGATGATGCATTGATTCCTTTTCATTGGGAAATCAATTTGACAAGACCTTTTAATCCAAATAATTATCCTGTACCTCTCAGAGAAGATGATCCACTACATGAGATTGATAGACTTGTGCCTGGTCAAAGAATCAATGATTATATAGTCACATGGGATACTTTGAAACCCATCATGTATTGGACTCATATCTCAGATAAAGATGCTGCAAGATATAAGACAATAATCTGGAGTTGGTTTATGATGAAGAACTGAAGCTGTTTGTTCTTAAAAGACCAGAAGGTTGTCAATATCTAGCATGGCGTGAGAGACATTTCAGAAGTTTGTGTGAAGAAGACTTACATGAACTAGGAAATAACAGGATTATCAATCCAAGTAGTTATGGTCTTGCAGATGTGATTGGTAAGAATCTTCATGAAGATTTCAAGTTGAGATCGAATATGAAAGATTCTGAAAAACCAAAGTTTCATATTGAACCAAGACGAAAGAAGAAGGTGGTGAAACCAGATAAAAGTGTTGAGTTTATTCAACGTGATATCAAATGTATGATCAAAGTCCCTGCCAAGAAATGGGCACAAGATGTCTTGGATAAACTGGATAATTGGGAGATTGATCGAAATTCTGGTGAAGCTAAGATGTATGCAGACTCAAAGAAGAAGATATTGTTGAGAAGGATGTATGATCCAATGCAGTTGGTGAACTTCTCAAGAAATGATCAGAGAAAATTATACGATACTGAATGCTCATTTTTACCATTTTGGAAGAATGAAGAAGATCGATATCGTAAGATTCTCCAAATCTGCTTACATGAAAATATCCATGCAAATAGCAAACGATTGTTATTTGATGGATGATGAAGATTTTTGAAGACTGAAGAAATCGAAGATGTTGCTGTCAAGAGGGAGTTTGTTGATGCATGTTGATGTGACAACAGCAACTTAGATTTGATTATGTCTTATTCATTTATATGTAATTGATAGATTATGGACTTCGTGTTTTAGTAATGATCGATTACATGTTTTGGTGTTATTTATATGTTTATATATGATGTTTGTTATGTATATCATACAAGTACAAACATAATATATGTTACGTTTCTTGTACATAAAGTACTTGGAAAATAACTAAGCATAGATGTTGATGGTATTTAGTACTAACGAAGATAATTTTCGTTAGGAACTAACGAAGATAATCTTCGTTTTATGGGCTGGACTGCTAAGTTCGTAAGAACAAAGCCCAGCAAGCCCAATATCGATCGTGAACATATATAAACGATTGGAAACCCTAAAGTGAGGATTCCAGTTGATATTACACACACCAAAGGCGACTAAGTTCGTTTCTATGCTATAGAAAACGAAGATAGATTACTTAAGGCTGATTATATTGAGATAATTAGCAATATATTCGATAACTAATCAAACTAGTTATCTCGTGAGGATTCCGCACTCACGACATAACCATAGACGATCTCGAGAGCGATTCATAGCTATCGAGGGACTCACAATGGTCAGAAGTATACCAAGACCCCAATCTTTTGTGACAACACCAGTGCAATTGCTATATCTCACAACCCAGTGATGCATTCCAAAACAAAGCATATTGACATCAGGTATCATTTCATTCGAGATCATGTTATGAAGGAGATATTGAAATTCATTTCATCCCCACTGACAAACAGTTAGCTGATGTTTTTACTAAACCTCTCGATGAGAAAACCTTTAAACATCTCATCAGCGAACTGGGATATGTTAAACCCTTAACTGGAGCTTTCTTTGTTATTGAACGCGTCAGTGACAATGATGAAGTTCTCCAGTTGAGGAGGTCCAGATAATCTTTGCTCGCCAGGCTATCGAACGCCTTTGTGATACTATCTTGGCACTAATTGATTTCTGGATCATCATTTAGGGGGAAAGACTCAAAATAATTTTCTGACTAAAATTCGTTTTGTTTGAAAATGCAACTGGAGAACTCTCCAGTTGGAAACTGGTACTGGACTGATCCTCCAGTTACCAGGTTCAGTCTTTGTCTAAGTTTTATAACGTTACAAATACTTGGTCAATATGTGTGACACGTGATGATACTCGAGTGTTTTAAACCACTTGATATCGTGATCTGACGTGTTTGAAACCATTTTAGTACTTGACAACTGTTTGTATTGGGAAAACAAAAAGTGAGTGGGCGCGTGGGTAAGATAAGCCGTCGTAGCATTTAATGCTGACATGGAAGCATTTAATGTTTACATGGCAAATCAATATTTTATTTCAAAACTCAAACCAACTTTGTTGAAAATATCTACAAAAAGGATTGTCTTTATTAAAATATAATTTTGGTGTTTCATTGGGATCTTGAATCCCTTTATAAATACCCTTATTTACTCCGAACTCATTTACTTTCTTCTCTTACATTCCTTCATTTACTTCCAATCATCAAAATTGCTTCATTTTTCTCTTTGCTTCACAAATTAAAAACCCTAAATCCCAAATTTCATTTTCATTCTTCTATGGCTCCTAGATCATCTCGTTCAAGAGATGTAAATCTCTTGACTGTTCCATATAATCCCTCACCAGATGTCAAAGAGGCACCTGGTGCCCCTAGTAGTGCTTCGGTCATCAAACTAAATCCAAATAATCCGATGGCCAGCCTACGAGGATCTCAAGGGTCCGATACCCTTATTGGTAGAATTCAAAAGTTTTTGAAGAATTCTCCAATAGGACCTCATTCTCTCTAAACCCACGTAAGTTGTTTCATAACTACTTATGTGAGTTTTGGTACACTGCCGTTCTTTCTTCCGATTGTTCCTCCATCAGTTTCACATTAAAGGATGGAATAATCCAGTGTACCTTGTCAGCCGATGTATTGAGGGATGCCTTACGCCTCAATTACTGGAGAGAGGGTGAATCTCCAGTCGTCTTGCCCCCAAATATAAACTTTCGCCAAGTATTTCTTGAAATGGGACACAGGGAGTGTTTGGAGAATGGGGTGTTGAAGACAAAATGTGCGATGACCATGAAGGGCCTTACACCTTCATGGAGGTATTTTTTCATCCACCTGGTGGAGAGCATGGGTGGGAGTTCTGGTGGACTTGACCAGATCAACTCCTCGCAAGCAAGATGGCTTACTGCTTGTGGAACGGATTGAGAGTGGACTTTGCAGATATTCTGTATAGAAGCCTGTTCAAAAGCTGAAGGGCACAAGGGGTGTTTGTATTCCCTTTTCAAGGTTCCTCTCACTTTGTTTTAAGCAAATTCTGGGCAGAGAAGCTATATAATAGTACAGATTCACCGTACACTGCTCCAGATATGCTAAGGAATCTAGACTCACTGGTATCTGAAGCTGGTGAGGTTAAAATTCCTGAACGAATGCAACTGGCATTCGCTTCAACTGATGCACCTCTTGAAGGTGAGTCAGAAAGGCAACTGGGCGGGCCTCAAAAATAATGAGGGACCCTCCAGTGTGTCTAATGTTGTGGTTGAGGATAGAGCAACCATAACTGAAGCAACCCCAATTACATCTATCCCTGGTGAAGATACTTCGGTATCTGATCCACCAACAGATGCACCCATCAAGGAAACTGGGGAAGGTCATCTGGAGACTGACCAGGGAACTGGTCAGCCCTCAGTTACATTCATGGATCTGGACATGTTAATGACGAGGAAATCCTATAGAATCTTCGGATTCTGAAGGTACTGAAACAGACCAGGAGATTCTTGATGCTTCTGTACAAGCTCAAGACCCTTCATCTCCAGTCTCACTTCCAGACACATCAATTTCATTTTCACCACCACAAGTAAATGTGCCTATAGATATATCTTTACCAACATATTCCGCTCCTTTACCAACTGGGCAATTCTCACTTGCTCGAGAAATGCCACCCCCACCGTCGCCGTTGTTCACACCTGAGCATTCTCAGCATGAACAACAATTTGATTTTCCAGTCCTTTCTTCAACCACCACTCCAATTATATCTTCAACTGCTGGGTTGACAACTGGGGAGACTTCCATCAGTTTGCCTCCTCCAGTTGCTCCAGTAGTAACTGCTAGTGGTCCAGTGACACCTTCTCCTTTGTCATTGGACAGTCAAGTTGTCTCACTACAAGCCGATCTCCAAAACCTTCTTACCAGGGTGGAGGGAGATTCAGAAGACACTTGACAAGAACACCAAGTCATTCTCCAGATACCACAAAGATCATTTGACAAATATTAAGGTGGTCGATCTGGGGATAACAAGTTTTCATCTAATGAAGACTTGGTGTTCAAAAAGCTTAATGAGTTGGTCACTGGCTGCAACAATCTGGCTGGTACTCTAAAGGAAGCCTTTGACCTAACTCACTCCAAGGTCACCAGTTCAATCTCCAACTTGCTGGGAAATACTGTCAGAACTTCAGAAGTTGACTTGAAAGAGATTGAAAGGCAGGTTAAGGAACTAATTGAAAGACCTGGCCTAGATGTAACTGGCCTTGGAGAGCAGTTGATGACTTCGGTTGTCAGAAAATAGAGGATACGCTGGGTGCTAGAGAAGAGCATTTGATTGAAAGGGTGATGTCTGAGATCACCAAGCTGGCCACTCCTCAGGTTGATCTGGCCCCACTTACCAGTGAGATCAACCAGTTGAGAGGCAGCATAGAGAGTTTGAACACCCAGGTATCTCTACATGCTCAATCTATAGAGAAACTGACAACTGAAGTGGAAAATCTGAAGAAGATGGATGATGAAGTTAAGGATAAGGTTGTCTCTGGTTTGGACGAAGACTCCAAGATCTTGAATGCATTGAAAACTGGTCAAGAACAAGTAACTGCCAATGTTTTGACCCAGTCAAAAGAGACGAACCATTTATGGAGATCCTTCCGGATGATGTGTGGAATCTTTAAGGAGTGCAAGAACTTGCAATCGTGGCAGCCTCTTGACCGGTTGCCATCTCACCCCTCTGAATGAGAAGGTATTCGGGCAGGTCTAGATGCTGCCAAGGGGGAAAGAAGTCAAGTCCTTGCACCAGTTGCATCTGGAAGAACCTCAACTGGAAGAGAATTGGTTGTGGCTACCAGTACTGAAGCTGGTGAGCAAAGAGTGGGTGGATCTGGTGATGTGGGTGTTAGGGGGAATGTGATGGACAAAGGTAAGGTTTAGCTGGTGATGCATCTGCCCAGCCGGCCACTGATGTAATGTTGGAAACTGGCAATGCTGATATACTCCCTCTAGTTTCAGATAGTGATAGTAGAAAACTGGCCAGACTTGGTAATGACATTAAAGAAAGAAAGAAAATGAAACAAAGGAACCAAGCTGAAGCCAGGGCACATCTTGCTCAGATTAAGTTGCTTGAAATGAGTGATGCCAATCTTCTGGGTATCACTAAGGAGGAGTATGTTAGGATTAAGAATGATCCTAGGATAGTTGACCAGTTGAATGAAATGCTGGATGTTGAACTGGACAGACACTATCAAGAGGATGAAGCTGAATTCGATGCCAGAAGCTTAAACATTTCAGTGGAGAAGGCAAAAGAGATTAGGGCCAGTGGGCTTCTAAAGAGAATTGCAAATGTTAAGAAGGTTGTGAAGAGTGTATTGAATCCACCAAGAAGAAGGATTCCACAACCAAGAAGACCACTGACAAGATATGCAAGAGATGCTGACCTTAGCACATTCGTTGAATCAACTGGCGAAGTATCCAATGAAGACATTAAGTCCGCTGTACTGGCTGCTGGTGCTGGGAGTATAAAAATAACAAATGAATCTGAAGCTAGAAACTACTACTCCCAGATCATGTCAACCAGAAGACATAGTGGTACTATCAATAGTGTCAATGTTACAATCAAGCCAGGCACCAAAGTTTTCCAAGTCGAAGTTAAGTATACTGGTGGGCCACTGGTTAGAACTGATGATCCTGGTGCTATGCAATATGGGTTCAGCGAATGGGTTGAGATGGTGAATATACTGGATGCAAAGGCACAAAAGAATAGTTCGAGAAAGCATGGGTAAACTTTCTAAGGGGGAAGATTCAACATAAAGAAAATCTTGAGAAAAAGTTGAATATTGACCCTGAAGATACTCAGCCTATCTCTTCAGTTGCCAAGAGAAGAAGAACTGGCGAAGGGCCATCTCATTAAGTTCTTTCTCAGTTATCTACTTGTAATTTGTATTTACATTCTGTAACTTGTATAAATTCATTTCCTTGTATAAATGAAGTTACCAGTTTGTAACCACAAGGTAGATAAGAGATTAAAATCTAACAAACATAAAAGAAAAACCTAAGGCATTTATTGATCTATAAAAATGCCTTAGATAACTTAGATAGATTTAAATCAAACAAGTCCTTCCAGTTCACACTTGTACAGATACAAGAACTAGAAAAGACTTAGACTATATTTCTAGACAAATAGGGGGAATTTGTTAGGACCAGTTCCCTGGAACTGGCCAGTCACCAGTTGCATCTGGAGACTAGTGAAACTGGTGACCAAGATGATTTGTCGAGAAATATATTGAAGTCCAGTTGCACCGTACAGTTAACGCAACGGAAGACTTCCTCCAGTTGAGAACTGACCAAGTTGAAGAAGCATTCCAGTTTGAAGTCGAAGACAACAAATGGAAGATAGAGAATGGCAATGGCAGCGAAGCCCAGTTGACATTCTAGTCAGTTACAAACTGGAGACCATCAGTGGAAAGCCCTTACAAAGCTTTACACTGATTACGAGGAATTGACTTGTATACTTTTATGTACCTTTACCCGGATAATAAGCCTTATCTTATTATTTAAGTAATAAAAGGTACATAAAGGTGGTTATGTAAAGTCACTTTAACATGCGACTTTACACTGCCTTTTAAGGAATTAAATGTTATTCCTTAAATGCTCCCAACCACATTTGTACGGCTAAAGTTAACATCCCAATGTTAACTTTGCCTATAAATACAAGTCATTGCACCACCAAGAATAGCAAGTTAATTCACAAAGACGAATAACTTCACACTTTGCAAACCTGCAATATTCTTGGTGAACTTGTGCAATATTCTCTCAATCGCTAAAAGGAACATTTCACAACTTTAAGTGTTTCGATTGTCTTGAGAAATACCGAGTGTAGATCAATTGTATTTCATAGGTTGTTAGGATATTTACATTCGTGTATTATCTTGGTTCCGCATCAACCTTGTAATTTGTTAATATCAATAAATAAATTACACATTGAAAAATACATATTGTCTCATCAAGTTATCTTACAAGTTATTTGTTTTATTGCATTGTTCTTTACTTATTGTCATTTATATAAGTAATCTATCTAGAACTTGGTATATACACACTGCAACTGGTCGTCTCCAGTTCAGTGCATATATTGCAAAGTAACTCCACCATCGACATAGAGGTGTCTTCAGTAGTACCATCTTAACGAGTTGGGACTTACATCAACATATCGTAATAACCCACTTCATCATACATACATTCCCACATAACCTCCCTCATAACCCGGAAAACCCCACACACATAAGATAATCCAGTTAAGAGGTTAATTAAAGAAAACTACTTTTGTTGTGCCTCCAGCGTGATAAAAGACATGTATCTTACCTGACGACGAGCACAACGATCAACAAGCAACTTTAACGTATCTTTCTTGAGTTCCCAACTACCTATCACATACATATAATCGACATGTAACATAAACGGGATCTTAAAGAACATCTCCAAGTTCCCTAAACATCAACATAACTTATACCTAAAGTCTATGGGTCAAATGAGCACTAAAACAAGCCTAAACGTCCATCAGACTTGAATATGCGCCGCATGCCCCATCTGTGCGCCGCATAAATCACTTTTACAAAATTCAGAAACTTGCCCAGACCACGATATGCGCCTCACAAGCCTCCTGTGCGCCGCATATCTGGATTCGACCAGAACTCGTGATTTCGTTTCACTTCAAACTCCTTCCAAACGGATCCCAAACCTCCACCACGACTTATGCTCATTAAATTAACATTAATTAGGTCACAATTAAGCCTTTGAAAACATCAATTGATCCTTGAATCAAATACAACAATGGTTCACTCTTTAAGACACCCGAAAAACATAAAATCGGTAACGTGTTGATCAAAAACTCAATACCTCTAGTGGATTTCCAATTAACCACCTGGAATACACTCTAATACATCTTAACAACATTATTTATCATTAAAGTTTGCATCTTTATATAGTTAATCATCTCAATTAACGATTTTACTCACGAAAACGTCGTTTTTAACCGAAAACATCAACTTTAATCCATCCCAACCCTCATGGTCGAATTTACAGAGATAAAACCTACTTTAAAACTTAATCAACATTATATTACTGACATATTACCTGTAGGGATGATTGATGGATCGAAAAGCAAGCAAAAAAACCCTTCCGAAATCAACTAGAAATTGAAGATTTAACCTAGGTTTTGGTAATAATTGTGTTAGGTCCAGATTTAGTCCAGATTTACTGGACTCGCTCCAGACTCGACTACTGGAGCCTCACTGAAGATCTGACCAGAATTGTGTTCTACTGGACCTACTCCAGACTTGGAATCTGGAGTCCCTCTGAAGATTTGTCCAGAAATAATGGAAGACCAGTGAGCAAATACTTGTATAGGAAATCTGGAGTATTCTCCAGATGAGCTCACTGGACTTCACCCCAGTCCAGATCAACTCTACTGAAGACATTCTGACTGAAGTCAAAGACTGAAGTCTGAAGAAAGAAGACTTAACAAATGGCGGAGTCCATTGGAAAGTCTTACCAGATCTGTTCACTGGAGGATTGTCAGTGTTCTAGATCCTACAAGTCTGAACACTGATATCAAGGATTGACTTTTCCTTTAACACACTTTCCAACGAACAATCCACTTGTTCTTTACCAAAGTATACGTGTGTTAAGGTGGTTGGATAAAAGGATACACTTGCACTTGATGTGACTTTATCCTTATTCCTTATCCAATACATTTAATGTTCTTGTCGGATCATTAAATGTATGCAACATTTGTACGGCACAAAGTTCACTGGTGAATTTTGTTGCCTATAAATAAAGTCATTTCCTTGAAAAAATACTTTTAAGCATTCATTTTGCATTTAGTGAATTTGTCCAAATACTCTCGATCTTAAACAGGGATACTTCACAACTTTAAGTATCTCGATACTAAAGAGTTATTTGACAAATATAGATCATTTGTAACTCATAGGTTGTTAGGATACATACTTAATTGTATTATCTTGATTCCGCAACAACCTTGTATTTTGTTTATATATCAATAAATAAAATACCCATGAAACAATACATAATGTTCCACTTATTTGTTTATTGCTTTAAGTCATGTATTACTTTATTTATATACTTGCATTTATATTTAAGTAATACTAGTCCTTTTCTAGTGTTTATTAGACTTGTTGTATTTACACTTTCCTGGTTTAACCATCGAACTTAAGGGACTCACACTTTTCTAGGGTTTTGATCTGTTTCTCCAGCCTTTAGGTCGACCAAGAGGACATATATATACTGGGGCAACTTTAAAACTTTACATCTAGGCCCTCGCACTTCGTTACAACTCGTTTCGGCCCTTAACGACTCGTTTAACGCAACCGGGAACACTTAACAACTCTTATATCTTATCGGGAACACTAATTGACTTTATAAATCATTATCAACATTAATTTCATTACTTTAAATCACTTTAACACATATCCCACGTTAATCATTTAATTCACATAAGCACCTATAAAGCACATAGTGACTAATGGTCACTAACGACAAGTTAACGGTCAACGTTAAAAAGTTTCGGGATGTTACAGGTTATTTCAAGTCAGATCTAGGGCGTATTCCAATTGGAACCCTAGATTTTGATTTAGGGTTTGTTCATTCGATCCGGGTTAGGGTTTCTTCTGGAAACCTTGTTCTATATTCTTACGCTGCTATTCTGGTTGTTTTGCCTAATTTTTTCCTTGACTAAGTGAATCAAAGAAAAATTAGGGTTTCTGGTTTTGATTTCAGATCCTTATTGCTTCTCTTGACTAAGTGAATCAAGAGAATGATTAGGGTTCCTCTACCTTCGGCTATAGCGCTGTATTGTATTCTCTTTCTCTTTATCCTTTATTACTTGTTTTGAATCTGCTTATATTTTTCTTCTCAATTAAATTTTTTTTTATATATATATACATATATCAACTTTTTTCTTTATCTTCAATCTCATAAAAACAAGTTTGCTAATACTTGACCTGCCTTCATATGAGAGGTTAAGAATCCTGTCACTGGCATTCTTGTGAGGTTAAGATATATTTTTACTTGATATTCTATTTTGTGTTGAACCTGCTTATTCTTGTGAGGTGTGTTTATTTGATTGCTTGAATTTTGTTTGTCTATTTGTGTGTTTAAAATTGTTGGAAAAATGGTAAATACTCCACCTGGTTCTGTTCATACTGGTAATACTCCACCTGGTTCTGTTCATACTGGTAATACTCCTCCTCATTCTATGCACAATGAAGAATCTGATAATGAATCTGGATTTGAAGTTACTAAAATAAGTAAATTATATTTTGGTGATCCTTTGTATTTGTATTTGCCTAGATCTGTTTCTTGATGGCTAACCAAGAAAATACACAAGGTTTTAGTCTTGGTCCCGATCCTAACGCAAATATTAATGATCAAAATGAACCACTAATTGTTAATAACACTAATCCACCTCCTCCTCCTACTCCTGCTTCTCCACACGTGCATGTGCACTACTCAAATAATCCTGTTCCTAAATTCAGTGGGAACAGTGATGAATTTGGTACGTGGAAGGCTAGGATGGTGTTGCATGTCACTGGTATGAGAGGAATATGATGAAAATTTTAAATGAAGGACCTTATGTACCAACATCACCTCTCAATCCACTTCTTGATCCTTCTGGATCTAGAAGAGGAAGGGAAAAGAGGGAGGAACATTGGTCAGAAGAGGAGAGGAGATTGGTGAATCTAGACACCCTTCTCAAAAACATGATCCTCGGGGCCGTTCCAAAAACCCTAATTCCCACACTAGTTCTTTTTCCTAGTGCTAAAACCATGTGGGATGAACTTTTAAACCAGCAAGAAGGAGGAGATGACACCATTGTCACCAGAAAGGTCTCCTTAAACAAGAGGTATGAGTCATTTTTTGCTCAACCTAACGAGTCTCTCACTGGTACTTACACCAGATTTATGAGAATCATAAACCAATTGAGAGGTCTTGGGGTTGAAAAGGACAAGGATATACTTCTGGAGAAATTTTGTGACATTCTTCCCACCAAATGGTCTCACATGATCCTGGTCTTACGACAAGGAAAAACTCTGCACACACACACTCTCTCAACTCTTTATGGAGCTTTCAGGTACACTGAAGAAAATCAAGCTCAGAGAGTGGTTGCAGAACAAGATGCTTATAACCATGCCTCCAGTAGTCCTAATGTGGTTAGTCATACTGAACCACAAAGTACAGCACTGATATCTTCTGAGAATGTATTTTCTATGAAGAAGATGGTGTCTGAACTCATGGATTCTGGAGAATCCGGTCAAGTCTCTCCAGACTGTTGTGATGAAACTGAAGATGATGACCTTATTGCAATGATTGCTAAAACGTTTAACCGTTTCAAAGCAAGAGCAAATAGGCCATCTGGACAATTTGCATCCAGTTCTTCCACTGACAAGACCAATTTGACATGCTTTAAGTGTGGCAAAAAGGGTCATTTCATGAAAGAGTGCAGGTCCAACCAGTTTGCATCCAAGCCTGGTCCATTCTTTTCTAATAATAAGCCTGATGATAGCTATAAAATGAAATATAAAAAGCTTAAGGCCCAAATTGCTCTCATGGCACAACAAATTGAAACCAATAATAAGTGCATGATTGCAACAACTGAAGAGAAGTGGGTTCCTTCTGATGACTCATCTGTTGATGAAGAAGAAGAAAGAGATTGATGTTACATGGCTCTGGCAGACGAAGAGCTCCTGGTGAAGGAAGATGTCACATCTGGACGATGGGTGGACATTGTTATCAAGAAGGTTAGTGATTATGATAATGCAACTGACCAAGAACTAAAACTGGACATAGCTGAAGCTTTAAATTCTGATTTGATTTTTGTAGAAACTGTTAGATCTGATTGTGTAAATGGTCTAGAAATAGATTCTTCTGAAATAAATGCTTTAAAATCAAAATTAAAAGAACTTCAAGACATTGAACTGGCATTTCAAGCCCAGGTTCTGGTAACTGAACAATTGATTCAAGAAAAACAAGATCTTGAGATCATTTTAGAGAAGAAAAACTGGTAATAAAATCATGGCTAGAAACCAAAAAGCCATATGATGCTTGTGTAAAACAATTTCCTACTCAAAAACGTGCATACTTAGATGGAAATACACATGTAGCATCATTAATACCAGTAATCGATCGATTACCAGAGGAATTCAGGCCTACCACTGTTTATGATGAGCCTGTAACTCCTAAGACCAATTTTTACCCAGTTCAATCCCAGAGGTTAAGACTGGAGCGCTCCAGATGGCTGCCCCAGTTAAAGAGGTTTATCGGAATAAACCTTTGCCTCAGACCAATCCCTTGCCAAAGCCTAGGACTGGAAAGGCTAAGGTATCATCTGAAGATAATGTTTTGTCCAGGATAGAGAGCCAGATTCAAATTCTGACTCGTCAATCACAAAGTTTTAATGCAAGATTAAACTTTATTGAGGGTACTTCATTTGGCCCTAGACAAAACACAAAACCTTTTGCTAAGAAAGACAAATCTATTTCTCCAGTTGAGAAAAAGAAAAAGGTTTTAAAACTATCAACCCCAGTGGTCTTTTCAACTAAGACCATTGTTGAAGAAAGTGAACTGAACCAGATTGCCCCAGGGACCTATAAGGGAGGGTCCAGTGAACCCATCAGTCGATGGGTTCCCAAATCTAACTGATCAATATCTGGTGTGTGTGTAGGGCGATCGAAAGAAGTATATCTGGTATCTTGACAGTGCAGCTGGCAGGACGATGACCGGATGTAAGACCCTACTGGAGGAGTTCACCATTTCTGATGGACCCTCCATCACTTTTGGAAATGATGGTTGTGGAAAGGCTGAGGGATATGGTGTTCTGAACAATGGACAAGTCAAGTTTACACGTGTTGCATTTGTGAATGGTTTGAAATATAACTTGATCAGTGTAAGCCAACTGTGTGACGATGGCTATCAAGTCTTATTCAGTTTGGTCACCAGACGACCTTGGTATCAGCCCGATCTCCAGAACAAAATGGAGTGGTGGAAAGGAAAAATCGAACGCTGATAGAAGCTGCCAGGAGTATGCTTGCTGAATCTGGTCTGTCTACCAGTTTCTGGGCGGAAGCATTGCAACTGCTTGCCACACCCAGAATCGATCAGTGTACATCAAAAGACACAAAAAAGACAGCCTATGAAGTCTTAAGAAATAGAAAACCAAACATTGGTTATTTTCACGTTTTTGGATGTCCGGTTTACATCCTGAACGACTCCAGTCAGCTAGGCAAATTTGATGCCAAAGCTGATGAAGGGTATTTCTTAGGCTATTCAGCCATTCGCAAGGCCTTCAGAGTCTACAACAAGAGACTGGAGAAGGTCCATGAGTCAATTCATGTCACATTTGATGAATCAAATGTTGCACTCAACAAGAAGCCAGCCCTTGACACTCCCCCAGAAACTCCAATTGTCTTTTGTGAATCTGATCCAATAAACGTCATATATGAAGATTCAAAAGACACAGTTTCCAGTCATTCTGATCTGGAACCTGTTCAGAAACTCTCCAGTAGTACTCCATTCTATCCCTCTATTATTTTCAAACTACCCTCTGAAATTAATATTGGATCAGATGTTCGTACTACTCCCCCAGTATCAGTGTCAGTTGAGAATAGACCAGAAAAGTCTTCTTATGAAGAATTCCAAACTGAACCAGTACTTCAGGAAATGCCTTCAAATGAAGAATTTCATGATGCAAATCGTGATTTAAATGACTCAGATGAAGATACTGAAGTAATCTGGCAAGATCCTCCTCCAGAAGCAACTCCAGAGGAGACTCAACTGAATTCTTGCACTGATATTGTTGTCAGCAACAATCCTGGTCAATACTCCAGATGGATAAAAGCTCACCCTATTGATCAGATCATAGGTGACTCCAGTCGTGGAGTTCAGACCAGAAGAGCCTCCAATAATCAATGCTTATACGTAAGTTTTCTATCTTTGATGGAACCAAAGAAGATTGATGAGGCTCTGGAAGATCCAAGCTGGGTGACTGCTATGCAAGAAGAGCTTCACCAGTTTGAAAGGAACAAGGTCTGGTATCTGGTTCCTTTCCCAGTTGGAAAGAAAGAAACCAATTGGAACAAGATGGGTCTTCAGAAACAAAGTAGATGAAGATGGCAACGTAATCAGAAACAAGGCCAGACTGGTAGCACAAGGCTACTGCCAGTCAGATGTCGACTTTGATGAATCATTTTCTCCAGTGGCTAGACTTGAAGCGATCAGAATATTCTTAGCATTCGCTGCTAATCATCAGTTCTTGTCTACCAGATGGATGTAAAGAGTGCTTTCTTGAATGGAAAGCTTGAAGAAGAAGTTTACGTCAGACAACCTTCAGGTTTCGTTGATGAAAAGCATCCACATTGGGTATATCGTCTGGACAAAGCGCTATATGGCCTCAGACAAGCCCCACGTGCCTGGTATGATACTCTGACTTAACATTTGTTGAAAAATGGTTTTAAACGAGGTGCAATTGACAATACCTTGTTCATTCTTCATGAGAAAGGTAATCTGTTAATGGTACAAATTTATGTTGATGATATTATTTTTGGGTCTACTGATGAAAACATGTGCAAGAAATTTTCAAAAATCATGTCCACTGAATATGAAATGAGTCTGATGGGTGAATTAACATATTTTCTTGGACTCCAGATTAAACAAAACAAAGATGGCATTTTTATTAATCAGGAAAAATATGTTAGAGATCTTTTAAAGAAATATGATATGAACTCTTCACCATCTAAACCAACTCCAATTTCTGCACCACTGACACTGGTCTCTGATCCAGATGGTAAACCAGTGAACACCACTGTCTATAGAGGCATGGTTGGTTCACTGATGTATTCAACTGCCAGTAGACCAGATATTATGTTTTCAACATGTTTATGTGCCAGATATCAGTCTAATCCAAAGGAATCTCATATGCTTGCTGTAAAGCGCATACTGAAGTACCTTAAAGGTGTCCCTAGTCTAGGTCTTTGGTATCCCAAAGGCTCAGGCATGGATCTAATGGGTTATTCAGATTCAGATCATGCAGGTTGTAAGATAGATAGGAAATCCACAACTGGTGGATGTCATTTCCTAGGTGGCAAACTGGTCAGCTGGACCAGAAAGAAGCAAACTTCAGTTTCATTGTCCACTGCTGAAGCTGAATACGTGTCTGCAGCCAGTTGTTGTGCTCAGATACTCTGGATGAAGAACCAGTTGCTTGATTATGGTATTAAATATTCAAAGACTCCAATCTTTTGTGATAATACCAGTGCAATCGCTATCTCAAACAATCCAGTCATGCACTCCAGAACGAAGCACATTGATCTAAGGTATCACTTCATTCGTGATCATATTATGAAAAACAACATTGAACTCCATTTTATTTCCACTGACAAACAACTCGCTGACATTTTTACTAAACCACTGGATGTCAAAACTTTTGAATATCTTGTTGGTGAGTTGGGAATGTTAAATCCTTAAATCTGGTGACTGCTCAGATATTGAACGCCTTTGTGTACTATCTTTGCATTATTAGATTTCTGGAACAACATTCCAGGGAAGACTTGAAAAATATTTTCTATTAAAATGTTTTAAGTTCAGGGGGAATTTATTTTCTCACTGGACAAATTCTTCAGAAAATATTACTGGTGCCTTGTAAATATGTCCCTCTCACTGGTAACTGGACAGGTTGAAGTGCGTGTTTGAGTTGACTTATGTCTTCTTGTAAATATGTCCCTCTCATTTGTCTGTATTAGTTGACGTGCACGTTTGAGGTTACCAGTCTTTCAAAAATGGTTTTCACTGGTACTTTACTGGAGTGTCCCTCCAGTGTACCATCAGTACATATTCACTGGACTAATCCACCAGTGATACTGGTAGGTCCAGTCAACCTCCAGATGCACTGAACTATGTCATAATATTTTCTAAATACTTGGTCTTTGTGTGTGCCACGTAAGCAAACCTTTTTGAAGATATTTTAATCCTACGTGGCATGTAAATTTTTCAACGCAATGATGGTCTTTTTACTTGGGAAAACAAAAAGTACAAGTTGTTACTGTTTTGTGGGCTGTAAACCGTCATGCATTTATGTGTGATGTGATGTAATTAATGCGGATCTCAAACCCGATCAAAAAATTTAATTTGATAATTTCAAATCAAGACGTTTGAGTTCCACATTGTTTCTCCTATATATACCCACTTTCAATTTCAATAGCATTTACTTCGAACATAACTCCCAAATCTTTCAAGTTCCTTCATTTATTTCTCTCTTCATTCAATTTCCAATCATATTTATCTCTCATATTTACTCCATTCCATTAAATTCTTTCATCAAATCTTCATCATAACCTATACATATTCAATTTCATTTTCATCTATTCTCATAAATGGCACCTAGACAGTCAAGATCTTTTAGAAATCTGCTTGCCAATGAATACATGCCTTCGGAAAATGTTGATAGGGCACCTCATATCAATCTTGAGGCAAGTACAATAAGAATAAATATGAATAACTGGATGGCCAGACTATCTCTGTCCAGTGTTCATGATGCCCAATCGATCATTGGGAGATTAAATTCTTTCTTTCTTGCCCATTATATGGTGCATTAACATTAAATCCTGGTAGGATGTATCACGAGTACCTATGTGAATTCTGGTACTCCGCTCAATATGACGATGAAACTTCATCGATCATCTACACTCTCAAGGGAGGTACCAGATCCCTTGGTTTCACAGCTAGTCTTCTCAGGTCTGTTTTCCAGTTAAGCTATCATGAACAGAATGAGTTGCCTATCGAACTTCCCACTGGTATCAACACAAGGGAAGTATGCAGGCTGATGGGGCATACAGATATACTGGATGAGCATGGGCAGCTATCCAGAAAGGGGACTATCTACATGAGCAAGCTGACAGACTCATGGAGATATTTCTTCACACACATTGTTGAGTGTTTAGGAGGCAGTTCTGGAGGGTTAGACCAGATCAATCAAACCCACCTCCAGATTGCCTATTGCTTGTGGTTTGGGCTTAGAGTGGATTTTGCCCAAATCCTTTTTGATGACCTGGTAGAGCGCCTAAGAGTAAAGGGAAGAAAACCATTTGTGCCTTATATTCGATTCCTTTCTCTTATGTTTCAGAATGCACTTGGCGACCAGTATGATATGGATACCACTCACTTTTCTATGAGTGAGTATATGAGGGACCTAGTCAACCTTAGGTCTCCAGTGGATGAGGTAGATATTCCTCAGTCCATGCTTTCCTTCCAAAGGGAAGAAGTTGAAATGGGTCCAGATCGAGTTCAAGATGTTGAAGGACCATCTGGTGATGATGTACAGATAATAGAGGCTGTACAGCCCATAAGACAAGTTGCTCCAGAAGGTCAAGGTCAAGAAGTTGTTGAACCTTCCAGACGACCTAGAACTAATAGGCGTCTGATGAGAGCTGGAATCCAGGTGAATCCAGAAAGACATCCAGGTGATGTTATGAATCTGGATGGGTCACCTATCATTGAATCTGAAGAGGTTGTTGGGCAAGAAATTGATGAACAAGCTGAAAATGTTGCCCAGGTTGTTGAAGAAATTGTTGAAGATGTTCAGTCTGTTGAACATACTTCTGGTGAGCAAGAGGCTCCACTGGACTTGAATGTTGATGTTGGTGAACAAGAGAATGTAGAGACTGGTGAACAGTCTGGTGAACAGACAGTTGGGATTACTCAAGAATGGGATGATGTTGACTCCCCAATGTCTGAAGGGTTTGATATTAACTTGAACTTTCTGGGTGAAGATGTACAAGAAGAAAATCTACCAGAAATGCCAACACCTTCACCAGAAATGCCAACACCTACACCAGAAATGCCACCACCAGAAATGCCAACACCTCACCAGAAATGCCAACACCTTCACCAGAAATGCCAACACCTCACCAGAAATGCCAACACCCACCAGAAATGCCAACACCTTCACCAGAAATGCCACACCCACCAGAAATGCCAACACCACACCAGAAATGCCAACACCTTCACCAGAAATGCCAACACCTTCACCAGAAATGCCAACACCTACACCAGAAATGCCAACACCTCACCAGAAATGCCAACACCACCAGAAATGCCAACACCTTCACCAGAAATGCCAACACCTTCACCAGAAATGCCAACACCTCACCAGAAATGCCAACACCTTCACCAGAAATGCCAACACCTTCACCAGAAATGCCAACACCTACACCAGAAATGCCAACCACCACACCAGAAATGCCAACACCTTCACCAGAAATGCCAACACCTCACCAGAAATGCCAACACCTCACCAGAAATGCCAACACCTCACCAGAAATGCCAACACTACACCAGAAATGCCAACACCTCACCAGAAATGCCAACACCTTCACCAGAAATGCCAACACCTACACCAGAAATGCCAACCACCAGAAATGCCAACACCCACCAGAAATGCCAACACCTTCACCAGAAATGCCAACACCTCACCAGAAATGCCAACACCTTCACCAGAAATGCCAACACCTACACCAGAAATGCCAACACCCACCAGAAATGCCAACACCTCACCAGAAATGCCAACACCTCACCAGAAATGCCAACACCTTCACCAGAAATGCCAACACCTCACCAGAAATGCCAACACCCACCAGAAATGCCAACACCTTCACCAGAAATGCCAACACCTTCACCAGAAATGCCAACACCCACCAGAAATGCCAACACCCACCAGAAATGCCAACACCTTCACCAGAAATGCCAACACCTCACCAGAAATGCCAACACCTTCACCAGAAATGCCAACACCTACACCAGAAATGCCACACCCACCAGAAATGCCAACACTCACCAGAAATGCCAACACCTTCACCAGAAATGCCAACACCTACACCAGAAATGCCAACACCCACCAGAAATGCCAACACCTCACCAGAAATGCCAACACCTTCACCAGAAATGCCAACACCTCACCAGAAATGCCAACACCTCACCAGAAATGCCAACACCTTCACCAGAAATGCCAACACCTCACCAGAAATGCCAACACCTTCACCAGAAATGCCAACACCTACACCAGAAATGCCAACACCTCACCAGAAATGCCAACACCTTCACCAGAAATGCCAACACCTCACCAGAAATGCCAACACCCACCAGAAATGCCAACACTCACCAGAAATGCCAACACCTTCACCAGAAATGCCAACACCTCACCAGAAATGCCAACACCTTCACCAGAAATGCCAACACCTCACCAGAAATGCCAACACCTCACCAGAAATGCCAACACCTTCACCAGAAATGCCAACACCTCACCAGAAATGCCAAGTTCCTCTAATGACCAGATTACCCTCCACTCTTGAACCTCCCACTGGTCTCTCCACTTCTTCTTCAACCGAGGCCCAAGGCCTTTTAAATAAGGTGGCGGACCTGGAGAGATCACTCCAGAGTTCATCTCAGGTTATTTCGGACTTCAAGTCTTTATTATCAAATAACCTGGCATCTGAGATGAATGTCTTTGCTGGAAATGAGAAACTGGTGTATGAGAAACTGGATGAACTGGTACTGGCCACAAACACCAACACTGAAAAGATCAAGGTGGCAGTCCAGGGCTTAGAGAATAGGTTGGTTACTTCTGTTCAGACTGCAGTCACTGGCGAACTGGCAGGTCTGAAAGAAGATGTTCAGAATTTGGTCTTCAGGGTCAGTTCTCTGGAGAGTCGACCCACACTGGACCAGAGTGCAGTTGTTAGCACTATAAGTAATGCATGTACAAGGCAGTTCAGAAACGATATGTTGAAAGAATTATGTGAAGAAGTTTCTGGGACTGTTCTTCGTAGCATTTATGATGGGGTGTTACCCCAAGTGGAAAAGCTACTGGATGAGAAGTTGCCACAACACTTGCCTTCAGCTGTTGAAAATGTTCAGAAGGAAGTGCAGGCACTCAAGAAAGTTGTGTCTGAAACAACTCCAGTACAAGGTACATCTTTTGGTCCACTAGACAGACTCATGCTTGAACAATTGTGGAATGATCTCAAGTCAAGTACTGGAGATCGTTCCAAGGGGAAAGGTCGTCTGGTGACCAAACTGAAAGACAAGCATATGGCACTGAAGCCGGGCTTACTGAAACACAAAGAGCATATGGCACTGAAGCCGGGCTAACTGAAGAGGTTACTGGTACTGAAGCCAGTGAACCCCAGTTTGAAACCTTCCCAGATATTCCTACTACACTGAAGGCTGTTAAAGGAAAGGAAAAAGTTGTGTCTGGTGAAGAGGAAGAACAAACTGAAGATGTTGATAATGAAACTTCAAGGAAGTTAGAGCAAGAATGCATCATGATTGAAATTTTTAAAAGAAATCAAAAGGATGAACTGCTGGCCCATCAAAGGGAGATGGCAACAATGGGAACTCTGGACTCCTACAATGCTGGAAGGTTAGGCATTAACATTGAAGTTTATAAAAGGATGAAAGATGACCCCAGAGTTCATCAATGCCTAAATGCATTAGATGATGTTCATGTACGCTCATTCTACGCTGAAGAAGAGCAAGTCTATGACTCAATTATTTATGGCGTAAGTGTACCAGAACTCATCAGACAGAGAAAAGATGAACTGGTAAGTCTCCAGAAGAAAATAAGAAAGAATGCTGGTGCTCTGGAGATAGAGTACAGGAAGAGACTTACTGGTTTACCAAAGTTGACTGCCAGACAGATCAAAGAAATCAAAGATTCTGATGTAAGTACTTTCATTCCCCTGGACACTTCTCGAAGAATAAATCGTCAAGAACTCCAAACTGCTGTAGAGCAAAGGAGAGTGTCCAAGGATACTGAAGCCTTGATCCAGCAAGCCAAGCTGAAGGAAAAATACAATGAAATGATGAACTTCAGGGCTGATGCTAGAAGGATCACTGGTGCTGAAATCAAATTGGCTAAAGATCATGAAGGCATGTCTAAGTTTGAAGTAAAGTTGACCAGGGAGGGTAACTTTACTGATGAGAGGAAAAGTACTTCAGTTCAAGCTTTTGGATTGAGTGAACTGAAGGAAATCGCTTTAACGTTTAGGGGGAAGACAGATGTGTCGACTGATGTTAAAGGATTTCTGAAAAGGGTTGAAAAGGTGTTCAGAAGGAAGCAACAAATGGAAGTTGCATTGGGCTTAAGATCACCAGATTCACTACCTTCCTCTCCTTCTCCAAAGAGAAAGGCTACTGAAGATGCTCCAGAAAGGACATCAAAAAGAAGGGCCTGACTCTTATCATGTACTTATTGTAATTAATCGTTTGATGAAAGTTGTAACTATTTTCCAGTTGATGTTAGTAATAATAGTTGCAATTTTTAAATTTTATATAAGTAAATGATCAGATTTAGTCTAAGTTAGAACTTAAAAGATGAAACTGAAAACACTCATGATCTATAAAGTGTTTTCCAGTAACTTAGATTTTTTAGACTTAAATCGACTAAGTGTTTTCCAGGCATACAAATTTGTATATCTATAAGCCTGAAAATACTTGCATTATTTCTAAACAAATAGGGGGAATTTGTTAGGTCCAGATTTAGTCCAGATTTACTGGACTCGCTCCAGACTCGACTACTGGAGCCTCACTGAAGATCTGACCAGAATTGTTTTCTACTGGACCTACTCCAGACTTGGAATCTGGAGTCCCTCTGAAGATTTGTCCAGAAATAATTGAAGACCAGTGAGCAAATACTTGTATAGGAAATCTGGAGTATTCTCCAGATTAGCTCACTGGACTTCACCCCCAGTCCAGATCAACTCTACTGAAGACATTCTCACTGAAGTCAAAGACTGAAGTCAGAATAAAGAAGATTGACAAATGGCGGAGTCCACTGGAAGTCTTACCAGATCTGTACACTGGAGGATTGTCAGTGTTCTAGATCCTACAAGTCTGAACAATTGACTTGTATACTTTATGTATCTTTACCCGGATAATAAGCCTTATCTTATTATTTAAGTATTAAAAGGTACATAAAGGTGGTTATGTAAAGTCACTTTAACATGCGACTTTACACTGCCTTTTAAGGAATTAAATGCTATTCCTTAAATGCTCCCAACCACATTTGTACGGCTAAAGTTAACATCCCAATGTTAACTTTGCCTATAAATACAAGTCATTGCACCACCAAGAATATCAAGTTAATTCACAAAGACGAATAACTTCACACTTTGCAAACCTGCAATATTCTTGGTGAACTTGTGCAATATTCTCTCAATCGCTAAAGGAACATTTCACAACTTTAAGTGTTTCGATTGTCTTGAGAAATTCCGAGTGTAGATCAATTGTATTTCATAGGTTGTTAGGATATTTACATTCGTGTATTATCTTGGTTCCGCATCAACATTGTAATTTGTTTAATATCAATAAATAAATTACACATTGACAAATACATATTGTCTCATCAAGTTATCTTACAAGTTATTGTATTATTGCATTGTTCTTTACTTATTGTCATTTATATAAGTAATCTATCTAGAACTTGGTATATACACACTGCAACTGGTCGTCTCCAGTTCAGTGCATATATTGCAAAGTAACTCCACCATCGCATAGAGGTGTCTTCAGTAGTACCATCTAACGAGTTGGGACTTACATCAACATATCGTAATAACCCACTTCATCATACATACATTCCCACATAACCTCCCTCATAACCCGGAAAACCCAACACACATAAGATAATCCGATTAAGAGGTTAAATAAAGAAAACCACATTTTGTTGTGCCTCCAGCGTGAGAAAAGTCATGTATCTTACCTGACGACGAGCACAACGATCAACAAGCAACTTTAACGTATCTTTATTGAGTTCCCAACTACCTATCACATACATATAATCGACATGTAACATAAACGGGATCTTAAAGAACATCTCCAAGTTCCCTAAACATCAACATAACTTATACCTAAAGTCTATGGGTCAAATGAGCACTAAAACAAGCCTAAACGTCCATCAGACTTGAATATGCGCCGCATGCCCCATCTGTGCGCCGCATAAATCACTTTTACAAAATTCAGAAACTTGCCCAGACCACGATATGCGCCTCACAAGCCTCCTGTGCGCCGCATATCTGGATTCGACCAGAACTCGTGATTTCGTTTCACTTCAAACTCCTTCCAAACGGATCCCAAACCTCCACCACGACTTATGCTCATTAAATTAACATTAATTAGGTCACAATTAAGCCTTTGAAAACATCAATTGATCCTTGAATCAAATACAACAATGGTTCACTCTTTAAGACACCCGAAAAACATAAAATCGGTAACGTGTTGATCAAAAACTCAATACCTCTAGTGGATTTCCAATTAACCACCTGGAATACACTCTAATACATCTTAACAACATTATTTATCATTAAAGTTTGCATCTTTATATAGTTAATCATCTCAATTAACGATTTTACTCACGAAAACGTCGTTTTTAACCGAAAACATCAACTTTAATCCATCCCAACCCTCATGGTCGAATTTACAGAGATAACACCTACTTTAAAACTTAATCAACATTATATTACTGACATATTACCTGTAGGGATGATTGATGGATCGAAAAGCAAGCAAAAAAACCCTTCCGAAATCGACTAGAAATTGAAGATTTAACCTAGGTTTTGTGTGAAATACTTTTTGTTAGGTCCAGATTTAGTCCAGATTTACTGGACTCGCTCCAGACTCGACTACTGGAGCCTCACTGAAGATCTGACCAGAATTGTGTTCTACTGGACCTACTCCAGACTTGGAATCTGGAGTCCCTCTGAAGATTTGTCCAGAAATAATTGAAGACCAGTGAGCAAATACTTGTATAGGAAATCTGGAGTATTCTCCAGATTAGCTCACTGGACTTCACCCCAGTCCAGATCAACTCTACTGAATACATTCTGACTGAAGTCAAAGACTGAAGTCTGAAGAAAGAAGACTTAACAAATGGCGGAGTCCACTGGAAAGTCTTACCAGATCTGTTCACTGGAGGATTGTCAGTGTTCTAGATCCTACAAGTCTGAACACTGATATCAATGATTGACTTTTCCTTTAACACACTTTCCAAAGAACAATCCACTTGTTCTTTACCAAAGTATACGTGTGTTAAGGTGGATGGATAAAAGGATACACTTGCACTTGATGTGACTTTATCCTTATTCCTTATCCAATACATTTAATGTTCTTGTCGGATCATTAAATGTATTCAACCACATTTGTACGGCACAAAGTTCACTGGTGAATTTTGTTGCCTATAAATAGGAAGTCATTTCCTTGACATAAATACTTTTTAAGCATTCATTTTGCATTAAAGTGAATTTGTCCAAATACTCTCGATCTTAAACTGGGATACTTCATAACTTTAAGTATCTCGATCCTAAAGAGTTATTTGACAAATATAGATCATTTGTAACTCATAGGTTGTTAGGATACATACTTAATTGTATTATCTTGATTCTGCAACAACCTTGTATTTTGTTTATACATCAATAAATAAAATACCCATGAAACAATACATAATGTTCCACTTTATTTGTTTATTGCTTTAAGTCATGTATTACTTTATTTATATACTTGCATTTATATTTAAGTAATACTAGTCCTTTTCTAGTGATTATTAGACTTGTTGTATTTACACTTTCCTGGTTTAACCATCGAACTTAAGGGACTCACACTTTTCTAGGGTTTTGATCTGTTTCTCCAGCCTTTAGGTCGACCAAGAGGACATATATATACTGGGGCAACTTTAAAAATTTTACATCTAGGCCCTCGCACTTCGTTACAACTCGTTTCGGCCCTTAACGACTCGTTTAACGCAACCGGGAACACTTAACAACTCTTATATCTTATCGGGAACACTAATTGACTTTATAAATCATTATCAACATTAATTTCATTACTTTAAATCACTTTAACACATATCCCACGTTAATCATTTAATTCACATAAGCACCTATAAAGCACATAGTGACTAATGGTCACTAACGACAAGTTAACGGTCAACGTTAAAAAGTTTCGGGATGTTACAGGTTATTTCAAGTCAGATCTAGGGCGTATTCCAATTGGAACCCTAGATTTTGATTTAGGGTTTGTTCATTCGATCCGGGTTAGGGTTTCTTCTGGAAACCTTGTTCTATATTCTTACGCTGCTATTCTGGTTGTTTTGCCTAATTTTTTCCTTGACTAAGTGAATCAAAGAAAAATTAGGGTTTCTGGTTTTGATTTCAGATCCTTATTGCTTCTCTTGACTAAGTGAATCAAGAGAATGATTAGGGTTCCTCTACCTTCGGCTATAGCGCTGTATTGTATTCTCTTTCTCTTTATCCTTTATTACTTGTTTTGAATCTGCTTATATTTTTCTTCTCAATTAAATTTTTTTTATATATATACATATATCAACATTTTTTCTTAATCTTCAATCTCATAAAAACAAGTTTGCTAATACTTGACCTGCCTTCATATGAGAGGTTAGGAATCCTGTCACTGGCATTCTTGTGAGGTTAAGATATATTTTCTACTGAATTTTGTTTGAGAAGGAAAGTATTTGTTGATTCTTGTTTGTGTGTTATTCATTACTTATTTGATTAAGTGTTTTATTGTATTACTTGATATTCTATTTTGTGTTGAACCTGCTTATTCTTGTGAGGTGTGTTTATTTGATTGCTTGAATTTTGTTTGTCTATTTGTGTGTTTAAAATTGTTGGAAAAATGGTAAATACTCCACCTGGTTCTGTTCATACTGGTAATACTCCACCTGGTTCTGTTCATACTGGTAATACTCCTCCTCATTCTATGCACAATGAAGAATCTGATAATGAATCTGGATTTGAAGTTACTAAAATAAGTAAATTGGATTTTGGTGATCCTTTGTATTTGCATGCAAGTGATACTGTTAGTACTCCTTTGATTGGTTTCAAATTGCTAGGAACTGACAATTATAAAGTATGGTCTTGTGCTATGGAACTTGCTTTGCAAACTAAGAATAAAATTGGTTTTATTGATGGTACTTGTATTAAATCTAATGATAATCCTATTCTTGCTAGTCAATGGGATAGGTGCAATGCTGTTGTTCTTAATTGGATTCTAGGTTGTGTTTCTCAAGAGTTGTATCTTGGACAAATTTTTTCTAAAAATGCTGCTGCTGTCTGGCAAGAACTAAAGGATACTTATGATAAAATTGATGGTTCTGTTATTTTTAATATACATCATAAGATCAATTCATTAACTCAAAATGGTTCTTCATTATCTGAATATTATCACAATCTTACTTCTCTTTGGAAACAATATGATTCTATGGTAACTTTGCCTGCTTGTACATGTGCTGCTGCTACTACTGTGAAAAATCATAATGACTTGCTTAGATTGATGCAGTTTTTGATGGGTTTGGATGATGTTTATATGAGTGTTAGGTCAAATATTTTAACTAAAGAGCCTCTGCCTAATGTGAGAACTGCATATGCTATTATTTCTAAAGAAGAATCACATAGGGCTGAGTTAAATGATAAAACCAGTTCTGCTGGTGTTTTTTCAGCTAAAAGTAATTTTACCAGAAATTCTTCAAAACCTGCACCATATAAACCTCCTTTTGATACAAAGAAAACTTTTGATAATCATTTTGAAGCAAAGAAAACTTTTGATAACAATACTAGAACTTTTAGACCTCCCAATCCTAATCTTCATTGTACTAATTGTCATAGAATTGGACACACAATTGAGAAATGTTTTCAACTGGGATATAAAAGGCCTAATTTCCAAAGTGGTTCTAAATTTTCTAATAATCATGTGAATGTTGATCAAAAGGTTACTTCTTCTGCTAATTCTATGAATGATTCTGTTCTATCTTCTTTGACTGCTGATCAAGTTTCTAAGTTGTTAAGTCTGATAGATTCAAAACCTTCTTCCTCTTCTTCTCCATCTACCTCTTCTGGTCTGCATGCCAATATGGCAGGTATGCCCTTGTGCAGTAATTCTTGGTTCTTTAGTTGTCATTCTGCTTTATATCATGCTATTCTTGCTTGGATCATGGATTCTGGTGCAAATCAACATATGTCTAATTCTGAAAAAGGACTTTCTCAAGTAGTAGATATTTCTGATCTAAACCTTAAAATTGGTCATCCTAATGGAACTTGTGCCACTGTTACTAAAATTGGTAATCTTCATTTGAAAAATGGTATTGTTTTATTTGATGTTCTTGTTGTACCTGATTACAATGTGAATCTTATGTCTGTGCACAAACTTGCTAGAGATAATAAGTTGTATATAGGATTTGATGAAGATAAATGCTATATACAGGATTTACTTCAAAAGAATGTTCTGGGGACTGGTAGTCAACATGGTGGCTTGTATCTTTATGATGATAATTCTGCTTGTTCTAATGTGGTGTGTAATTCTGCTCAATTTCCTTCTGACTCTAAGTTTTTATGGCATATGAGACTTGGTCATCCTGCAGACCAAGCATTATCTGTTTTTTATAAAAAAAAATTGAACATTACCTCTGGTTCTAAAGGTCCTTGTGATATTTGTCACAAAGCCAAGCAGGTTAGAGAACCATTCCCTTTGAGTGAACATAAAACTAAATGTTTTGGTGATCTAATTCATATAGATGTTTGGGGCCCTTATAGGGTCACAAGCAAGGAGGGTTTTAAATATTTTCTTACTATAGTTGATGACTATACTAGAGCTGTTTGGACTTTTATAATGAAATCTAAGACTGAAGTTTTTGATCACTTAACCTTTTTTATAAACATGGTTTTCACTCAGTTTTCAATTAAGGTTAAAATTGTGAGAAGTGATAATGGGACTGAATTTGTTAATAACAAAGTACATTCTTTCTTTCACTCTAAGGGGATTATTCATCAGACTTCTGTTTCTTATACACCCCAACAAAATGGGGTGGCTGAAAGGAAACATAGACACCTTCTTAATGTGGCTAGGTCTCTTATGTTTCAGGGGGAATTCCTTTGTATCTCTGGACTGATTGTGTGTTAACTGCAACTTACCTAATTAATAGAACTCATTCCTCTGTCTTAAAAGGCAAGACTCCATATGAATTAGTGTATGGCTTTGAACCAAATTTGAATCATTTAAGAGTTTTTGGGTGTTTATGTTTTGCTACCAAGCTAAATGTGTCTGATAAATTTGAATCTAAGTCTGATAAAAGTATTTAGTTGGGTATTCTAGTTCTCAAAAATGTTACAAGTTGTTTAGTCTTGAGTCTAAAACTTATGTTTTTTCAAGAGATGTCAAATTTTATGAAAGTATCTTTCCTTATACTATGAATAATAAAGATGTTATGAATTCTGTAACAAGCTCTACAAATCATCTAAATTTCTTTGACAAACTTGATCCATCTAATTCATATAAGGGTAATGCCTATCCAATGTCCAATGATGAAGAGGAAGACAATGTGGGTGATCTTAATGTTGGCAGTGAGCCACAATTTGTCTTTGGCAGTTTTGATGATCACACTAATGGTAAGACATCACTTGGTAGCACTCCTAGAGCTACCAGTGATCAGTCTTCACTAAGTGGTTCAGATAGTACTACCAGACAAGTTGATGAGCATGCTACTACATTAACAGAAATGAATATTATTAATTCTGAGGATATTTTGGTTGGCAATGGTGATGGTCTTAGAAGGTCTACAAGAAATAAAACCTTGTCTACTAGATTAAAAGATTTTGAATTAACTGGAAAAGTTAAGTATAGTTTAAACAAGGTTGTTAATTATGCTAATCTAAGTAACAATGCTTATGCTTTTGTTTCTAACTTAAACAAAAGTATAGAACCTTCCTCTTATTTTGAAGCATCTAAAGATAAAAATTGGATTGATGCTATGAACTTAGAAATGGAAGCCTTAAATAGGAATGGAACCTGGATATTAACTGATTTACCTCCTGGTAGAGAACCTATAGGATGTAAGTGGATCTATAAGATTAAATATAAAGCCTCTGGTGAAATTGAAAGGTATAAGGCAAGATTAGTTGCTAAAGGCTTTAGTCAGAAAGCTGGTGTGGATTTTGATGAGACTTTTTCACCTGTTGTGAAAATGGTTACTATTAGAACCTTGTTAACTGTTGCTGTTTCAAATAATTGGGGGGGGGAGGGGGGGGGGGGGGGGGGGGGGGGGGGGATTGGCCCTTATTTCAGTTGGATGTTAATAATGCTTTCTTGTATGGTGATTTATTTGAAGATGTGTATATGCAATTACCTCAAGGATATTTTGATAAAATGATAATAGAGTTTGCAAACTTGTTAAGTCTTTATATGGACTTAAACAAGCACCTAGACAATGGAATGCAAAACTGTCTAGTGCTTTGGTTGAATATGGGTTTTGTCAAAGCAAGTGTGATTATTCCTTGTTTACTAGATGCACTGGTAATAGCTTTGTTGCTTTACTAGTGTATGTGGATGATATTGTTATTACAGGAAATAATATTGAAGAAATTAATAAAGTTAAGACTTTCTTAAATTCAAAGTTTAAAATCAAAGATTTAGGAAAATTAAAGTATTTTCTTGGTATTGAAGTTTTGGAAACTAAACTTGGATTATGTTTATCTCAAAGGAAATATTGTCTAGAACTTTTGAATGACTTTGGTCTATTGGGATGTAAACCAATTGCTACTCCTTTAGAAATGAATCTAACTATTAAACCTGAAAATTCAAAGTCTAAACCTCTTGAGAATATCTCTGTTTATCAAAAGCTCATTGGTAAACTCATCTATCTTACTTTGACAAGGCCAGACATTAGTTATGCAGTTCAGTGTTTAAGTCAGTTTATGCATGCTCCTCTTACTGAGCATTTTCAGCTTGGTCTTAGAATTCTGAGGTACCTAAAAAAGGCACCAGGTAAAGGATTGCATATCAAATCTTGTAAGTCTCTTCCTCTCAAAGCTTTTGTAGATTCTGATTGGGCTAGATGCTTAAAAACCAGAAAATCTGTAACTGGTTACACTGTCCTCCTTGGTGATACTTTAATTTCTTGGAAAAGTAAGAAACAAACTACAGTTGCTAAATCCTCTGCAGAAGCATAATATAGGGTTTTAGCAGCTGTAACTTGTGAAATCATGTGGCTTTTGAACTTGTTGGATGATTTTGGTTTAAACACTGGTATGTTACCAGTTTCTATAAACACTGATAGTAAATCTGCTATGCAAATTGCTGCAAATCCTGTGTTTCATGAGAGAACAAAACATTTTGAAATTGATCTCCATTTTGTTAGGGAGAAAATAACTGCTGGTGTTATTGAAACTGTAAAAGTTGATTCTTGATTACAATATAGCAGATTTATTTACTAAAAGTCTAAGTTCAAAGCAACATTATTATCTTTGCAATCAATTAGGTTTAATTGATTTGTTTCAAGGATAATTTTGAGGGGGGATGTTAAAGTTATCAAAATTATCCTCTAATTATATTTAAGTTTATGTGCAGGAAAATATTGAGGGACTATTTCTGCACTTCTGGAAAGATGATTTATGCTGAAATATGAAGAAAGAAAGACAAGGACTAATTATGAAGAGAATAGAAGATGAGGGGCTGCTTATGAAGTCTATCAAAGTGTTTTAGTATAAATACATCGTTATGATGTTTTAGGGTTATTCTTGAAAACCCTATTTTGTTTATCTCTTTCGTTTTCTCAAATATAATCTGTATATATATATTTTCTGGTATTAATCATCACTTGGATGATTAAGTATTTGTAATAATATCTTCATATATTCTATTCAATACTAATCTTATTCGATCTGGTTGTAATAAAGTTCTTGATTCAAGTTTGTTTCTGGTTGGATTTGTGATTTCTTACATACTTGATTATATTTTCAAACAAGTGGTATCAAAGATTTATTGGTTATAACAATGAATGAATGTTCTGAAGAAATCTTAGGTCTCCAATTGGAAAAAATTAACACAATACAGGTTTACACTACAATTTAAAAAACTAACTCAACCAGTTTCATGTATTTTCCAAAAACTCAACGGTCATTATTTATAGATCATGGACTCTGTGATTCTATAAAAGCTTTTAATAGCAAGCACTATGATAATGTGAAAACCAGCTAATCTATCAACCGGGACCGTTTAGTTAAAGTTTTAACATCAAAAAATATGTATAAAAAGGAAATGAAGAAAAAACATATCAAATGCAGCAACTTTATCTGTTCGAAAAATTAAGGGGTTAAGGTCAACTTAATAAACAAGCATCGATCTATAATATCGATGCGAATTGCGAACGGTTCTAACTTCTAAGAGTTGTACTTTTTTATGGACCAGTGGAAAAGAAGAAAATGGGCTGATATAGGCCCAACTTTAAATGAACATAACTATATTTTCTTTATAAGAAGTTTGTTCTATACGAATTAAAGCCCACGAAAGAGTATCGAGTCTGCCAACAATCATTTATTCATGTATAAATGATTATTTTTATTTATTTATTTATTTTTATTTTTTGCATCCATCATTCAACGTCAACATAGATGAGATATCAGATATAATTTCTCCAATCAAACTTCTTGCAAATGTTCATTAACCGATCTTCCTTCCTTTTCAGCTTAATTAGTTCTTTCATAGATGGAAGGTTTTGAATTGCCACACGGGTTTAGAAATTAATCTCACTTGAAAGTGTAGGAATGATTATAGTGCTAATACATGTTTGACATAGCCTTTTTTAAACCTTAATGTACCAAGAACTTTTCGTGTATATATCTAGTTGTCAAAAAAATTACATCTAAACATAGATAGATACATATATTAGGTGTGTGTTACTTTCTACCATAAAAACCTCTTGAATCAAATCGTAACCTAGAGATTATAGAGATATAAAATTATTGAGCTCTAAACATCAAGTCTAAATAAAGTAAACATAGTCATTATATATGTTCAAATAAGTTTTTTTTTTTTTTTTTTTTTTTTCTTTTGCGATCGTTTGAATAACACTAGGCCCTTACCAACCAAAGGTAAAGCCATAAGGGCCCACTTAGTGATGAAAGTCGTTAGTCTTAATCGGATCCTGCTCCACCTTAACTAAGTAGGTACCCAAGAAAATTCCTACTTAGGCTTCCTTAACAATTAGGATTAACGAAGACCAAATTTATGTTTGACAAGATTCGAATCCTCACATGTAAACCCATGTGGCACAACTTAGGTGATATTATTGTCATGTTCAAATAATAAGTTAGAATAAAGAAAATAATGTTTGAAAGGAAATGTTAATTGTATTCAATTCGGTAGCTTTATGTAAAGACAAATTCGTACTATAGGAATGCTTCGCATATGGGCATTAATTATTGATTAGTACTAATCATTAACTAGTCCGACCCGATAATATACTAGTTTTATTCTTGTGGATATCGAAAGGCATCTTAAAAAGACAGGTAAATGAGACAAGGCTTCTAAACTTTTAAAAGTTCTTGTTTCTCATAATCAAGATTTTAAAAAATTTTAACTTAGAAAAATGGAAGAATATGACCGAAAACGG
>CM067168.1:74370100-74437359 GCA_034093135.1 Erigeron breviscapus
CTCTACTGAAGGAATTCACTAATGTTTTCCCAGAAGACCTACTTGAAGGTTTGCCGCCAGTAAGGGGTATTGAACACTAGATTGACCTGGTTCCAGGTTCAGTCCTCCCAAACAAAGCTGCTTATAGGTGTTCACCTACTGAAGCAAAGGAATTGCAAAGGCAGGTAGATGAGTTGGTTTCTAAAGGTTATGTGAGAACAAGTATGAGTCCTTGTTCAGTCCCAGCTCTCCTGGTTCCAAAAAAAGATGGTTCGATGAGAATGTGTGTTGATAGCAGAGCCATAAATAATATAACTATTAAGTATAGATATCCCATTCCCAGATTGGATGATATGCTTGATGAGTTACATGGCTCCAGTGTGTTTTCAAAAATTGATCTCAGAAGTGGCTATCACCAGATTAGAATGAAGGATGGAGATGAGTGGAAGACTGCATTCAAAATTAAAGGAGGCCTTTATGAATGGTTAGTAATGCTTTTTGGTTTATCTAATGCTCCTAGTACTTTCATGAGACTGATGAATGAAGTCCTCAGGCCACTTATTGGTCAGTTTGTTGTTGTTTATTTTGATGATATTCTTGTATATTCGAAAACTGAAGCTGAACATGTTAACCATTTAAGAAATGTGTTTGAATTACTGAGAAGACACCAGTTGTATGGAAAACTGGAAAAATGTGATTTTATGGTGGAGAGTGTGATATTTCTTGGGTATGTGGTATGAAAAGAAGGTATTTCTATGGATCCCTCAAAGGTAGAAGCCATCAGATCATGGCCAGTTCCTACAACCATCACTGAAGTAAGAAGTTTTCATGGACTGGCATCATTCTATAGAAGATTTATCAAGAATTTCTCTACAGTTGTGGCTCCAATCACTGATTGTCTGAAGAAAGGTGTGTTTGACTGGCCTAATTCAGCCCAGTTGGCTTTCGAGTCACTGAAGGAAAAGCTCAGTTCAGCTCCAGTACTATCTTTACCAGATTTTGATATGTTGTTTGAGTTAGAATGTGACGCCAGTGGAGTAGGTATTGGTGCAGTTTTAGTACAAACAGGACGTCCAGTGGCATATTTCAGTGCAAAGCTCAATGGTTCCAAACTGAAGTACAATACTTATGACAAAAAGTTTTATGCAATCATTCGTGCTATCACTCACTGGTCACATTATCTGAAGCCAAAACAGTTTGTCTTATTTTCTGATCATGAAGCACTAAAGTTTATTAATGGTCAGCATAAGCTTAATGCCAGACATGCAAAATGGGTGGAATTTTTGCAGTCTTATTCTTTTGTTTCTAAGCACAAAGCTGGAGTGGCTAATGTTGTTGCTGATGCACTTTCCAGACGATATTCGTTGTTATCAATTCTGGAAGCAAGAGTTCTTGGATTTTCTTTCATTAAAGAGTTGTATGCTGCTGATCCAGACTTCGCTGATCGCCTCACTAAAACTAATCAGAAAGGACCATTTGTTGTTCAAGATGGTTTCTTATTCAAGAATGGAAAGTTATGTATTCCAAAGGGTTCTATTAGAGATTTACTGATAAGGGAAGCACATGGAGGAGGTCTGGCTGGCCATTTTGGTATTAACAAAACTGGAGAGATTCTCATTGAACACTTCTACTGGCCAAGTCTACTGAAGGATGTTCAGAATATTATCAGTCGCTGTCCAACTTGTCACCAGGCGAAGATGACTTTTCACAAAGGGTTGTACACTCCTCTTCCAGTTCCAAACCAACCTTGGGAAGATCTTAGCATGGATTTTATTGTTGCACTGCCCAGAACTCAGAGTGGAAAAGATTCAATAATGGTGGTTGTTGATCGTTTTTCAAAAATGGCACATTTTGTTCCTTGCAACACCACAAATGATGCTTCAGCAGTGGCAAATTTATTTTTCAAAGAGATTGTTCGTTTGCATGGGATTCCAAAGACAATTATTTCAGATAGAGATGTCAAGTTTCTGAGTTATTTCTCGAAGACCCTATGGAGATTGATGGGTACCAGATTGATGTTCAGTACGTCTCACCATCCTCAGACTGATGGACAGACTGAAGTCACAAACAGAACAATTGGTATGTTATTGTAAAGTCCCTCACACGATGGTTTAACCCACTAGTGTAAAATACAAGACAAGTATGAACTAGAATCGGACTAGTATTACTTCAATATAAATATGTAAGAATATAAACAAAGTAATAAATGACTTAAGAAATATTTAAACAAGTAAATAAATGGTGGAACACAAATGTAGTTTTCAAGTGTATTTTCTTTATTGATGTATAAACAAAATACAAGATCGTTGCGTAACCTAGATATTACACGTATGTAAGTATCTAAACAATCTTTGAATTACAAGTGATCTATACTTGCTAAATAAACTCCTTTGATCGATATACTTAGAGTTGTGAAGTATAACTGTTTAGATCGAGAGTATTTAAACAAGTTCACCAATTTGCTAAAAAGTGATTTTCTCAAAGAAATGACTTTGTATTTATAGGCAATAAAATTCACCAGTGAATTTTGTGCCGTACAAATATGGTTGCATACATTTAATGATCCGACAAGAACATTAAATGTATTGGATAAGGAATAAGGATAAAGTAACATCAAGTGCAAGTGTATCCTTTTATCCAACCACCTTAACACACGTATACTTTGGTAAAGAACAAGTGGGTTGTTCTTTGGAAAGTGTGTAAAGGCTTAAAGTCAAATCCTCAATATCAGTGTTCAGACTTGTAAGGTCTAGAACACTGACAATCCTCCAGTGTACAGATCTGGAAAGACTTCCAGTGGACTCCGCCATTTGTCAGTCTTCTTTATTCTTACTTCAGTCTTTGACTTCAGTGAGAACGTCTTCAGTAGAATAGATCTGGACTGGGGTGAAGTCCAGTGAGCTAATCTGGAGAATACTCCAGATTTCCTATACAAGTATCTGCTCACTGGTCTTCCATTATTTCTGGACAAATCTTCAGAGGGACTCCAGATTCCAAGTCTGGAGTAGGTCCAATAATTATCATTTCTGGACAGATCTTCAGTAAGCTCCAGTAGTCGAGTCTGGAGCGAGTCCAGTAAATCTGGACCTAACATATTCCCCCTATTTGTTTAGAAATAATGCAAGTGTTTTCAGGCTTATAGATATACAAATTTGTATGCCTGGAAAACACTTGGTCGATTTAAGTCTAAAAAATCTAAGTTACTGGAAAACACTTTATAGATCATGAGTGTTTTCAGTTTCATCTTTAAGTTCTAACTTAGACTAAATCTGATCATTTACTTATATGAAATTTAAAAATTGCAACTAATATTACTTTCATCAACTGGAAAATAGTTACAACTTTCATCAAAACGATTAATTACAATAAGTACATGATAAAAGATTCAGGCCCTTCTTTTTGATGACTGCCCTGGTGCATCTTCAGTAGCCTTCCTCTTTGGTGATGGAGATGATGGAACAGACACTGGTGGTCTCAAACCCAACACAGCTTCCATTTATTGTATTCTTCTCCAGACCTTCTCAATTCTCTTCATAAAGGCCCTTACATCTGGAGATAAATCAGTTTTACCTTTAAATGTCAATCCTATCTCTTTCAGTTCAGTCCATCCAAAAGCTTGGACTGTTGTATCTTTCCTTTCATCTGTAAAGTTACCCTCCCTGGTCAACTTTACATTAAATCTGGTCATTCCTTGATGATTTTCAGCCAACTTGATTTCAGCATCAACAATTTTTCTAGCATTGGCCCTGAAATTCATCATTTGATCATAAGATGCCATCTGCTTCGCCATCTGGACCATATATTCAGTTTCCTTGGATACACCACTCTGTTGTCCTTCAGTGGACTGGAGTTGTTGGCGATTAATTCTCAGAGAGGTATCCAGAGGAATGAAAGTGCTCACATCAGCATCCTTTATTGCCTTGATTTGTTTGGCAGTAAGCTTCGGCAGACCAGTCAATCTTTTTCTGTATTCCAACTCCAGAGCACCAGCATTTTTCCTTATTTTTCTCTGGAGGCTCACCAGTTCCTCCCTTCTCTGCCTTATTAACTCTGGAATGGTAACACCATAAATCAATGATCATATACCTGTTCTTCTTTAGCGTAGAACGAGCGTATATGAACATCATCCAATGCATCTAGACATTGATGAACTCTGGGATCCTCCTTCATCCTTTTGAACACTTCAATGTTAATGCCTAACCTTCCAGCATTGTAGGAGTCCAGAGTACCCATTGTTGCCATATCCCTATGATGGGCCAACAGTTCATCTTTTTGATTCTTCTTGAAAATTTCAATCATGATGCATTGTTGTTGCAGTTTCTTCGAGGTGTCATCATCAACATCTGGTTCAACATTTTGTTCTTCTTCTTCAGATATATGTTCTTTTCCTTTTCTCTTAACAGATTTCAAAGTTGTTGGGATATCTGGAAAAGATTCAAACCTGGGCTCACTAGCATCAGTACCAGTAGCCTCTTCAGTGCTAAGAGCTCTTTGTGCCAATCGTGCACTGGCATCAGTACCAGTCACTTGTTTTCTTTGCACAACACTTTCAGTGGCAACAGCCCTTACAACTTCCTTCTTCTTTCTTATTAACCCTTCTTGGTCACCAGATGATGGAACAGATGATTTTTCCCCCTTGGAATGATCATCAGTCCTGGACTTGAGATCATTCCATATTTCTTCAATCATATGCCTATCCAGAGAACCAAAAGTCCTTCCTTGTTCTGGCATAGCATCAGTCATACCTTTCTTGAGTGCCAGCACTTCTTTCTTCATATTTTCAATTTCTTCTGGCAAGTGCTTAGGCAACTCAGTGTTTACCATCTGAACAACTTCAGGCAACAAGCTATCTTGAAGGGTTCTTAGAACAGAAGCCGAGATATCATCAGTGATTGTTTTCAGCATATCACCCCTAAATTTTCTAATAATTTCATCACTAAGGGTGCTGACAATATCATTCTGATCTAATGTTGGCCTGCTCTCCAGTGCACCAACCCTTGTAACTAGCTTCTCAACCTCTTCTTTCAGACCTGCCAGTGGTTGAACTAAGTCATCTTTCACTGCAGTCTGAACAGAACTTACCAGTCTTGTTTCCAAACCCTGGACTGCCACTTTAATGTTTTCAGAATTGCGATTGGTGGCCAGTACCAGTTCTTCTAACTTTTCAAACACCATCTTCTCATTCCCAGCAAACAAGTTCATTTCTGATGCTAAATTATTTGATAATAGGGATTTGAAATCAGAAATAACCTGGGAAGAGCTCTGGAGTGATCTCTCCAGGTCCGCCACCTTACTAAGAAGGCCTTGGACCTCGGTTGAAGATGAAGTGGAGAGACCACTGGGTGGTTCTAGATGAGAATTCATTCTCTCCATTACTGGCACTTGTGCCCAGACCTCTTCAGTTTCAACAGTTTCAGCATCTATAACTGTAGAGTCTGGCACACCTTGTTCAGAGGGGTTGACTGGGGTTTCAACAGTTTGAATGAATGGGGTGAAGTAAGGAGTTGATTGTGAAATTGAAGGTGGTGGTGGTGGTGGCATGCTTGATTCTGGTGGGGGTGGAGGCATTTCAGTTTCTGGAGGGGTAATATTTGTTTCTGGTGGAGGTGGTGGCATTTCTGGAAGACTTTCAACTTGCACACTATCTTCACCCAGAAAGTTCATATCTATATCAAGATTTTGACCTTCAGAAATGGGAGAATCGGCCCCATCCCAAAACATATCACCAGTAACATCATCACCAGCCGATGTACCAGCCTGATCACCAGCCTGAACATTCAAATCAATCTGAGCCTCTTGCTCATCAGTCTGGACTACTTGTTCTACCTGCTCACCAACCTGTTCATCAAACTGGGCCATATTTTCTATCTGCTCATCCAACTGGCCAACAACTTCTACATTCTCACTCTGTTCAACATTTTCAACATTCTCCTCTTCAAAAATGGGAGACCCATCCACATCAATTACATCACCAGCCTGTCTTGTTGGGTTTACCTGGACTCCACCTCTCATCAGGCGCCTACTAGATCTAGGTCGTCTGGTGAGATCAACATTTTCTGGTTGCACACCTTCTTCTGGAGCAACTTGCCTTATTGGTTGTACCATCTCTACAACCTGAACATCTTGGTCATCACCAGGACTTTCAACAACTTGTACTCTACCTGGTGCCTCTACTTGTTCCCTTTGAAAAGCCAACATTGCTGGAGGAATATCTACCTCTCCAGTTCTTGATTGAAGGTTGTTCAAGTCCCTCATAAACTCACTCACAGAAAAGTGAGTAGTATCATAGTCATACTGGTCTCCTAGGGCACTTCTAAACATAAGGGAAAGAAAACGAATGAATGGAACATGGGGTTTTCTCCCTTTAGCTTTCAATCGATCCACCAAATCATTGAATAAGATCTGAGCAAAATCTACTCTTATTCCGAACCACAAACAATAGGCAATCTGGAGCTGGGTTTGATTTATCTGATCAAGACCCCCAGAACTACCTCCCAGACATTCAACCAGGTGTGTGAAGAAAAATCTCCACGAGTCTGTCAATCTGCTCATATAAATAGTCCCCTTTCTTAATAACTGGCCATGGTCATCAAGTATTTCGGTGTGCCCCATCAACCTGCACACTTCCCTGTAATTTATGCCTGATGGAAGTTCGATGGGCAACTCATTCTGGTCCAGATATTTCAACTGTAACACAGACCTGAGTAAATTTACTGAGAAACTAAAAGATCTGGTACCTCCCCTAAGAGTATAAGAAATTGATGAGGTTTCTTCATTGTAAAATGCGGAGTACCAGAATTCACACAAATAATCATGGTACATTCTCCCTGGATTTAGGGTTAATGCACCATACAGAGGGCATGAGAGAAAGAAAGTATTCAATCTCCCAATGATAGATTGAGCAGGATGAGAACTGGAAAGTTTGGCCATCCAGTTATTCATGTTGATTCGAATAGCTTTTGCTTCAAGAGTGATGTGTCTCGGTTTAACAACATTATCAACCGGAGCATATTCGGCAGATAAAAGGTTTTTGGGTGCCATTTATGATAGAAAGATGAAGATGAAATTGAATAAATTTAAGGTTTATGATGAAGAAATTAATGAATTTGCAGTTAATATGAAAGATTTAATGATTGGAAAAGAATGAAGAATTGAATGAAGGAATTTGAAGATTTGGGAGTAAATGTTCGAAGTAAATAAAATTGAAAGTGAAAGTGGATATATATAGGAGAGATAATGTGGAACTCAAACGGGTTAATTTGAAATTATCAAATATAATTTTGATCGGGTTTTGAGATCCGTATTAAGTACATCACATCACACATTAATGTGTGATGGTTCACCGCCCACAAAAACTAACAACTTGTTCTTTTTATCTTCCCAAGGTAAAAATACCATCATCACGTTTGAAAAATTACATGCCACGTAGGATTTATAAGATAAATATCTTTGAAAACGTTTGCTTACGTGGTACGCACAGTGACCAAGTATTTAAAAAATATTGTGACTCAATTCAGTCCATCTGAAGGTTGACTAGACACTCCAGTATCACTGGTGGATTAGTCCAGTGAAGCATGTACTGATGGTACACTGGAGGGACACTCCAGTAAAGTACCAGTGAAAACCATTTTGAAAGACTGGTAACTTCAAACATGCACGTCAACTAATACAGAGAAATGAGAGGGACACATTTACAAGAAGACAAAAGTCTCCTCAAACATGCACTTCAACCTGTCCAGTTACCAGTGAGAGGGACATATTTACAAAGCACCAGTAATATTTTCTGGACAATTCGTCCAGTAAGAAAATTTTGTCCAGTGAGAAAATAAATTAATAAATTCCCTTTGAACTTTAAACATTTTAAAGAAAAATATATCTTTCAAAGTCTTCCCCCTAGAATGTTGATCCAGAAATAAATTTATGAATCTTTAAATCAAAGATCCTTAGTAGTACACAATGGCGTTCAATACTAAGGTTCCAGATTTAAGGGTTTAACATTCCCAACTCACCAACAAGATATTCAAATGTTTTGACATCCAGTGGTTTCGTAAAAATGTCAGCGAGTTGTTTGTCAGTGGGGATAAAATGGAGTTCAATGTTTCCTTTCACAATATTATCACGAATGAAGTGATACCTGAGATCAATGTACTTAGTTTTGGAGTGCATGACTGGATTGTTTGAGATAGCAATGGCACTGGTATTATCACAAAAGATTGGAGTCTTTGAATACTTAATACTATAATCAAGCAACTGGTTCTTCATCCAGAGTATCTGAGCACAACAACTGGCTGCAGACACGTATTCAGCTTCAGAAGTGGACAATGAAACTGAAGTTAGCTTTTTACTGGTCCAACTGACCAGTTTGCCACCAAGGAAATGACATCCACCAGTAGTGGATTTCCTGTCTATCTTACAACCTGCATGATCTGAATCTGAATAACCCATTAGATCCATGCCTGAGCCTTTGGGATACCAAAGACCTAGACTGGGGACACCTTTAAGGTACTTCAGTATGCGCTTTACAGCAAGCATATGAGATTCCTTTGGATTAGACTGATATCTGGCACATAAACATGTTGAAAACATAATATCTGGTCTACTGGCAGTTAAATACATCAGTGAACCAACCATGCCTCTATAGACAGTGGTGTTCACTGGTTTACCATCTGGATCAGAGTCCAGTGTTAGTGGTGCAGAAATTGGAGTGGGTTTAGATGGCGAAGAGTTCATATCATATTTCTTTAAAAGATCTCTAACATATTTTTCCTGATTAATAAAGATGCCATCTTTGTTTTGTTTAATCTGGAGTCCAAGAAAATATGTTAATTCACCCATCAAACTCATTTCATATTCAGTGGACATTATTTTCGAAAATTTCTTGCACATGTTTTCATCAGTAGACCCAAAAATAATATCATCAACATAAATTTGTACCAGTAACAAATTACCTCGTTCATGAAGAATAAATAAGGTATTGTCAATTGCACCTCGTTTAAAACCATTTTTCAATAAATGTTTAGTCAGAGTGTCATACCAGGCACGTGGGGCTTGTCTGAGGCCATATAGCGCTTTGTCCAGACGATATACCCAATGTGGATGCTTTTCATCAACGAAACCTGGAGGTTGTCTGACATAAACTTCTTCTTCAAGCTTTCCATTCAAGAAAGCACTCTTTACATCCATCTGGTAGACCTTGAACTGATGATAAGCAGCGAATGCTAAGAATATTCTGATCGCTTCAAGTCTAGCCACTGGAGCAAATGATTCATCAAAGTCGACATCTGACTGGCAGTAGCCTTGTGCTACCAGTCTGGCCTTGTTTCTGATTACGTGGCCATCTTCATCTACTTTGTTTCTGAAGACCCATCTTGTTCCAATTGGTTCTTTCTTTCCAACTGGGAAAGGAACCAGATACCAGACCTTGTTCCTTTCAAACTGGTGAAGCTCTTCTTGCATAGCAGTCACCCAGCTTGGATCTTCCATAGCCTCGTCAATCTTCTTTGGTTCATTCAGTGATAGAAACTGACATATAAGCATTGATCACTGGAGGCTCTTCTGGTCTGAACTCCACGACTGGAGTCACCTATGATCTGATCAATAGGGTGAGCTTTTGTCCATCTGGAGTATTGACCAGGATTATTACTGACAACAATATCAGTGCAAGAATTCAGTTGAGTCTCCTCTGAAGTTGCTTCAGGAGGAGGTTCTTCATAAACTACTTCAACATCTTCATCTGATTCATTTAAATCACGATTTGCATCATGAAATTCTTCATATGAAGGCAATTCTTGTAGTATAGGTTCAGTTTGAATTACTTCATTTGAACACAATTCTGGTATGCTCTCAACTGACACTGATACTGGGGGAGTAGCACGAACATCTGAACCAATATTAATTTCAGAGGGTAGTTTGAAATTAATAGAAGGATAGAATGGAGTACTGCTGGAAAGTTTCTTTTTCTGAACAGGTTCCAGATCAGGATGACTGGAAACTGTGTCTGGTGAATCTTCAATTTTCTCGTTTATTTGATCAGATTCACAAAAGACAATTGGAGTTACTGGGGGAGTGTCAAGGGTTGGTTTGTTGATTGCAGCATTTGATTCATCGAAAGTAACATGTATGGATTCTTTTACTATCTCCAGTCTCTTGTTGTAGACTCTGAAGGCTTTGCTAATGGCTGAATATCCTAAGAAATATCCTTCATCAGCTTTGGCATCAAATTTGCCTAACTGACTGGAGTCGTTCAGGATGTAAACTGGACATCCAAAACGTGAAAATAACCAATATTTGGTTTTCTATTTCTCAATATTTCATAGGAAGTCTTCTTGTGTCGCTTCACGTACACTGATCGATTCTGGGTGTGGCAAGCAGTTGCAATTGCTTCAGCCCAAAACTGGTAGGAAGACCAGATTCAGCTAGCATACTCCTGGCAGCTTCTATTAGCGTTCGATTTTTCCTTTCTACCACTCCATTCTGCTCTGGAGTGCGTGCTGATGAGAAGTTCTGGGAGACGCCAGTGTCAGTACAGAATTTCTCCAGAGTTGCGTTCTGGAATTCTGTTCCATTGTCGCTTCTTAACTGACACACTTTTCGCTTATGCTTCAGTTCAATCTGCTTGATAAGAGAGATGATTTCAGCAGCAGCTTCATTTTTAGACCTAAGAAAGATCACCCAACAATATCTGGAGAATTCATCTACGATCACCAGGGTGTATCTTTTACCAGCATGAGTCTGAACATTCACTGGACCAAAGAGATCCATATGAAGCATGTGAAGTGGTTCAGTAATGCTGAAATTTTGTCTGGTCTTGAAACTGGCATGTTTCTGCTTTCCCATCTCACATCCTGGACATGGTCTTTCCTTTTTGAAGGAAACTGAAGGTATCCCATCTGCAAGTTGTTTTCTGGACAACTTGTTAATATTTTTGAAATTTAAATGGGATAACCTTTTGTGCCATAACCATTTTATGTCTTCCTCAGCTTGAGTGTAGAAACATTGCTCTGAAGAAGAGCTTTCCATATCCATCACATACACGTTCCCTTTTCTGGGAGCAATCAACACTACCTTCCAGTCCTTGTTGAATACGATGCCCTGAGCAACATTGAATAAGACTTGATAGCCATCATCACACAGTTGGCTTACACTGATCAAGTTATATTTCAAACCATTCACAAATGCAACACGTGTAAACTTGACTTGTCCATTGTTCAGAACACCATATCCCTCAGTCTTTCCACAACCATCATTTTCAAAAGTGATGGAGGGTCCATCAGAAATGGTGAACTCCTCCAGTAGGGTCTTACATCCGGTCATAGTCCTGCCAGATGCACTGTCAAGATACCAGATAAGCTTCTTTCGATCGCCCTACACATACACCAGATATTGATTAGTTAGATTTGGGAACCCATCGACTGATGGGTTCACTGGATCCACCCTTATGGATCCCTGGGGTTATCTGGTTGAGTTCACTTTCTTTAACAGTAGTTTTTGTTGAAAACACTACTGGAGTTGATAGTTTAGAAACCTTTTTCTTTTTCTCAACTGGAGAAATAAATTTGTCTTTCTTTGCAAAAGGTTTAGTATTTTGTCTAGGGTCAGATGAAGTACCCTCAATAAAGTTTAATCTTGCGTTAAAACTTTGAAATTGACGAGTCAACGTTTGAATCTGGCTCTCTAACCTGGACAAAACATTTTCATCAGATGATACCTGAGCCTTTCCAGTTGTAGGCTTAGGTATGGGATTGTTCTAAGGCAAAGGTCTATTCTGCTTAACCTTTTTAACTGGAGCAGTCATCTGGACAGCTCCAGTCTTAACCTCTGGACAAAGAACTTGGACAGTATTGGCCTTGGGAGTTACAGGGTCATCATAAATAGTGGTGGGCCTGAATCCCTCTGGTAATCGATCGATTACTGGTATTAATGATGCTATATGAGTATTTCCATCTAAGTATGCACGTTTTTGAGTTGGAAATTGTTTTACACAAGAATCATATGGCTTTTTGGTTTCTAGCCATGACTTTATTACCAGTTTTTCTTTCTCTAAAATGATTTCAAGATCTTGCTTTTCTTGAATCAATTGTTCAGTTACCAGAACCTGGGCTTGAAATGCCAGTTCAATGTCTTGAAGTTCTTTTAATTTTGATTTTAAAGCAGCCATTTCAGAAGAATCTGTTTCTAGACCATTTAGACTGTCAAATCTAACAGTTTCCACAAAAATTAAATCAGAATTTAGAGCTTCAGCGATGTCCAATTTAAGTTCAGGATTAGTTTCAAGATCATACTCACTAACCTTTTTAATAACAATGTCGACCCAACGACCAGATGTGACATCATCCCTCACCAGATGCTCTTGATCTGCCAGAGCCATAAAACAACAATCTCTTTCCTCTTCTTCATCGACTGATGAATCATCAGAGGGAACCCATGCTTCTTCAGTAGTTGCTATCATGCATTTGTTATTGTCTTCCATCTGTTTAGACAAGAGAGCAATCTGAGCCTTAAGCTTTTTGTATTTCAACTTATAGTTATCATCAGGCTTGTTATAAGAAGCAGTTGGACCAGACTGAGAGACAAACTGACTGGACTTGCACTCTTTCATGAAATGACCTTTTCTGCCACACTTAAAGCATGTCAGATTGGTCTTGTCAGTGGAAGAACTGGGTGCATGTTGTCCAGTGGGCCTATTTGCTCTGACCTTAAAACGGTTAAACGTTTTGGCCATCATTGCAACCAGGTCATCACTGTCAGTTTCATCACAGTCTGGAGAGATATCATTATAAGCTCCAGAATCCATTAGTTCAAACATTATCTTCTTCATAGAAAATACATTCTCAGAAGATATTAATGCCGCACAAGGTGGTGCAGTATTAGTGACCACTGTGGAACTACTGGAAGCATGATTAAAAGAATCTTTTTCTGCCTCAATCCTCTGGGCTTGATTTTCTTCAGTGAATCTGAAGGCACCATACAATGTTGACAAAGTATGGGAATGCAAGGTTTTACCTTGCCTCAAGACCAGAATCATGTGAGACCATTTTGTTGGAAGAATATCACAAAATTTCTCCAAAAGTATATCCTTGTCTTTTCTACCCCTAGTCCTCTTAACTGGTTTATGATGCTCATAAATCTGGTGTAAGTACCAGTAAGGGACTCATTGGGGAGAGCAAAAAATGACTCATACTTTTTGTTTAAGGAGACTTTTCTGGTAACAACAGTATCATCACCTCCCTCATGCTGGTTCACTAGTTCATCCCACATGCTTTTGGCACTGGGATAGAGAACTAGTGTGGGAATAAGAGTTTCTGGAACAGCCCCGAGGATCATATTTTTAAGAAGTGTATCAAGATTTACTAATCTTTTCTCCTCTTTGGACCAGTGTTCCTCTCTCTTTTCCCTCCCACTTCTTGATCCTGTAGGGTCAAGGAGTGCATTGATAGGAAGTCTTGGCACATAGGTCCTTCGTTTAAAATTTTCATCATATTCCTTTCAATACCAGTAACATGCAATATTATCCTAGCTTTCCACGTACCAAATTCATCACTGCTCCCATTGAATTTAGGAACAGGATTATTCGAGTAATGCACATGCACATGTGGAGAAGCAGGAGGAGGAGGTGGTGGATTGTTATTTCCAGTGGGTGGTTCATTAAAAATAGTTTCATGAGTTTCTTGTAGATTTTCTGGGATTGCCATCGCGAAACAGATCTAGGTAAGTATATTAACCTTCTGCTCTGATACCAATTGTAAAGTCCCTCACACGATGGTTTAACCCACGAGTGTAAAATACAAGACAAGTATGAACTAGAATCGGACTAGTATTACTTCAATATAAATATGCAAGAATATAAACAAAGTAATAAATGACTTAAGCAATATTTAAACAAGTAAATAAATGGTGGAACACAAATGTAGTTTTCAAGTGTATTTTCTTTATTGATGTATAAACAAAATACAAGATCGTTGCGGAACCTAGATATTACACGTATGTAAGTATCTAAACAATCTTTGAATTACAAGTGATCTATACTTGCTAAATAAACTCCTTTGATCGATATACTTAGAGTTGTGAAGTATAACTGTTTAGATCGAGAGTATTTAAACAAGTTCACCAATTTGCTAAAAAGTGATTTTCTCAAAGAAATGACTTTGTATTTATAGGCAATAAAATTCACCAGTGAATTTTTGTGCCGTACAAATATGGTTGCATACATTTAATGATCCGACAAGAACATTAAATGTATTGGATAAGGAATAAGGATAAAGTCACATCAAGTGCAAGTGTATCCTTTTATCCAACCACCTTAACACACGTATACTTTGGTAAAGAACAAGTGGGTTGTTCTTTGGAAAGTGTGTAAAGGCTTAAAGTCAAATCCTCGATATCAGTGTTCAGACTTGTAAGGTCTAGAACACTGACAATCCTCCAGTGTACAGATCTGGAAAGACTTCCAGTGGACTCCGCCATTTGTCAGTCTTCTTTATTCTTACTTCAGTCTTTGACTTCAGTGAGAACGTCTTCAGTAGAATAGATCTGGACTGGGGTGAAGTCCAGTGAGCTAATCTGGAGAATACTCCAGATTTCCTATACAAGTATTTGCTCACTGGTCTTCCATTATTTCTGGACAAATCTTCAGAGGGACTCCAGATTCCAAGTCTGGAGTAGGTCCAATAATTATCATTTCTGGACAGATCTTCAGTAAGCTCCAGTAGTCGAGTCTGGAGCGAGTCCAGTAAATCTGGACCTAACAGTTATTAAGAACACTGGTGAAGAAGACACTGAAAGATTGGGATCTGAATCTTGCTCATGCTGAGTTTGCTTTCAACAGAGCTCCAAATTATTCAACCAGTAAATCCCTGTTTGAAGTTTGTTATGGTGTCAATCCACTGACTCCCATTGATTTAATTCCATTTTTGATTGAACCAAAAGCAAGTATTGAAGCTGAGGCCAGAGCAAAAGAAATCAAGAAAATTCATGAACAAGTGAAGGCCAGAATAGAGAAAGCAAATGCCAGTTACAAGGCCAAGGCAAACAAGAATAGGAAGCAACCCAGTTTTGCACCAGGTGATCTTGTTTGGGTGCATCTAAGAAAAGAAAGATTCCCAGCAAAGAGGAAGAGTAAAATGATGCTCAGAGCTGAAGGTCCATTCAAGATTCTGGAGAGGTATGGTGATAATGCATACAAGGTCGACTTACCTAGAGATATGTCATTTTCAAGTACTTTTAATGTCGGAGATCTGATGCCTTATCTAGAAGATGAGTACCTCGAGGACTTGAGGACAAGTCCTTTCTTAGAGGGGGAGTTTGATGTGGAAATGTCCAGACTCACTGAACTGGCTGACACCAGTGAACTAGAGGAGTCAACTGAACTGAAGAAGACTGAACTGATAATGCCATCTGAACAAGCCATGTTGATTCTGCCAGTAGTGGCCCATTTCAGACAAGTCTTTACTGAACCAGTCCAGTCGCCAGTAGTAACACTTCTCTAGTAGAAAGAGTCTCCAGTGACAACCAGCAGTGATTCACCAGTGAAGATATCCACTGAAGCACTCCAGTGTAGTCTCCAGAAGGATGCTCCTGATCTAAGTCTCCAGTGATAGCTCCAGATTATGTCACCAGTTTCAAGTAATAAAGTTTATTTCACTCGCATGATTGTGTGGGACCAATAAGGCGTGTGTGCGTGGCAGCTTTTTGGTGGATAAGGAGGGGAGTGTGCATCAACATTCATTTCCTAACGGTATTATGGGACCACTTGCAGGGGAATGTTCCTAGAAGCCTACTCTGTCCATTTCCTATTGGTTAATAAATTAGTGGTTGTCTTTTGCCCATGACAGCCTTTTATTTTATTTTGTTTATTTTATTGTATTTCGTTAATTCCTAGGAAATAGCATGTGTGGCTATAAATAGGGGCTTATTTTCTCATTGTAATGCAGTTTTTGATGCTGAATGAAATTAATAGAGCAGTCTCTATTTCTTATCCAAAAATCTTCATTTACCTTTTTGGATCTTTGATCTTGGTGGTTTGAAGTGACCCCTTTATCTATAATTTTGGTGACTTGTTCTTTATCAATTATAGTGGTGAGGTCTTTTAAATTTTTGATTCCTTTATCTGTGTTTGTGGTGGCTAGGCCTTTATCAAACATAGTGGTGGGTTGGAGTGTTTCCTTTATCCTTGATTCCGGTGGCCAGTCCTTTACGAATCTTGGTGGTGGATTCTTTATCTATCTTTTATTTTGTTGTTGTTTGTTTCATTAAAATCCAGAAAATACCAAAAAAATAGTCTTCCGCTGTCGTTTGTCGCGTGATTTACGCATCATTTAGTTTTCACAGAAATTTTAGTTTTCAAACGAAACATTTCACATGATCTAAAATAACAAACATATATTCTTTTTAATTTGTTAAAAAAAAATTTATGTTCTGATTAACCAACAACTTTTTAAAACTTGCTATTTTTAACTATCGTGAAACTCAATATTGAAACAAATGGTAAATTCTTATTAAGCTATATATACATGTCATAATTTAGCTTAGAAGGATGGTTCGATACAATTTGGGTTTTCAGAATGGCATGCATTCATAATCTCCAAATACTATACAACTAAAAGAATTATCAGATCACTATCGCGAGTTTGCACAACAGCAACAACATCACTATCGCGAGTTTATAATCTAAAGTACGGCATGTCATGCTTAGCTTAGCGAGATTTTACTTTCCGTTTCAATATTGGAGTTACCCGATAGTTAAAAAGAAACAATCTTAAAATTTTATTGGTAGATTGAAACATAAAAAAAAAGTTTAAAAATAAACAAATCATTACCCCTTAATAAATCGATCTCGTATATTTTGTGGGTGGATTTTACTTGAATATATTACTTGCACCAATTGACAAGCATTATTCAATTTACATGAATTTTCATGTGCGACATCTCGAGTACATGATTAGCTAATCAGGTTTCCACAGTATGAATATAGAAAATGACCCCCCGTCATCAAACACACTCCCGATAATTGAGATAGAAGGTGATCGAAAGATGTGAATATAGGGAAGCAGTCTAGGATCAACGATATTATGTTGCGGGAAGAAAGATGTGACTTGAAAGAAAGATTCAAAGATAAATGGGTTAAATGGAAGATGTTTTCTCTATTCAGGTTATTTTGACTAAGATGGCAGTGACGTTGAAAACCACGTTAAAGCAGGGGGCGATTATGATATCACTAGAGGACAAAATGCCATGGCAAAAGACGTTATGGATCAAATGGGTTTAAACTGAAAATCAGCTCAAAGGTCGAACATGTCAAACGAGTAAATGTTTGAAGTCTCCTAGATTGTTTAATTATTATAGATAATAAAAAACTGTGATTATCTTTGCTACATTAACTGTTTATGAACTCAAAGAATTGGACAAATATTGTTGGCAAGCCAGCTCGACCAGAAACATTTAGCCTGCACTAGAAAGCAACAAATATTGACCCAAAACAATGTTCTCACCAATTACTTAACCAAACTCAGTTTGTCCAAATAAAGAAACAATACAACATAGAAACTCTCTATATAATGATAAAAGATGGCGACACTTATTGTAATAGAGAGTTGCAGTACATCACAACACACACCCTATACTTTCCCTAGTCTGGTTAACCCCTCACTATCGTGTCCGTTATAGTCATGGAACACTATCCTGGTTCTGCGAGAGCTCTAGGAATTGCGCCCCCCACAATTCCATTCGAAGCGACCACACTTCTGTCTAACATAGGTGATTGCTCACAATCATTAAAAGCCATATGCTTAACCTCTATGATATCACTGGTTTGATATAGAAATGAGCTAGGAAATTTGCAACTCACTTTATTGTGGTAGGTACTCCCCCCACAGTGACTGCAAAGTCCCTTGGTTGTTTTGGGATGCTCCCCCACAGTGACCTTCTCTATTCGTACAATTAGGTTGTCCTATTGAACCTAGATCATGGGATCTCCATTTACTTCTAGGTTAGGTTTTTCTTCGTACAAATTTACTCAATGGGTTTTAGCCCCATTCCCCTTGACGACTTATAAACTGTCTAACCATTTAAACCTTTAGTTAGCGGATCCGCAATGTTATCCTTTGACCTCACATAGTCAATAGTGATAACCCCTGTTGTGAGCAGTTGTCGTATACTATTATGCCTACGACGAATATGTCTTGACTTGCCATTATACATTGTATTTTGAGCTCTACCAATAGCCGATTGGCAATCACAATGTATGCAAATAGCCGTCACTGGCTTTGGCCATGTTGGAACATATTCCAAGAAATGTCATAGCCATTCTGCTTCTTCTCCAACTTCATCCAATGCTATAAATTCAGATTCCATTGTGGATCTAGCAATAAGCGTTTGCTTGGATGATTTCCAAGCTATAGCCGCTCCTCCAATAGTAAACACATATCCACTTGTGGATTTGGAATCTTTTTATATCGGATATCCAATTAGCATCACTATATCCTTCCAATACAGCTGGATCTCGGCCAAAATGCAGCCCATAATTTCGTGTATATCTCAAGTATCTTAGTAACCTAGTCATAGCCTTCCAATGCTCCGAACTAGGATTACCAGTATATCTACTTAGCCTACTAACAGCATAGGCTAAGTCTGGCCTAGTACTTGTCATGAGATACATTAGGCTGCCAATTACCCTTGAGTACTCCAATTGAGCAACACCTTCACCTCTATTCTTCGATAGATGTTGTGTGCTATCTATTGGAGATCGAGCAACTTTTGAGTCCTCGGGACTGAATTTCTCAAGGATCTTGTCCACATAACACTAGACCATCTTGGGTTCGAGTAATCTTCATTCCAAGAATGACATCTGCTAAACCCATGTCCTTCATGTCAAATCTCGCTTTCAACATATCCTTCGTAGATCTGATCATACTATCATCACTACCCACAATGAGTATGTCATCGACAAATAGACAAAGTATCACATATCCCTTAGATATGTCCTTCACATAAACACATTTGTCACACTCATTTATTTTAAAACCATTGTCGAGCATAACTTGATCAAACTTTTGGTGCCATTGCTTTGGAGCTTGTTTCAATCCATACAAAGACTTGACAAGTTTACAAACCTTGTCCTCCTTGCCAGGAGCGGAAAAACCCTCAGGTTGTTCCATGTATATTTCTTCATCTAGCTCTCCATTGAGAAAGGATGTTTTTACATCCATTTGATATATTTCCAAATTTCTCAATGCTGCAATCGCAAGCACCAATCTGATCGAAGTTACTCGAGTTACAGGCGCATATGTATCAAAGTAATCAAGATCTTTCTTTGTCTATATCCTTTGATTACAAGCCTTGCCTTGTACTTATCAATAGAGCCATCAGCTTTCATCTTTTTCTTGAATATCCAACGATGTTCAAGTGGTTTACAACCAGGTGGAAGATGAACTAGTTCCCAAGTATGATTCTGTAAAATAGAATCAATTTCACTCTTGATGGCTTCTTTCCATTGAGGCGCTTATTGAGAAGTAACCGCTTCTTTATATGTTTAGGGTTCACCCATAACCATATAAGATACAAAATCAAGCCCAAAAGATTTTTCAATCCTTTGCCTTTTGCTTCTTCTCGGTTCCACTTCTTCATCCTCTGATTGTTCTTGATTCTCATGCTCATCTCAAACAATCTTATCAACTGGAGTTGATGTAGTAGCTTTTCCTTTTCCAAACGAGGAAATACATTCTCAAAGAATGATGCATTTCTTGACTCCAGTATGCTGTTTTTGTGTATTTCAGGGTTCTTAGACTCATGTACAAGAAACCGATATGCACTACTATGTTCAACAAGATTTGAGGATTCACAATCGCTACCATGCTGAGCATACCCTATAAATACACAATCAACAGTCTTTGGTCCTATCTTTTGAACCTTTGGTGGTGGCACCACCACCTTTGCTAAACACCCCCACACTTTCAAGAATTTATAGGATGGTTTTCTATTAAACCATAACTCATAAGGTGTAACATCCTTATTCTTGAAAGGAATTTTGTTCAAAAGATAGTTAGCCGACAATATGGCATCTCCCCACATGTCTTGGCCTAAACCCGAGCTTATTAACATGGCAATCATCATCTCTTTTAGAGTTCGATTCTTCCTTTCAGCAATGCCATTTTGTTGTGGGGTATAAGGAGCTGTTTGTTCATGGATAATACCATTTTGAGCACAAATTTCAGCAAAAGGAGAAACATATTCACCTCCTCTATCGCTCCTTAATCGTTTAATCTTTTTGTTGAGTTGATTCTCAACCTCATTTTTGTACAAGACAAACTTATCTATTGCTTCATCCTTGCTTTTTTGCAAGTATACATAGCAATATCTTGTACAATCATCATTAAATGTGATGAAATATTTGTTACCACCACGAGATGGAATCGTTCTAAAATCACATACATCAGTATGGATTAAATCAAGGGACTCGGTGTTTCGTTCAATTAATTTGAAAGATTTCGTGATTTGTTAAGCTTCAACACAAGTTGGACATTTAGAATTAGATTCAATGGTAAAAGATGGTATACAATTTAACTTAATTAAACGACGCATTGAATTAAAATTCACATGACCAAGACGAGCATGCCAAATATTAGAAGACTCAATCAAATAAGCAGAAGTAGATGTATTTTCATTCATCATTTTGTTGATAGCAATTACATTGAGCTTAAACATTCCATTAAGGGCATAACTCTTACCAACATACAAACCACATTTAGTTAACACAAACTTATCACTTTCAAACACTAAACGAAACCCATTCTTGTTGATCAACCATCCCGAAACAAGTCTCTTGCGCAAATCGAGAACATACAACACATTGCTTAAAGTGAGCTCTCTCCCCGAAGTCCACTTGAGGATCACATCGCCTTCACCCTTGATATCCGCAGTAGCGACATTTCCCATATACAACTTGTCTTCACCGGATGCTTCTTTCAAAGTATGAAACATAGTCTTATCCGGACACACATGACGGGTTGCACCCGTAACAACCCACCATCCTTTGATCCCATCGGTGGTCAGATTGACCTCTTCCAACATAGCAGTGAGATCAGAAATCATAGCAACAAGAGGCATGTTATCATCGACCATATTTGCCCTTTCCTTCCTTGGATTCTTGCATTGATCAGCTCGGTGACCAGATTCACCGCAATTATAACACTTTCCTTTGAACACAACAACTTTCTTTGTCACACCACCACTTTTAGGACCCAAAGCAACATTTTTGCCCTTGTTTTTCTGTAACATTCGTGATTTTTACCCGTTTGGCTGTACTTGTAATTTGATTAACTACTTTAATAAACAAAAACTTTGAGTCTAATTGTGTTCGTCTATCTGTAAATTGGGCCAGTTATAATGTCATAATTGGATTTCTAGAATTAAGCCCATGATTACAAGACCGTGATATTGGCCCATACGTGTTATAAAAATTATATTATAGAAAATGATTGAGTAACTGTAGTAACAGGAAAAACGTATATACAAAACCTTAAGTATAATGTACGGTAAACAGTGTCGGTGGCACAGTGTCGGTGGTTATCTAATAATTCCATTAATAGGACAAAGCCGACATACTTTATGGAAAGTAGGAATACTCGTAAAATTTTCACAAGCTATATTTGATTTATTAGTTGAATAATGTTACTAGTAGACATCCGACAAAACTTTTATGGATATATATGTAAAACGTTGCTTTTTCGATCGATTCTTTCTCGGTTTGGCTTGAAACTTGCTAGAACGTAATAACTAGATTTAAGATACCTTAATATGGTTTTAAATTTCACAAAATAACACTTAAAAATTTTATAAAAATGCAGCCCCCAAATAGTGAAAATGTCAACTTCAATATAGTAATTTCCAAGGATTTTTCATGACAAATCTTTAAGTTTTAACTTCCAAATGACACCACAACTTCTAGCTACCACTTGTAACATCCAACACATCACAAATTGCATGAATTACAGCTAATTTGATGATTCATAGCACACCAAAACCGGACTTATATTGGAAGTTTGATGAATATGCATAAATTTTATCATATTTAATTCCATTTCATTTACTATAAATACTAGCCTTAAGTTCTCATTAAAAACTCACACCTTAAACTTCATTCTCTTTCTATTTAGCATTCTATAAGTCTAAAATCATCTTCCCCCTTCTTGTTATAAGTTTCAAAGAACACTTGATTGTTCTAGTATAAGCAAAGTCGCTTTGATCTCAAAGTTCGCCGAAAATCGTCAAGAGAAGTTGTTATCAACAAATCTCTCTAAGATCTTCAAAAGTTCTAGTTATAATACTCAATTTGGGTTGGGAATAATCTTCAATTATTAAGTAAACAAGTCCAAGTCTTGAAAGAATTTCATTTGAATCAGAAGTCGTGTTCTTCGTACGTCGAAAGTTTGATCTTAGAGTTCATAAACTCTCCTTTCTTGTAAGTATTTTTATAAAACCTTACTATACTTTGCTCTATGATTTTAGAAATATATGTTATGTATTGAAATGCTTGTCAACTTAATTTTATACTCAATTGATACATAATTGCATTTAAATACGGTAACTATCGCTTTTATATATGAATATTGAAATATTGTTACTATTGCGAAAAATGAATTATTAGCGAAAGTACGAGAAATCGTAAAACTTTAATTAAATCATTTTAAATACTTATTATGGTATATAAACAAGGGCATAGTTATATACCTAACTATCCTAATTCATATAATTACTATTCACCATCTGTGAATTATTTCGTATTTTCGAATTATTTGATTTATGGATAGAATATATCCTTGATACGCTTTTAACCGCACAATGTTTCCGAAAGTGATTGCACCTTGGCCTCTTTGGCTTATGCTGGAGGAATGGAAGGTAGTTCGCGAAAAGTTTGCATAAGCATTCACTAAGCAACTTAATTCGCCCCGGTATTCTTCACGACCCAAGGCCAACCCTAACACAACTTGGAATAAAATGCTGGTTTTTCCTGCCATTTAAGGTATCTCTTCAATTGTAATCAATACATTTTGTATTGATTATAATACATACCATTCAAGGTATCTTTTCATATCTCTGCTATTGAAAACATCTATTCGTTACAAGATTAATACATTCTTCGTATTAATCCTATTATTTAAAAATAATTCAAAAGGATTTAGAAATATCAGAGGAATACTTTATATATCCTACGGATACGTATTACATACGGAAAGTTACATTTTTACCCTCCGCTTTCAAAGGTATCATTTTTCGTCCTTATACTTTGGACATTTGACAATTTAGTCCCTCAAGTTTCAAAAATGACAATTTAGTCCCTCAAGTTTCAAAAATGACAATTTAGTCCCTTAAACTTTTATAACATAAATTACGTTGACAAGCGTATTAATAAGGTAACCTTATAGTTGTATATCTATATTTGGAATTTAGCATGAATATAAATCAATTCACATTGAAATTAGGTAATACGTAACGTTGCCAGTTGACTCGCTCGTCATCGTTAACTACATCAATCTCTTCTATTTTGCTGTTGAACTATCAACAATAAGGTGAGTTTCGTAAACCCTCCCTACTCAATTGAGATTCGGGCTGAAAAGTGTACATGTTTGTTTAACTGTTGATTGTTGATTTGATTGATTGCATGATTAAATTGTTGTTATGGACATGTTAGCGCATTACTTATTATATAAGTCGCACCGTTAGCGCATTACTTATTATATAAGTCGCACCGTTAGCGCATTACTTATTATATAAGTCGCACCGTTAGCGCATTGTTAATTATTAACTATGTAAGCCGCACCGTTGTTGAATGTTATTGATTGTTATGGAACGTTGTTGAACGTTATATGAAATCGTTGTTGTTGAACGTTGACTTGTATTGAATTGTGATAATGTGAAACCTTATAGGTTTTCTTTGGACTTGATTAGATATTCTAATCCTCGCTTATCGTTAACGGTTGTATCCGACACGGTTATTCCTTGTTACTTGTCCCTACGAACTCACCAACTTTATGTTGACGCTCTTTAGTACACTTTTCAGGTAACCAAGTTAATCAGAGACAGAATGGATGAATAGATGCTTGCATTGCTAGGGTTTGGACTATCTTTGGACTTTCTGGATCCGTGATCCTTATTTCCCTTTAACGGGTTATGCTTAGGATCAACTACTATGGTTTGAACATTTTTCTTTTAAGTATGGATTGAGTGTGTATTTTGATGAATGTTGATTATTGTAATGAGCTTGTGGATTGTTTCAATCTATTGAATGCATATAGTTTGACTCTACATAATTCTCATGTCATGCTGTGCTTTTCTAAGTGATACCCCATGATTCCGCCATGTTGGGGTGTTACTGAATGGTATCAGAGCCGTGGTTGTAGAGAACTAGGAGGATTTACCTAGTCTATAGCCATCACACCCACATTTCATATTAGCATGCATGATAGGAAACTTTGTGTGCAACGTGAATTGTATGATGCATAAAAATGTTTTAAAAGAGTTCGTAGGTTGCTTATAATATGATGACTTGATTGTTATGTGAGAATTGTTATGATGAACGTATATGATAGTGTCGGGATACACCGTTAATTGTGGAAATGTTATGATGAACGTTGATGTGTTGAATTTTAGAAGCATTTATTATTTGCCCCTATAAGCAAAATGAAACGATGACATTAATGGAGTATAACATTCGGTAACCGTAGAGGTGACTGATCCACAAATCGAAAGTTATCCTATGTCATACAAAATTAATGATCTCATGGATTGCGCCTTGTGGATAGAGTATAGTAGCTACCCCGGTATGTTTAATAAATGTTGATTAGGTGGAGGGTTAGCCACTGGTACACCCTGTATACATACCCGGTCAACACTTAGAGAACATATTGGAATCGAGTTTTGATATCCATTCAATATATTAACGGTGTGGAGGGTTAGCCGATGGTACACCCTGTATACAAACACTTTTAATGTATTGAATGTTGAGGTTAAAATTCGGACTATGCTTTACCCACCTTGTTATGACTTGACCCTTTTATATAGTGTTGAATGTTTTCGTGATTGTATTGTTGATTGTAAATTATACCATTGCTGAAGCCTTAGATTATTTCCATGATAATACCCCTGTAGAGATAACTATATTCATGCAATGATTTAGAAGGATTTAGGTATGTAATGTTTGACGGACGATTTTGATTATTCGTGTGAAAACTAACTTACTGATCTAACATACGTGTCCAGGAAAATGGTTAGAACAAGGAGAGCTAACACTAACTATGGACCTCAGAATGAACCCGAGAACCCGATTGAACAAGAAGTAGTTGGTGATCGTGGTGGTAGAGGTGGTCGTGGAGGTCGTGGTGGCAGAGGTGGTCGGGGTAATCCTAATCCCCCGATAACAGCTGAGGTTGTCACACAAGCTCTAAATGACCTCATGCCGGATCTTATGGCCCGAATTCAAGCGGCCATGGGAAATAATAATGAACAAGAAGAACCGGAAGATGAAGCGGTTCCCATACAAAATGAACAAGAAAACGTAAATGTAAACGGAGTAGGTGTAGGAGAAGTTTTACATAGACCGGGTTATGATGTTCGTCAACCGGGATGCTTGTTTAAAGACTTCAAACTTTGTGGAGCCCCAGAATTTAATGGAGAAAGTGGTGCTACGGGTTGCTTGGAATGGTTAGAGAGCATTGAATCCATCATTGCTCGAAGTGGTTGTGCCTACCACCAAAGAATCACTTATGCTTCTGGTATGTTGAAAGGTGGGGCTCTTGAGTGGTGGAACGAAGAAGTCGATGAATTGGGGATTGATGCGGCTAATAATCTTGTATGGGGAGAGTTCAAGAATATGATAACTACTAAGTATTGCCCGGCCCATGAACTGAGGAGATTGCAAGTGGAATTTTCTAAACTTGCCATGAAGGGAGGAGACTACGAGAGTTACACACGCCGTTTTGGCCAACTCTCGAGGCTCATTCCTCATTATGTGAGACCCCAAGAGATTAAGATTGAGAAGTATGTTGCGGGATTGCCACATGAAGTGAGAGTGCTTGTCTCTCACCCCACCATGCCTTTGACTTACAAAGAGGCAACCACCCGTACTGCTAGTATAACCTTGGAACTCATTAGAGGTGGTAAGTTAAATAAGAATGATAACAAGAATGACAATAAAAGAAAGGATGTTGCCGAGTCAAGCGACGCCAAGAAAGATGATCGGCATAATAATAAGCGCCATGGTCGTGGTGGAAAGGTTTTTGCGGTGGTGGTACCAACAAAGGGTCCTCAACGGGTTGGTTACACAGGGGGTAGTCCTTTATGCCCTAGGTGTAATCGCCATCATTGGCCCACTATGAATTGTGATGCTTGTTTTCATTGCAACCTACCGGGACACACCTCAAGATTTTGTCCAACTAACCCCCGGAATGGTCCTTTAAATGTTGCTCCCCTTAATGCTATACGTCCCCCGATGGTTCCGGGTTCTTGTTATGAATGTGGTAGCCAAGACCACTACCGCAACCGGTGCCCACATCTTATTGGCCAACAAGTCCAAGTGACCGTGCATCCTAACCAGTTGCAAATTGCCGGTCCGAATCAAAACCGAGGAAACCAAGGACAATAGCAACAACCTCCTCAAGCTCCTCGCCAACAATTGGCCCCCCGTAGAAGAGCTTTTACCGTGAATGCGGCCGAGGCTCGTAGTGATCCTAATGTCGTAGCAGGTACCTTTCTCCTCAATCACCAATATGCTACCGTGTTATTTGATTCTGGAGTCGATTATAGTCTCATTTCCAATGATTTTATTCCGTTGATCGATGCTAATCCTAGCCTGTTGTCCTATTGTTTTGAACTTGAAATGGTAAATGGTGGATTGTCTAGGATTAGTCAAGTTGTTCGTGATTGTGTGTTAGATTTATGTGATCACCCATTTTACATTGACTTAATGCCTTTTGATATCGGTAGTTTTGATGTGATTGTGGGTATGGATTGGTTATCGGCCATGAACGCGGTAATTGATTGTGGTAGCCGAACTGTGAGAATTCCGTTAGAAAATAGGGAAGAATTAGTGGTTCAAGGCGAAACGACCGAACTATGGGATGGGAATGTATATAGTGTTAAGATCACAAAGATTGAATTGAAAACCGTGCCCGTAGTTAAAGACTTTGCGGATGTATTTCCGGATGACCTACCGGGTTTGCCTCCATCTCGTGAACTCGATTTTTGTATTGATCTTATCCCAAATGCTTCTCCCGTGGCCAAAGCACCCTATCGCTTAGCCGTGACCGAATTACAAGAGTTGGCCGCCCAACTCAAAGAACTTCAAGAGAAGGGTTTCATTCGCCCTAGTCAATCTCCTTGGGGTGCACCGGTTTTGTTCGTTAAAAAGAAAGATGGCACATTCCGAATGTGTATCGATTAGTCAATGCCTCACTTGTTTACAAGTGAAAGCCGACCACAAGAAACCACCGGGTTTACTAGTCCAACCAGTAACACCGGTGTGGAAATGGGAAGAAATTGCTATGGACTTCATCACAAAGTTACCTAGGACGAGTAGTGGTCGGGACACTATTTGGGTGATAATTGACCGGTTGACTAAGTCGGCTCACTTCTTAGCCATTCGGGAAGATGATAAATTTGACACCATGGCACGTTTGTACATCAAAGAGGTGATATCCAAGCATGGAGTGCCGATTTCCGTGATATCCGATCGGGATGCTCGATTTACTTCAAAATTTTGGAAGGCGTTCCAGAAATCTATGGGTACTCGTCTCGGTATAAGTACGGCGTTCCACCCACAAACTGATGGTCAAAGTGAAAGAACGATTCAAACATTGGAAGATATGTTAAGAGCTTGTGCTATTGATTTTGGTGGTAATTGGGATGTGCATCTTGCTTTGGTTGAATTCTCCTACAATAATAGCTATCATGCTAGCATTGGAATGGCCCCATTTAAAGCATTATATGGGAGAGATTGTAGGTCACCGCTAGTTTGGGCAGAAATTGGTGAAAGTCAACTCGTTGGACCCGAAATTGTTATTGAAACGACGAAAGTGATCTCGCAAATCAAAGAAAAGTTAAGAGTGGCCCGAGAACGACAATCGAAATATGCTAATGTTAGAAGACGACCCCTCGAATTTGAAGTTGGTGATTCTGTTTTATTGAAAGTGTCCCCATGGAAAGGTGTGGTTCATTTTGTGAAACGTGGCAAGTTGGGGCCACGGTACATTGGCCCGTTCAAGATCTTGGAGCGTATTGGTCCGGTTGCATATCGATTAGAACTTCCTCAAGAATTGAGTGGAGTTCATAATGTTTTTCATGTTTGTAATCTTCGGAAGTGTTTAGCAAATCCAACACTTCACGTGCCCCTCGAAGAAATCCGTGTTGATAAAGCGTTGAAGTTTGTGCAAGAACCAATAGAAATCCTAGATCGACAAACTAGAAAGCTAAAGAATACTCGATATACGATTGTCAAAGTAAGATGGCAATCTAGACGTGGACCCGAGTTTACTTGGGAACGTGAAGATTCTATGAAAGCCAAGTATCCTCATTTGTTTAACGAGTCTAGTTAGATTCAAATTTCGGGACGAAATTCTTTTAACGGGGGAATAATGTAACATTCGTGATTTTTACCCGTTTGGCTGTACTTGTAATTTGATTAACTACTTTAACAAACGAAAACTTTGAGTCTAATTGTGTTCGTCTATCTGTAAAGTGGGCCAGTTATAATAACATAATTGGATTTCTAGAATTAAGCCCATGATTACTGTAACACCCCGACTATAGCGGAAACTCGAGATGCCACAGAACGACATGGTACAAAAGATTTAAGTATAAAACATCAACATCAAATTTCAAATGCCATTCAAATTCAAAAGGTTACAAGTTCAAGTTGACGTTTAATAAACATTACACCACCAAAATCATAATCAAAAGATCAAATGTTTGCATTACTAGTCCAAAATGCAATAATTAAACACATCATCCATGAAGCGGTCCAAAAAGCTAACTTACTGCCCTAGACCTGAAAAGCATGAAGAAAAAGTGTCAACTACGAGAGTTGAGTGAGTTCATAGGATTATGCTAACAACACACATATAGTTAATCCAATTCAAGAATGAATATGTCATAAAATTTCCAAGAATTCCATCATACTGTCCATACCCAAACCGTATGTTCAATCAATAATTGTCATCCATAATATAATATCAATACCTCTGGGTCAATGGTAAGACTACCATGACATAATTTGATGAGATTGTTCTTGAGCCACTACTAAGACCGGTTATGTCCCAATAATCAGATATATTGTCCCAAATGATAAGATAATGATAAGCACATGCTGTCAATCACGTGCATAAAGATAACCAAGGGTCGTGCCATGGAGACGCCCATAAATATATATAGTAGTTAGAGCACCGCGAGGCCAGACTGGCGATGAAGGTGACCACAAAGGCAAACCAAACATCCCACTGTTACCTATAATAGTGGATGAGGGGACAAGTCCTAGTTGCGCAACCCTCTAACTACAGGCCTCAAATGAGTTAATAGTAGTGTACAGGGGACCACCATTTGATAGTACTCAAGCTCATCATATAACATATAACACGTTGAACATACAATATAATTCCCATATCATTATCATTAATTCAAAGAATCATTTCATAAGACAAAGTCATTTTAATTAAACATGCTTTTCACCCCGAAAGTAAACACATAAAAGAGTTTGAAAGGGGGCTATGACTCACTTGATTAGAGAGTGAAAGGGGCTGATCAAACGCGATTCCTTCGCTTAGATTTGTTGCGCCTCAAGCAAGCCTAAACCATAACGTATATATTCACGGCGTAAGTTCGCGTGACATGAACTAGTGAGCTAGATCATGAGATGTATACTAGTAGACTTGCCCATCTTTGGTTGTTATTAGATTATGGAATTTAAGTGCATTATGATGTTCTCATTGTTTGGGTATAAGGGATTTGGTGGTAAGAGTCGTTTTCTCATTATACGTTTTGTACGTTTATTGGAATTTCGGTACTTTGGCTTTGGTTTATATGATTTCCATTGTATATTTTGCTTAGTAATAATATTTGACATTAGTGGTCTTATAATATTAATATTTATGTATATTTTCTGATTTGTAATTATATATTTAATTTAATATTATTTAATTAATTATTTATTCATTTTATTGATTTATTAATTAAATAATTCCTTAAAAATACTTTTAAGTGTCATAATTGCCTTTGTAACTTATGGATAATTTCATTTGAATTATCTTCTGATATATATGCTCCTTAATTTATAATTTCATGATTTATACTTTTATTTGTGTATTTTCCATTTATTTTAATAATAATATCTAATTAATTATTTTTACTTAATTATTTATCTTTAAATTATGTAACACATGTCTCTTGCCTTTTAACTATTTTTCTCCAGTAGGTTTTAGTTATTTTTATCAATGGTTAAGATGATTTAACTTCATTCTTGATTTACATAATTTATTTATTGATTTTTATGTCTTTTAATTACCATTTAAATTCAATAATTCATGAAAATTCTTAGAAATTATCACTAAACATTTTGGTCAAAAATCTCAGGCCTTTTAGGCAAATTTTATCAATACAAAATCATATCAATTCAACCTCTCTTGTGTCTTGCTCATTTTGAGGGTTTTATGATTAAAAATCGTTTACCGAAATAGTGATTTTAGCCTCATTTCTTAAGCAATTTAAGTGCTTCAAAATGGATTTTCATTCTTGTTTCATTATTTCCAGAAAGTTCATCATATTTTGGTGTCCAAAATTGTGATAGTGGTGGTGGTGTGATATGTGCAATTTGGTGCTTTCGGTTAGTGATTATTTGACCCGAAAAGGTGATTTTTAAGCTTATTGTCGTCATGAACCAATAGATCTGAGTTTTATACTTTTATTTCAACTTATTTCCAGTAGGTTTATCATATTTTCTTGGTCATAAGGTTATGGTGCATGTGTGTGCTCAAAATGCATTTTTGCGTGTTTTCGGTTTGTGATTTCTAGCTTATTTTAACATGTTTTGATTCAAGCTTTATATCCTTGATATTTTATGAAATTTTCCAGAATATTAACATTAACATTAACATATTTTTCACTTATAACAAGTCCATATCCACCTCATAATCCAACAAAAGATCCAACTTTCTTAAATCTAGCATATATGCATTCAAATCAACACTTTTTACTATCAACTTTTATAGATCTAACATTCAACAATATAAAAACTTCTTTTGATTGAAAAATCTCAGAATATACTCTTCAAAAATATACAAAAACTTATAGATCTATCAACAAGAAAGTCACTTTAAAAGCTACTAATCTATAACAACACTTTTGGGTCTTAAACTTGTTGAATCCTTGGATCTTTCTTATTAGATTCGACATGCATGTGCATGGAAAGAAAGATCCTATCAACTTTGCCCTCATTAAGTGTATATTACAAAGAAAACAAGAAGAAAGTATGAGTTTTTGATAAAACCTTTGAATATAAACAAAAACGAGATTAGATCTAGTAAAAAGGATGAAGATTATACCCTCTTAAACTTGGTTTTGGATGATGAAAGAGGGCAGATTTTCGTGGCCTTCAAACCCTTATAATACCTTCAATCTAAGCCTAAAACAACTCTTGAACCTTGCTTGTATTAACCCTTTATTAATCTAACTTAAAACCCTTATTATTAGTAAGTGTTAACTTGATTTTTGATGGTGTTTTCTTTGTTCTTGATGTTGGCCGAAAATGGAAGAGAAAAAGGGGGAGAGAAGAGGTTTTTCTTGAGAGAAAATAAAAGTGTGAGAAGAGTGTGAAGAGGTGGTGAGTTCCAAGAGAGAAAGGAGTGTATAAGTGATTTGAATTTGTGTGTGTGTGGTGTGAAGGGGGGGGGGGGCGGCCTCATAAGGCATTTGGAGGGTTTTTGTATCTTTTTTTTTTTATTTTTAAATGTTGTATATAATGTGTATATATGTTAGGTGTAAGTGTATATATATTTTGTAAGGTTAAATGTGTTAGTTTGTAGTTATAAGTTGATGTTTGTTCTAATATGTGCATATGTATATATGTCATGTATATATGCTTGTATGTATACATTTTTGTGTTTCTAATTTGTTACATGAGCCTTTGATTATGAACTTGTATTTATTTTAAGCATATATGTACATATATATATATATACTTATTATGATTTAAACGCTTTTATGCGCATAAGAACTTATAACATGTTTTGAATTAGAAATTTTATTTTCGTGACCAAATTTACTTAAATTAGCTCAATAATCAAATTGTTGGACCTTCGTAAGGATTTTTGATGGCTATCTCAACTTGTGAGACTTACATTATTTATTATTAATTTTTTTTTTGATAATTTGATTGATCATCAATAAAATTTTGTTCAATGGTACTTTATAATTCACATTTAGAATTGAACAATAGCTTTAGATTGCTAATTTAGGGGCATCATCTACTAGCTTTTAAGTATAACTATGGCTTGCGAGATCAACGGCAACATAACTAGCTCATATATAATATTTAAAAAGTAGGGTTGTTACATCCTTACCCCCTTAGAAGAATTCCGTCTCGGAATTTGAATTTGCTTAGGGAGTAAGTGCGGATATTTCTCGCGTATAAAGTCCTCGCGCTCCCAGGTAAACTCTGGTCCGCGTTTCGTATCCCATCTAACTTTAACGATAGGGATCTTGCTCCTCTTTAGGCGTTTTTCATCGCGATCGAGAACTTCTATTGGCTCCTCACGAAATTGGAGCTTATCTTCCACACGTAGCTCTTCAAGTGGGACTACCTTCGGATCATCCGCCACACATTTCTTCAAGTTTGACACATGGAATGTATCATGCACATCTCCCAATTCTTGGGGTAATTTCAACTTATAGGTTACGGGGCCTATTCTAGCAACAATTTCAAATGGCCCAATGTATCGGGGGCTCAACTTTCCTCTTTTGCCGAACCTTACGGTTCCCTTCCATGGCGACACCTTTAATAGTACCTTGTCGCCAACCTCAAATTCTAGGGCTTCCTCCTTTGATCCGCATAACTCTTTTTTCGATCTCTTGCGGCCTTAAGCTTTTCTTTAATGATCGCCACCTTGTCCGTTGTCTCTTGGACAAAATCAACGGTAGCTAGGCTTCTCTCGCCCGCCTCTATCCAACACATGGGGGATCTACATTTACGCCCGTAGAGAGCTTCAAACGGCGCGCATTGTATGCTAGAGTGATAACTATTGTTGTAAGTAAATTCTGCGTATGGCAAGTGTTCATCCCAACTTCCACTAAATTCTAATGCGCAAGCTCTTAGCATATCCTCCAACGTTTGTATTGTACACTCACTTTGCCCATCCATTTGTGGGTGGTAAGCCGTGCTTAAAGCTAACGTAGTGCCCATTGCTTCTTGCACAAGACCCCAAAAATGTGAGGTAAACCTACCATCCCTATCGGATATTATGGACAGAGGTACACCATGCAATGTCACAATCTTCTCAACGTACAGACGAGCTAAATGCTCAGTGATCCAATCTTCTTTGATGGGGATGAAATGGGCTGATTTCGTAAGACGATCGACAATCACCCATATAGCATCATGACCCTTCTTTGTCCGAGGCAATTTCGTCACTAGGTCCATTGCTATTTGCTCCCACTTCCATTCGGGTATTTCCGGCTGCTTTAAAAGTCCAGCTGGCTTTTGGTGCTCAGCTTTGACCATCGCACAAGTCATGCATCGGCTCACATATAGAGCTACATCACCTTTCATCCCAGGCCACCAAAAGTCCCTTTTTAGACCCTGGTACATCTTATCTGCTCCTGGATGAATCGAGTATTTTAAATTGTGAGCTTCATTCATTAACACCTCTCTCAGCCCGTTGATATTTGGGACCCAAGCTCTTCCTTTGAAATACAAGATGCCTTCATCATCCCTATCGAACCTTGTTTCTACTCCACTCAATGCCTCTTCTTCAATGTTCTTCCCTTCAAAAGCTTTTGCTTGATCTTCTAAGAATCTGTCCCTTAGAGACATTTTCACCTGTAAGTGATAAATTCTTGTCTTCGACACCCTAGTGCTCACCTTCCTACTAAGGGCGTCAGCAACAACATTTGCCTTTCCTGGGTGGTACTTAATTTCGCACTCGTAATCGTTAAGTAGCTCCATCCACCTTCTTTGCCTCATGTTCAACATCTTCTGGTCAAAGATGTGTTGCAAGCTCTTGTGGTCGGTAAATATGGTGCACTTGGTTCCATAAAGATAATGTCGCCATATCTTCAAGGTAAACACTACGGCTCCTAGCTCCAAATCGTGTGTCGAATAATTCTTCTCATGTGGCTTTAATTGCCTGGATGCGTACGCAATAACCTTGTCCCTTTGCATTAGTACGCACCCTAGCCCTTTATTTGACACATCATAATATACCACAAATCCTTCCATTCCATCCGGCAACGCTAGTATTGGGGCTTCGCACAACATGTCCTTAAGCGTTTGAAGCGCTTGCTCTTGTTCTTCACCCCATTCGAACTCCCTTGACTTTTGGGTCAATTGGGTTAAAGGTACCGCAATCTTAGAGAATCCTTGGATGAACCTCCTATAATAACCCGCCAAACCTAGGAAGCTACGCACTTCCGTTGGTGTCTTGGGTGTCTCCCATTTCTTGATCGCTTCTATCTTAGACGGATCTACATGGATTCCTTCTTCGTTCACAACGTGTCCCAGAAATTGGACTTGACGGAGCCAAAATTCACACTTAGAAAACTTAGCATATAGCTTCTCGTCTCTAAGTAACTGCAAGATTATCCTCAGGTGCTTCTCGTGCTCCTCCTTGCTTCTAGAGTATATCAGAATGTCATCGATAAACACTATGACGAACTTATCCAGGTACGGCCTGCAGATCCTATTCATTAGGTCCATGAAAACGGCTGGCGCATTTGTGAGACCAAATGGCATCACTAGGAACTCATAATGCCCATAGCGAGTTCTAAAGGCCGTTTTTGGTACATCTTCTTCTCGTACTCTCAACTGATGATAGCCGAACCTAAGGTCAATTTTCGAGAAATGCGAAGCTCCTTGCAGTTGATCGAACAAATCGTCTATTCGCGGCAGCGGGTATCTATTCTTGATCGTCAATTTATTCAACTCTCTATAGTCGATGCACATTCTCAAAGATCCATCCTTCTTCTTGACAAAGAGAATTGGTGCACCCCATGGCGAAGAACTAGGTTGGATTAAACCTTTATCAAGCAATTCTTGCAATTGCTCCGAGAGTTCTCGCATTTCGGAGGGCGCTAGTCTATATGGTGCCTTAGCCACGGGGGCTGCCCCGGGAACTAAATCGATAGTAAACTCTACTTGTCTTGCTGGGGGAAGTCCAGGTAGTTCGTCCGGAAACACATCTAGAAAATCTCTAACCACTGTTACCTTGAGAGGATCCTTATCTTTCACTCGCTTATCCACTACTTGTGCCAAGTATGTGTGGTATTCCTTGCGTAAATACTTCCTCACCTTCATGGACGACACTATCTTGGGTTGGACTCCCGCCTTATGGCCTTGAACTATTAGCACCTCACCGTTATCTGAAGGAATCTTAATGATCCTTTCATGGCAAAGTATTTCAGCACGCATTTTCGACAACCAATCCATTCCTATTATTACATCAAAACTTCCTATTTCTATGGGAATCAAGTCTATACTATAGTCCTTCTCGTCTAAAGTTAACTTACAATCAGCAATAATTTCCTTAGCCTTATACTCGTTTCCATTAGCATATTCAACATAATAAGTTTCCTCCAGTTCACTAGGTTTCTTATCAATCAGTTCTTTAAATTCAAAGGAAATAAAACTTCTTTCGGCTCCAGAATCAAACAACATAGATGCATAAACATTATTTATTGGGAACGTACCTACGATGACATTAGGGTCATCACGTGCCTCATTTGCTCCCATGGCATACACCCTTCCTCGGGCTTGACCTCCTTGATTGCCACGATTTCCTTGGTTAACGTTGTTGCCTTGATTCCCAATATTAGCTTGATTCCCAACATTTCCTCGGTAGACTTGGTTTCCATTGTTTCCTCGGTTTGCTTGGTTCCCGCGATTCCCAACATTCCTGAAGTTGCCACGGTTACCGTTTCCATTTCTGCGGTTGCCTTGTGCTCTCCTCAACCTAGGACAAGCATTTCTCCAATGATCCGTACTTCCACATTCGTGACATCCCCCTCGTTGTCCTTCATTCCTTGGCCCACTTCGGCAGTGAGTAGCAAGGTGACCCATGCGGTTGCAAGTTGTGCAACGCTTGCATTCACCCAAGTGACTATAACCACATCGGTTGCACCTTGGAGGCATGCCACGATATGGATTGGGGTTAGCATCCACAACCCCATAGTTTCTCACAATCTTTTGCCTCTTATCCGGCCCATTCCCTTTTCGATCGCCAAACCGATTTCCTCCACCTTGTCTCGAACTTGATTCACCTCTCGTGTACTTCCCACGCCTAACCAAATCGTTTACTAGCCTGGTTGCCAAACTTATAGCCTGCTCAAGAGTGGTAGGGCTTGCTGCAGTGACCATCAACCTAACTTCAGGTGCCAATCCATAGATAAATCTCTCAACCTTCTTAGCCACCGGGGTTACCATCTCTGGCACCAACACGCTCAACTCGTGAAAGCGGATCACATAGGCCTCCAATTCCAGTCCTCTCATGGCGTGGTTCCAGAATTCCATCTCCAGCTTTTGTACCTCTTCTCGTGGACAATACTCACGCTTCAACTCATCTTTAAACTGCTCCCAAGTCAAAGCATTGACTGCTGCGGGACCTCTAGTAGTCGCTTGGAGATTCCACCAAGTAAGAGCTCTTCCCTGAAGCTTACTAGCAGCAAACTTAACACGGTCAGCCGGCGCACAGGCAATGATGTTCAAGTTGGCTTCCATGCTTTGGAACCAAGTAAGCAATCCAACAGGACCTTCTGTCCCATGAAACTCCTTGGGATTGCAAGACGTGAAAGCCTTGTAGGTATTCCTGTCAATAGCATTGTCTCTTCCATCTTGTCTTCTAGCCGTGTTGAGTGTAGCGGTCACATTCTCCGCAATTTGGGTGGCAATGTTTGGCATGGCGGCATTGATTTGCTGGGAGATAATCTCAGCTAATTCGGCTCTTCGCTGGGCCTCTTCACTTGTTTCTCCGCCGGTCCTTCGTGGTGCCATGTCTCTACAAAGGATAATATAGTTTAGTCATTCGTTTATTGAATTATATGACATAAACTCGAATCACGACTTCTTGGTCTCACACGAGTATATCTAAAGTTATTTAGTGCATAGAGGGTTCGTTTGCACACATATGTGTATGTATATCCCGATTCATATTCCTTTTTATAATCACGGCTCACTTGTCATTATGAGTAAATAAATGGTTAGGTAAATTCTAAAATTTATCAACCCTGTTTTCTAGGTTAGCCAGGAGGATTACAGAATCTGAGTACGAACTTGGAGCATGTAAAAGTGGCTTAAGATGGACGATCTGGGCAAAACGCATAAAATATGAAACGTATCCCTATGAGTTAAGTTTCACCTCCAATTGGAATCAGGTCAAAAGACGAAATAGAACTCCAGATATGGCCGTTCTACTAAAAGTGGTCAGAACTGATTTTCTGCTGTTACTATAACTTTTATAATAGAGATAACTTTATCACAACAAGGATAGCACAACGTGTAACCATAGAGAGGCATCAAGCTTACATATATATCATTCAATATGAGTTCACAAAATTGCTACATGCCAAATACTATGTGATCATCGTCACACCAAAGCTAGAAAGTTCAAGAAAGTGAAACAAAGTACAAACGTTCATACATCGAATAAGTTCATAAATAAAGTAGCTCTTAGGTTTATTTCCTAAGCATGAGAGCTATTATGAGAGTGCAAAAAGCCGTAAGCACACATCCCATAATGAATATCACCTCATTAACTCATCGAACTTCTGATATCGCCAAACTCGCATAGTCTCCCGTTCGATCCATAACTCCTAAGGCCCTTTCCATCATCACCTCTTGAGTCCTTACCCTTACTCTAGCATCCCTTAACCCGTTAGCTATTCCCCACACCCTCTCCCTTTCTTCACGAGTCATACCAATGGGAGGTGGAGGGGGTACCCCATAGACTGGGCGGTGTGGCTCCTCTCCTTGACGCCTACGTCCAAGATGGTACCAGGGATGATCACGAGGAAGACGCGGCTGAAAGTAGGGATCTTGGGCTGGAAATCGCCCATCGCTTAGGTTCATGGGTGCATCTTGCCTCGGTGGAGTAGGTGCTCTAGGGGTAGGTGGTGATGGTGGTGGCGAGGGTGAGCGGCGTTCAGGTTGGCTAGGGGCAACACTCCTAGCATTATCGTCTTCTGATGGATCTTCCATTGGATCGGTCTCTTCTTCTTCTTCTTCTTGGAGTGGTTGGGGAGGTTTCTCTTGCTCTAGGCGTCTCCTTTCTTCCTCTTCCAAGTAGTCCACGAATCCGTACAAGTTCCTTGGTCTAGGGGCTGATCCGGAAGCTCCACTTGCTGATGACATGATGTTCTTACACAAGTTTCACAAAGGCGTGAGATGACGACTTGACTCGACGCTTAGACGACCATGGACGACCGACTTGACCATTGACGACCCATATGGCAACTTACGGACAGCAAGACGACTCGACGGACCATGAGACGACCTTAACCATTTGATAAGCAACCAACCAACTCGACCAACGACTCACGAGCTTAACGACCGAACAACGACATGACCATTCACAACCGACGACCAACTCAACTCGCACGACCGACATAACCATTTATAATTAAAGTAATGACTAGAATTCACTTGTGCATAGCTCTCATGTATTATATCTAAATGAACAAAGTAATGCTAGCCAAGTGGGGGTATCAACTAAGGGTTCTAATAGGTAATGCAAACATTGGATTTGGTTATGTATCTTTTGCACCAAGAATCGTTTTTAAAGCTTATTTTCAAAAGACTCATTTTGAATATCCCTTAGACAATCATTTCGATCATTCCATATTAAATTTTTAGTTAGGCATAGTTGATCAGGCTATGCATAAGTAAAACGGAATACTTTATGATCGACTCAACTGTTTAAGAAATATTCGACTCGTTTGAAAATACGTAGGTTATAGCAAAAATTCTCTATAACCTTGATCTCTGATACCATTTTTCTGTAACACCCCGACTATAGCGGAAACTCGAGATGCCACAGAACGACATGGTACAAAAGATTTAAGTATAAAACATCAACATCAAATTTCAAATGCCATTCAAATTCAAAAGGTTACAAGTTCAAGTTGACGTTTAATAAACATTACACAACCAAAATCATAATCAAAAGATCAAATGTTTGCATTACTAGTCCAAAATGCAACAATTAAACACATCATCCATGAAGCGGTCCAAAAAGCTAACTTACTGCCCTAGACCTGAAAAGCATGAAGAAAAAGTGTCAACTACGAGAGTTGAGTGAGTTCATAGGATTATGCTAACAACACACATATAGTTAATCCAATTCAAGAATGAATATGTCATAAAATTTCCAAGAATTCCATCATACTGTCCATACCCAAACCGTATGTTCAATCAATAATTGTCATCTATAATATAATATCAATACCTCTGGGTCAATGGTAAGACTACCATGACATAATTTGATGAGATTGTTCTTGAGCCACTACTAAGACCGGTTATGTCCCAATAATCAGATATATTGTCCCAAATGATAAGATAATGATAAGCACATGCTGTCAATCACGTGCATAAAGATAACCAAGGGTTGTGCCATGGAGACGCCCATAAATATATATAGTAGTTAGAGCACCGCGAGGCCAGACTGGCCATGAAGGTGACCACAAAGGCAGACCAAACATCCCACCGTTACCTATAATAGTGGATGAGGGGACAAGTCCTAGTTGCGCAACCCTCTAACTACAGGCCTCAAATGAGTTAATAGTAGTGTACAGGGGACCACCGTTTGACAGTACTCAAGCTCATCATATAACATATAACACGTTGAACATACAATATAATTCCCATATCATTATCATTAATTCAAAGAATCATTTCATAAGACAAAGTCATTTTAATTAAACATGCTTTTCACCCCGAAAGTAAACACATAAAAGAGTTTGAAAGGGGGCTATGACTCACTTGATTAGAGAGTGAAAGGGGCTGATCAAACGCGATTCCTTCGCTTAGATTTGTTGCGCCTCAAGCAAGCCTAAACCATAACGTATATATTCACGGCGTAAGTTCGCGTGACATGAACTAGTGAGCTAGATCATGAGATGTATACTAGTAGACTTGCCCATCTTTGGTTGTTATTAGATTATGGAATTTAAGTGCATTATGATGTTCTCATTGTTTGGGTATAAGGGATTTGGTGGTAAGAGTCGTTTTCTCATTATACGTTTTTGTACGTTTATTGGAATTTCGGTACTTTGGCTTTGGTTTATATGATTTCCATTGTATATTTTGCTTAGTAATAATATTTGACATTAGTGGTATTATAATATTAATATTTATGTATATTTTGATTTGTAATTATATTTGACATTAGTGGTATTATAATATTAATATTTATGTATATTTTGCTTAGTAATAATATTTGACATTAGTGGTATTATAATATTAATATTTATGTATATTTTGCTTAGTAATAATATTTGACATTAGTGGTATTATAATATTAATATTTATGTATATTTTGCTTAGTAATAATATTTGACATTAGTGGTATTATAATATTAATATTTATGTATATTTTGCTTAGTAATAATATTTGACATTAGTGGTATTATAATATTAATATTTATGTATATTTTGCTTAGTAATAATATTTGACATTAGTGGTCTTATAATATTAATATTTTATGTATATTTTCTGATTTGTAATTATATATTTAATTTAATATTATTTAATTAATTATTTATTCATTTTATTGATTTATTAATTAAATAATTCCTTAAAAATACTTTTAAGTGTCATAATTGCCTTTGTAACTTATGGATAATTTCATTTGAATTATCTTCTGATATATATGCTCCTTAATTTATAATTTCATGATTTATACTTTTATTTGTGTATTTTCCATTTATTTTAATAATAATATCTAATTAATTATTTTTACTTAATTATTTATCTTTAAATTATGTAACACATGTCTCTTGCCTTTTAACTATTTTTCTCTAGTAGGTTTTAGTTATTTTTATCAATGGTTAAGATGATTTAACTTCATTCTTGATTTACATAATTTATTTATTGATTTTTATGTCTTTTAATTACCATTTAAATTCAATAATTCATGGAAATTCTTAGAAATCATCACTAAACATTTTGGTCAAAAATCTCAGGCCTTTTAGGCAAGTTTTATCAATACAAAATCATATCAATTCAACCTCTCTTGTGTCTTGCTCATTTTGAGGGTTTTATGATTAAAAATCGTTTACCGAAATAGTGATTTTAGCCTCATTTCTTAAGTAATTTAAGTGCTTCAAAATGGATTTTCATTCTTGTTTCATTATTTCCATAAATTTCATCATATTTTGGTGTCCAAAATTGTGATAGTGGTGGTGGTGTGATATGTGCAATTTGGTGCTTTCGGTTAGTGATTATTTGACCCGAAAAGGTGATTTTTGAGCTTATTGTCGTCATGAACCAATAGATCTGAGTTTTATACTTTTATTTCAACTTATTTCCAGTAGGTTTATCATATTTTCTTGGTCATAAGGTTATGGTGCATGTGTGTGCTCAAAATGCATTTTTGCGTGTTTTCGGTTTGTGATTTCTAGCTTATTTTAACATGTTTTGATTCAAGCTTTATATCCTTGATATTTTATCAATTTTTCCAGAATATTAACATTAACATTAACATATTTTTCACCAACATTAACATTAACATTAACATTAACATTAACATTAACATTAACATTAACATTAACATTAACTTAACATTAACATTAACATATTTTTCACTTATAACAAGTCCATATCCACCTCATAATCCAACAAAAGATCCAACTTTCTTAAATCTAGCATATATGCATTCAAATCAACACTTTTTACTATCAACTTTTATAGATCTAACATTCAACAATATAAAAACTTCTTTTGATTGAAAAATCTCAGAATATACTCTTCAAAAATATACAAAAACTTATAGATCTATCAACAAGAAAGTCACTTTAAAAGCTACTAATCTATAACAACACTTTTGGGTCTTAAACTTGTTGAATCCTTGGATCTTTCTTATTAGATTCGACATGCATGAGCATGGAAAGAAAAATCCTATCAACTTTGCCCTCATTAAGTGTATATTACAAAGAAAACAAGAAGAAAGTATGAGTTTTTGATAAAACCTTTGAATATAAATAAAAACGAGATTAGATCTAGTAAAAAGGATGAAGATTATACCCTCTTGAACTTGGTTTTGGATGATGAAAGAGGGCAGATTTTCGTGGCCTTCAAACCTTTATAATACCTTCAATCTAAGCCTAAAACAACCCTTGAACCTTGCTTGTATTAACCCTTTATTAATCTAACTTAAAAATTATTAAAAAAAAAAAAAAAAAAAAAAAAAAAAAAAAAAAAAAAAAAAAAAAAAAAAAAAAAAAAAAAAAAAAAAAAAAAAAAAAAAAAAAAAAAAAAAAAAAAAAAAAAAAAAAAAAAAAAAAAAAAAAAAAAAAAAAAAAAAAAAAAAAAAAAAAAAAAAAAAAAAAAAAAAAAAAAAAAAAAAAAAAAAAAAAAAAAAAAAAAAAAAAAAAAAAAAAAAAAAAAAAAAAAAAAAAAAAAAAAAAAAAAAAAAAAAAAAAAAAAAAAAAAAAAAAAAAAAAAAAAAAAAAAAAAAAAAAAAAAAAAAAAAAAAAAAAAAAAAAAAAAAAAAAAAAAAAAAAAAAAAAAAAAAAAAAAAAAAAAAAAAAAAAAAAAAAAAAAAAAAAAAAAAAAAAAAAAAAAAAAAAAAAAAAAAAAAAAAAAAAAAAAAAAAAAAAAAAAAAAAAAAAAAAAAAAAAAAAAAAAAAAAAAAAAAAAAAAAAAAAAAAAAAAAAAAAAAAAAAAAAAAAAAAAAAAAAAAAAAAAAAAAAAAAAAAAAAAAAAAAAAAAAAAAAAAAAAAAAAAAAAAAAAAAAAAAAAAAAAAAAAAAAAAAAAAAAAAAAAAAAAAAAAAAAAAAAAAAAAAAAAAAAAAAAAAAAAAAAAAAAAAAAAAAAAAAAAAAAAAAAAAAAAAAAAAAAAAAAAAAAAAAAAAAAAAAAAAAAAAAAAAAAAAAAAAAAAAAAAAAAAAAAAAAAAAAAAAAAAAAAAAAAAAAAAAAAAAAAAAAAAAAAAAAAAAAAAAAAAAAAAAAAAAAAAAAAAAAAAAAAAAAAAAAAAAAAAAAAAAAAAAAAAAAAAAAAAAAAAAAAAAAAAAAAAAAAAAAAAAAAAAAAAAAAAAAAAAAAAAAAAAAAAAAAAAAAAAAAAAAAAAAAAAAAAAAAAAAAAAAAAAAAAAAAAAAAAAAAAAAAAAAAAAAAAAAAAAAAAAAAAAAAAAAAAAAAAAAAAAAAAAAAAAAAAAAAAAAAAAAAAAAAAAAAAAAAAAAAAAAAAAAAAAAAAAAAAAAAAAAAAAAAAAAAAAAAAAAAAAAAAAAAAAAAAAAAAAAAAAAAAAAAAAAAAAAAAAAAAAAAAAAAAAAAAAAAAAAAAAAAAAAAAAAAAAAAAAAAAAAAAAAAAAAAAAAAAAAAAAAAAAAAAAAAAAAAAAAAAAAAAAAAAAAAAAAAAAAAAAAAAAAAAAAAAAAAAAAAAAAAAAAAAAAAAAAAAAAAAAAAAAAAAAAAAAAAAAAAAAAAAAAAAAAAAAAAAAAAAAAAAAAAAAAAAAAAAAAAAAAAAAAAAAAAAAAAAAAAAAAAAAAAAAAAAAAAAAAAAAAAAAAAAAAAAAAAAAAAAAAAAAAAAAAAAAAAAAAAAAAAAAAAAAAAAAAAAAAAAAAAAAAAAAAAAAAAAAAAAAAAAAAAAAAAAAAAAAAAAAAAAAAAAAAAAAAAAAAAAAAAAAAAAAAAAAAAAAAAAAAAAAAAAAAAAAAAAAAAAAAAAAAAAAAAAAAAAAAAAAAAAAAAAAAAAAAAAAAAAAAAAAAAAAAAAAAAAAAAAAAAAAAAAAAAAAAAAAAAAAAAAAAAAAAAAAAAAAAAAAAAAAAAAAAAAAAAAAAAAAAAAAAAAAAAAAAAAAAAAAAAAAAAAAAAAAAAAAAAAAAAAAAAAAAAAAAAAAAAAAAAAAAAAAAAAAAAAAAAAAAAAAAAAAAAAAAAAAAAAAAAAAAAAAAAAAAAAAAAAAAAAAAAAAAAAAAAAAAAAAAAAAAAAAAAAAAAAAAAAAAAAAAAAAAAAAAAAAAAAGAAGAGTAAAAGTGGTTCAAAAAAAAAAAAAAAAAAAAAAAAAAAAAAAAAAAAAAAAAAAAAATAAAAAAAATATAACTATGGCTTGCGAGATCAACGGCAACATAACTAGCTCATATATAATATTTAAAAAGTAGGGTTGTTACAATTACAAGACCGTGATATTGGCCCATACGTGTTATAAAAATTATATTATAGAAAATGATTGAGTAACTGTAGTAACAGGAAAAACGTATATACAAAACCTTAAGTATAATGTACGGTAAACAGTGTCGGTGGCACAGTGTCGGTGGTTATCTAATAATTCCATTAATAGGACAAAGCCGACATACTTTATGGAAAGTAGGAATACTCGTGAAATTTTCACAAGCTATATTTGATTTATTAGTTGAATAATGTTACTAGTAAACATCCGACAAAACTTTTATGGATATATATGTAAAACGTTGCTTTTTCCATCGATTCTTTCTCGGTTTGGCTTGAAACTTGCTAGAACGTAATAACTAGATTTAAGATACCTTAATATGGTTTTAAATTTCAAAAAATAACACTTAAAAATTTTATAAAAATGCAGCCCCCAAATAGTGAAAATGTCAACTTCAATATAGTAATTTCCAAGGATTTTTCATGACAAATCTTTAAGTTTTAACTTCCAAATGACACCACAACTTCTAGCTACCACTTGTAACATCCAACACATCACAAATTGCATGAATTACAGCTAATTTGATGATTCATAGCACACCAAAACCGGACTTATATTGGAAGTTTGATGAATATGCATAAATTTTATCATATTTAATTCCATTTCATTTACTATAAATACTAGCCTTAAGTTCTCATTAAAAACTCACACCTTAAACTTCATTCTCTTTCTATTTAGCATTCTATAAGTCTAAAATCATCTTCCCCCTTCTTGTTATAAGTTTCAAAGAACACTTGATTGTTCTAGTATAAGCAAAGTCGCTTTGATCTCAAAGTTCGCCGAAAATCGTCAAGAGAAGTTGTTATCAACAAATCTCTCTAAGATCTTCAAAAGTTCTAGTTATAATACTCAATTTGGGTTGGGAATAATCTTCAATTATTAAGTAAACAAGTCCAAGTCTTGAAAGAATTTCATTTGAATCAGAAGTCGTGTTCTTCGTACGTCGAAAGTTTGATCTTAGAGTTCATAAACTCTCCTTTCTTGTAAGTATTTTTATAAAACCTTACTATACTTTGCTCTATGATTTTAGAAATATATGTTATGTATTGAAATGCTTGTCAACTTAATTTTATACTCAATTGATACATAATTGCATTTAAATACGGTAACTATCGCTTTTATATATGAATATTGAAATATTGTTACTATTGCGAAAAATGAATTATTAGCGAAAGTACGAGAAATCGTAAAACTTTTATTAAATCATTTTAAATACTTATTATGGTATATAAACAAGGGCATAGTTATATACCTAACTATCCTAATTCATATAATTACTATTCACCATCTGTGAATTATTTCGTATTTTCGAATTATTTGATTTATGGATAGAATATATCCTTGATACGCTTTTAACCGCACAATGTTTCCGAAAGTGATTGCACCTTGGGCCTCTTTGGCTTATGCTAGAGGAATGGAAGGTAGTTCGCGAAAAGTTTGCATAAGCATTCACTAAGCAACTTAATTCGCCCCGGTATTCTTCACGACCCAAGGCCAACCCTAACACAACTTGGAAATAAAATGTTGGTTTTTCCTGCCATTTAAGGTATCTCTTCAATTGTAATCAATACATTTTGTATTGATTATAATACATACCATTCAAGGTATCTTTTCATATCTCTGCTATTGAAAACATCTATTCGTTACAAGATTAATACATTCTTCGTATTAATCCTATTATTTAAAATACTTCAAAAGGATTTAGAAATATCAGAGGAATACTTTATATATCCTACGGATACGTATTACATACGGAAAGTTACATTTTTACCCTACACTTTCAAAGGTATCATTTTTCGTCCTTATACTTTGGACATTTGACAATTTAGTCCCTCAAGTTTCAAAAATGACAATTTAGTCCCTTAAACTTTTATAACATAAATTACGTTGACAAGCGTATTAATAAGGTAACCTTATAGTTGTATATCTATATTTGGAATTTAGCATGAATATAAATCAATTCACATTGAAATTAGGTAATACGTAACGTTGCCAGTTGACTCGCTCGTCATCGTTAACTACATCAATCTCTTCTATTTTGCTGTTGAACTATCAAGAATAAGGTGAGTTTCGTACTCAATTGAGATTCGGGCTGAAAAGTGTACATGTTTGTTTAACTGTTGATTGTTGATTTGATTGATTGCATGATTAAATTGTTGTTATGGACATGTTAGCGCATTACTTATTATATAAGTCGCACCGTTAGCGCATTACTTATTATATAAGTCGCACCGTTAGCGCATTGTTAATTATTAACTATGTAAGCCGCACCGTTGTTGAATGTTATTGATTGTTATGGAACGTTGTTGAACGTTATATGAAATCGTTGTTGTTGAACGTTGACTTGTATTGAATTGTGATAATGTGAAACCTTATAGGTTTTCTTTGGACTTGATTAGATATTCTAATCCTCGCTTATCGTTAACGGTTGTATCCGACACGGTTATTCCTTGTTACTTGTCCCTACGAACTCACCAACTTTATGTTGACGCTCTTTAGTACACTTTTCAGGTAACCAAGTTAATCAGAGACAGAATGGATGAATAGATGCTTGCATTGCTAGGGTTTGGACTATCTTTGGACTTTCTGGATCCGTGATCCTTATTTCCCTTTAACGGGTTATGCTTAGGATCAACTACTATCGTTTGAACATTTTTCTTTTAAGTATGGATTGAGTGTGTATTTTGATGAATGTTGATTATTGTAATGAGCTTGTGGATTGTTTCAATCTATTGAATGCATATAGTTTGACTCTACATAATTCCCATGTCATGTTGTGCTTTTCTAAGTGATACCCCATGATTCCGCCATGTTGGGGTGTTACATTTTCTTATCAGGATGTTTCCCTTTGCCTTTGTAATTACCTTTTCCCTTGGAACTTTGACCATGCTCAACAAAGTTAGCCTTAGCAAGTCCCTCAACATGACCACCATTTTGAGCAACTCTGTTGTCTTCCTCAATTCGAAGACGAACAACAAGTTCTTCAACGGTCATTGACTTTCGCTTATGCTTAAGGTAATTCTTAAAATCCAACCAACTTGGGGGCAACTTTTCAATTATTGAAGCAACTTGAAATGTTTCACCAAGAAGCATTCCTTTTGATAAAATATCACTGATAATGATTTGTAACTCTTCAACTTGAGTTACAACAGTTTTTGAGTCAACCATTTTGAACTCTAAGAATCTTGCCACAATGAACTTCTTAGTTCCGGCATCTTCAGTTTTGTACTTTTTATCCATAGATTCCCACAGTTCTTTGGCAGTAGTTATCTTACAATACACATTATACAGTGAATCAACTAGGCCATTTAACACATAGTTTTGGCAAAGATATTCGGAATGCTTCCATGCATCAACTGCACTCACTACCTGAACATCAGTACACCCTTTAGGAATTGTAGGGGATGTCTCATTCAAGAATCTCGCAAGATTCACAGTAGTGAGGTAAAACAACATCTTTTGTTGCCATCTTTTAAAGTTTGAACCAGAAAATTTTTCTGGTTTTTCAGCATGGTTGGCTACAATTTGGGCAGCTTGGGTACCCACCAAAGGTCCCATGTTTGTGGAGACAGTATGTCCCACAGATTGAGAAACAGAAGCTCCAACAGTGTTGGTGGTGGTAGAAGCAGAAGTACCATTAGTAGAGAAGTTAAATTCAGTAGCCATTTCTGAAATAAAGTAGCAAAGTTTTACTCAAAAACTTGCATTTACAGAAATATAAAAGATAAACTAAAGAAAACAACTTTACAGAAAAGTAGATAATAACAAAAGTTTTTCAATCTGAATCAGTTTGAAAAACAAGTTTTTGTAATTCAAATTTGTAGAATGGTGAAGAAGCTGAATCAGTTTTAAAACAATTTTTGTAATTCAAATTTGTAGAATGGTGAAGAAGCTGAATCAGTTTTAAGATTGTAGGAAAACCATTCAAGAAAATAACATTTTATTAATAATACATTCGAATTACAACAGAATATTACAACTAAATTAACAACTAAGTAATCAATACAAGAAAGAAAATAAAACAAAAACATAAAACAGTTGAAAAACAAGTTTTTGTAATTCAAATTTGTAGAATGGTGAAGAAGCTGAATCAGTTTTAAGATTGTAGGAAAACCATTCAAGAAAATAACATTTTATTAATAATACATTCGAATTACAACAGAATATTACAACTAAATTAACAACTAAGTAATCAATACAAGAAAGAAAATAAAACAAAAACATAAAACAGGAAAGAAGAAGGCAAAAACGGGCTGAGGGTTCTGTTAAACAGAGGTCCCTTAAAACTGATTTCGGGCCACCCAAGTGAACCCGTCAGTTTCTCAGGGTACAACAGCAACTGTTGTTGTGTTTCAAGATTGTAAGATGGAAGTGTTGGTTTTTCTAATGGTTATGCTTAGGGATGAGATCGGTACCGGAACCGTACCCGTACCGAACCGGTTAATACCGATACCGAAATTGGGCAAAAACAAAAACCGAATACCGTACCGAAAAATATTGTTCGGTACCGGTACCGGTTTTTTCGGGAAATACCGATTGAATACCGAAAATTAGCTAGATGTTTAAGAAGTGTGTCCAATTTGTTTCCTTTCGTCAACTTTTCTAACCCATTATTTTGATGCTCTTATTAAATTCATAATGTTTTTTCTCAACTTGCCTATATCATTTGTTTCTCATGCTCCAAAACAATAGTTGTTTGTATTCTTAAACATTTCCTGCATGAAGTGGCTTTTTGAAAGAAATGATGAAAGGATTAGGTAACTATTATGGCATGTCAATGGGTGAGGTCAGGAACCACATTCACTAACTTATGTGATCTAGATGGTGAAATCTGCTTAACCAAAAAAGTAAGAAGTTATCAAATAAATTAACCCATTTAGACATATCAATATGTGGGTCAATGAATGATAAATCTGGGTTGTCGATATTTATAAAGAAGAAGAAAATTGTTTCAAGTTTTGTTTTTCTGATTTTGAACTCCTATTTTAAGTTGCATAATGAATTCCATTACTTTTTAGTAGATGCAAAGCAAAATTTTCATCTCAAATAATAACGTGTGATTGGAGCATGTTTAAGTCTTTTGGCATGATGTATTAACCATATCTGAGTCACTTTTATTCATGCCTACAGAAGATGTAATGGCACATATACATTCGGTATTTATTTCGGTATCGGTTTTTCGATATTTTCGCTCATCCCTAGTTATGCTGCATGAACCACTACTTCATGTAGAAATAAAACGCCACATTACGCCTCATCGCCCCCGACCCCGGTCCCGGGCGCGTCGGGTGCTTCGCACCCTCCTTGCCCACTTGGGGTGTGGCCCCTTATAAGGAATTATTATTCCTCCAACACTCCTCTTTATAAACACACTTAATGTTTATACTTCTACCAATGTGGGACAAACCCACATTAGTTAAACACACTTTCAACTTCATTTTAACATATCTATTCACTTAAATATTTTATGTTATATTATTTAAACATATTAAATAATAAATATACATAAAATTTCCAACAACATAAAAAGTATGAAACATACTATTCCTAAGCACGGTCCAATCTACCAGCCATCATGTGCAAAACATATAGTCGTACCTCCATGATTTTTAATTAGGAACACGAACATTGAACAATCTATTAATGACCTTAGGTAGTTACAAACTCAGTTTGTCCAAATAAAGAAACAATACAACATAGAAACTCTCCATATAATGATAAAAGATGGACACTTATTGTAATAGAGAGCTGCAGTACATCACAACACACACCCTATACAGTATTTAAGCAGAGAATCTGTTTCTGTCGTGAGGTGAAAGATAGTCGATATCAGGGCCAAGGGGGATAATACCAAACGGGTTAATGGACGGATGACTTCCGTAGTAATGTTTCTTGATATGCTCCATGTTAACAGTGCTACTCATACCTGGGATTTGAAACAAGTCTTTTGTGTAGTTGAAAAGATTTGGAAACTCAAGTAGCAATTTCTTGTTGCACTTGAAGTGAACTGAATAAACCTGCACATAATAATTTCTAATAATATTCACGCGGTTCATTCCACAGATAAATTTAATCAAACAACTTTGTCAAAAAGAAACTTAAGCAGGATAAACGACATTTCTTTTCTCCAACCCCTTTTTAAGTAAATTGTGCCAACAGAACACTGAAATCAGACATTTAGAACACAATTGTAACAAATAATGGCATGTTAATTACACATATAAACATAGTGAAATGTTCATTTGAAAACTAAAATTTGTGTGAAAACCAGAAACGGATCAAACACACTATGATTTAAAACTTAACACAATGTGTTTATAGCTGCCCACCACCATCATCATCTCTCTCTCTCTATCCTCCTCCTCCGGCGACGCCATGGCAGACAGTAAGGCAGCGCACGTACCGTATCAAACCACCACACTATCTCTTGGATCGCCGACCATCAAATTCACAACATTCCCATATGCGTCCGGCTTTCAACCCCTTTACAAATGCCTCGAGATAGGCTACCGAGAAGGGCGAAGCCCCCTGAACGGCGCAGCCGTTCGATTAAGGCTTCGCCCGTATTGTATCACAATTTCCGGTGGTGGTAGTGGTGGTGGTGGGCAGCTATAAACACATTGTGTTAAGTTTCAAATCACAATGTGTTTGGCCCGTTTTCAGGTTTTCACACACATTTTAGTTTTCAAATGATCACAACCCTATAAACATAACTTAAATATAATTAGATATTTCTGCTATGCATCTGCTTGACACCTATTTGGGGAATTAAGCAGAAGAAGGTCATGTGATTGTCTACCTCCATATATGATTCTAGTATTCTAATATCACAAATGTACAATACAACAATATTTGGTTTAGCCTAAATATTCAATGTTCATAAATTTCAAGTATGACATATTGGTGCACCTTTTGGAATTTTATCAAGGGTATACTGCCTTATCGGCTCACCGAAGGAAACTGATTGTTACGGCTATTGGACTATAATTCTACCTTTACATGTTATAATAGTCGGTTTGAAAATACACATCCAAACACACCATCAATAGTTAATTCTTCCTAGGCAACACAACATGAAAGATTACCAAAAATACCAGAGGAAAAAGAAAGAGATCATTAACCATCACTTCCTAATCCATGTAGTACGCTATTGATACAGACAAGTTCTACCTATATAACATGAGTGAAATGTAATGCGAAAGGCAACATTTCATACCTCATCAAACCTTATGAGGGTCACGAACAAACGAATATCTGCCTCAGTTAGAGAGCTCCCACATAAGTATCGCTGTTTACCGAGTATTTCTTCACATTTGTCTAGAGCGTTGTATAAATCTTTAGCAGCCTACATACTCAACATATATACAAATATAAATTACAGAAACATGATATTTACACAAAGTATAACAACCATTATACCTCCTCATAAGGCCCTTGCTTTTTTGCAAAGCCACATTTGTAAACACCATTGTTTATCCCACTGTAAATCCAGCCATTAAATTCGTTGATTTGGCTTTGTAAGTGAGATGGGTAAAGATCCAAGGATGGATTCTCTGCTATTTCATTGAATTCGGTATTGAACATGCGAATGATCTCCTCACTCTCGTTATTCACAATAGTCCGTAGTTTCTTATCCCACAAAACCTGTCACCAAGCACAAAAACAATTATATAATAGCTGTATAAACACACATGATTCTTGTCTGTGACTAGGGGAGGAATGAAGGTAATATCCATACAGGAACTGTGTATTTTCCAGAGTAGTTTTCACTGGCAAGTTCGTATAATGCTCTTATGCTCTTTGCTCCATTAAAAGGATCTGGTTCAGCCCCTGGTTGCTCTGTGTTAGTATCGGGGAAGACCCATCCCATGTGCTCATCGCTTTCCTTAGTTCTCTCCCATATGGGTTTAACTGACTGAAATTTGCAGGAGTATCAAAATATCACTGCAGCTGTCAGAGTTTGCAAATTGGGTGTACTGGGCAAATGGGCCGACATATTAAATAGGCTGGAGTCAAAAAGGTCAACCTTTGATATGAGTCCAGTCAAATCAGGTTGATCCCTTCCTTTTTTCTTTTTTCTTTTTTTTTGTTATTTATCAATGAACTAAATATGAGTTACAAAAGTGCTTTTAGATTAATACTCTACTTTTTGACAAATTAACTCAGGAGCTTGAAACACTTTGGGTGAATTTTGGACTTTTATTTTTTTTGCCAAGGTATTAAATTTATCCATTAGAAAAGATAAACAACATAAAGCAACACATCTTAAGTTAAATGAGTCCAAAGTGTCACCTCTACCAACTCTAATAGATATTATAAACATTAGGAAGATTCAAAAATAGAAAAAATACCGTGAAACCGATGGCCTTATCAAGTCCTTTTATTTTTAAGTATGCAAGGCACCTGGAGGCCCAAGGACAAGCATATGACACATACAAATGATATCTTCTGGGCTCAGCTGGAAAAGTAGACTTTGGGTCTCGTGAGATGAAACTGCGGAAAGTTGAAGGACTTCTTATAAAGGCACCGGTATCTGACATTTCATCTAATGCGGAACGAGCCATTTGACGAGTGTTCTGCAGAATGAGCAAGCAGTGACACTCATTAGTTGGTATGATACATTAAACTTGAGCAAAGCTCATACATGTCAAGATTTACTAACTCCCACAATAGCAACACCTCCTGCAACCATGATAAACTAAAGGGTAACTGGATGTAAGATTGACTGATTATGGTTATGAATTTCTGATAACTTAGGTTCATAACAATCAGATTTGGATAATAGGGTAAAAATAATGGATGATCAGATAACCGTAAAACCATCAAGAAAAGTTGGTGTAGAGCAGTAGAGGTAAAGCCCATTCCTTTCTGTTGAAAAGACCCGGGTTCGAGTCACACTCACATCACTTTGTCGGATAGAGTGCAACGAAACATTGGGCTTTGTGTTTGATCCCGGGTCACAAGGGTTTACCGGCTCGCGTTGTTCCCACCCGATCGTGCAGATAGGTGGCGGACCTGGGTTCCCTCTATATGAGGTTCGAACTGCGGACAGTGGGTAGGTCCAGGGTAAATACATCCCTGAGCCAGCTAGCCGTTAAAAAAAAAGATAACCGATACTACTATCACTAGATTTTAACAACCGGTTATATGGATTTTCCAGTCGAAATAATCAACATGAAAGTTGCGCCTCAAAACTCAGTTTTCATGAAAGAATTTGTCATTTGTCGGCTAACAAATTTCTAACCTACAACACAATTGAAAATAGGGAAAAAGTAGCACAAATTGTTTCTTTGAATCTTGAATATAGTTCATGTCATATGCAGAAGTTTTGCAGCAAAACCTATACATATATGTAACAAGTATAACATCATACCTACTTTACAGATAATACATGTATTTCAAATCAGTTAAGAGGTTCATTTACATCACCTAAATCACACGTGACTAGGTTGAAAAACGATAAAGCAATACGATAATCCACATGAATATATTATATAAATATAAATATATATGTATAGTAAAACAAGAAGGAAGAAATGAAACCTGTAAAGAGGTAAAGGGAAAGAGGAGATGCTTGGAAGCAAATTTTGTGGGAATGAACATGCTGCTGATCATCACTCATGACTTCTTGTATAAAAAGCATTCTTTTTTGGCTGCACCGCTTTCCTTTTTTATATTATATTTTTATTTTATTTTATTTTATTTTTGGGTGATAAAGAAAGTTTTCTGTCGCCTAGTTGATGCTTATGTCACGAACGAACCAAATTTGAAAATCAATATACTCCGTATTATGTTTGTGTATCATGAATGGCAAAAAAGAAAATCCATATAACCAAATGTGTGCTAGAAACGATCACACGAATAAAAGATATACAAAGTTCATCCATATCAATATCATATGTTAATAAATAGATTGGTGACTCATTAATAAATTCAAAACATATGTCTTGTATATTTCGTTTCAATATGTTCTGAGATTTTATAATAAATTATATAATTTTGTCTAACTAAATAAAATGATAACATATAAACAATTATATAATAGCATGTTTAAAAATATTCAATATCATCATATAATGATAAAAAAAACATTACCTGTTATAAAAAAAAACATAAAAGAAAATCAAACATATAATCAAATGTGTGCTAGAAACGATCACACGAATAAAAGATATACAAAGTTCATCCATATCAATATCATATGTTAATAAATAGATTGGTGACTCATTAATAAATTCAAAACATATGTCTTGTATATTTCGTTTCAATATGTTCTGAGATTTTATAATAAATTATATAATTTTGTCTAACTAAATAAAATGATAACATATAAACAATTATATAATAGCATGTTTAAAAATATTCAATATCATCATATAATGATAAAAAAAACATTACCTGTTATAAAAAAAAACATAAAAGAAAATCAAACAAAATATAATCAATGAATAATATATAGAAAAACTTTGGTAAAAGAAATATATATATATATATTAGACGTATGTAAAATTTTACATTTAATCAAACAGTATATGTGTATCTAAAAAAACACCAAGTATAGAGCATAATTTGAACTTCTAGCTAAAAGCAAATGTTAAATCAAAATCACATAAATAACTAAAATATCAGCTTTGTTTATACTACATAAAAAATCAGATCGATAAATAAATTATCATCTTGAAAAAAACCTTATACGATTATACATGAAAGAATGTCACTTTTAAACAGATATAATAAAATGAATATCAAAAATTTAAAACAGAATCAAAATATATATAAGAATAAACTTTACCTGAATTAAAACCATAATCGTTTTTGAGCGGTTTTACTTTTCATAATTTATAGTTTTTTGTACGAAAAAAATGATTAGAATATTTAGATATTAGATAATTACTAAAATTTGAAAAAAATTCATATATTAAAAGAATGAACTTGTTTTAGTAGATTTATACAAAAATAATATTGATAGTGATTTACGGATATAAAACAAAAAAAAGAGTAAATTACACTTTTCGTCCCTAAACTTGGCACGTTTTTCACTTTTCGTCCATAAAGTTTAAAAATTACAATTTTGACCTTAAACTTGGCAGAATTTTACAATCGACGTCCTTTGGCCATACGGCGTTAAGTTTCCGCCGTTAAGTCCCACACGTGCAAAACACGTGAGGGACTAAAAGTGCAAAAGGTGTCTAGTTCAGGGACGAAAACTGAAATTTACATTATATATTGTCATCATCTTCATCTTCTCCGACTGAGTGGCCGGAAAATTCGCCGGAAAACTTAAAATGTCGATATCTCACTCGTTTCTTCGAATTAGACCACGAAACCACCACCAAATTTCTCAAAATTAATTTCCGCATGAATCCTAACCAAAAGATTTCAGATTCAACACTTGCCGGAAAACTCAAAATCTCGCCGGAAAACGAACTGCTGACCAAACTCAACGAAATGAAGAAATCATCACATCAACATGCTTAGAATTCTATCGCGAATAAAACCTTGTGATTTCCAGATCGATTTGAGACAGAAGATCAGTAACATGAAACCATGACGTTTTGTTGCTTGATCTAAATCCAATGTGGAGTGTATCACTAGACTTATGAGAGTCTTCTTTCTTGTTTTGGGGTTAAAAATCAATTTCTAAAAGTCTAATCTTTATGGAAGCAGTGTTGATGACCCAGAATTTCTGAGCTAGCGGATAAACTACATTGTAAGTCATACTTTTCCTTTCACGTATTTGGGTCTTAAGGTATTTATTCAAGAGTTGGAAACTAGTATTTGATTTAGTGGAGGCACGACTCTCGTTATGGAAGACCTCTGTTTTATCTAATTGGAGGGCGGGTTACTCTATTACGCTCGGTTTTTGTGACCACGGTATTTTGAGTTTTCCGGCAAGTGTTGAATCTGAAATCTTTTGGTTAGGATTCGTGCGGAAATTAATTTTGAGAAGTTTGGTGGTGGTTTCGTGGTCTAATTCGAAGAAACGAGTGAGATATCGGCATTTTAAGTTTTCCGGTGAATTTTCCGGCCACTCAGTCGGAGAAGATGAAGATGATGACAATATATAATGTAAATTTCAGTTTTCGTCCCTGAATTAGTCACCTTTTGCACTTTTAGTCCCTCACGTGTTTTGCACGTGTGGGACTTAACGGCTGAAACTTAACGCCGTATGGCCAAAGGACGTCGATTGCAAAATTCTGCCAAGTTTAAGGTCAAAATTGTAATTTTTAAACTTTAGGAACGAAAAGTGAAAAACGTGACAAGTTTAGGGACGAAAAGTGTAATTTACTCCAAAAAAAAGAACTAAGTGATAGAAAAAATAGTTTTATTGATTATAAAATGTAATAGATTGGACTTTAGATAATTTATTAATAATAAAGTTTATTTTTAAAAAGATAAAGATGGAAATAGAAAGAAAAAAAAAGAAAAAAAGGAGGAAGAGAGGAAAAATATAATTTCAAGGGTTTTAAGAGATGATAAGTGTACCCTCAACCTCCTATATTAGTTATATCTGTCTTGCAAGAAATTTCGGTATCAATTAGTAATTGGATCTATATGCAATGTATCTCCTGATATAGCAAGAATCTGTATTTGGTTTTTTCCTTAATGTCACTCCTATGCATTAAAGTAACACTATAGACCAAAGAACATAAACCCTGAAAATGTTCATCTTTGTTAATCATAATCCTTACTTTTACAAACTTCGATATGACATTACCATTCTTTTTTAGGCCTTTGCCAACCCTTTCGTCGACCACTCGTCCACCACCTCTTCGATGAGGAAGAGGTTGGCACGGAGCTCATCGACAGGCTCATCAGATAGTATATTTGATAATATTTAAGACATGAAATCGATAGAGTTTCTTTTATTTTACTTGCGAACATGCTAATATGAGGCTCAGTGGATAGAAAGTTGGGATTGTAACTAACAATAGATGCATGACATGTTACATTTAAATTGGGATAGGTTCAATACGAGCCACCGGGACACATACCAAATGGTTAGCTCTAGTAAGTGTGAGCCCAAAACCCTCCTCCATATCAACACTAGGTAGATTTCCATCTTTTCCGGCCTTCCGGTCAAAGCACTGTATCATGGCGCCAAGAGCTGTGTGTATCATAATCTGTGCAAGTGATATCCCGGGACACAACCTCCTCCCACTACCAAATGGTAACATTTGAAAGTGTTGCCCTCTCACATCAAACTCGTTCTCTTTATTTTACTTGCGAACATGCTAATATGAGGCTCAGTGGATAGAAAGTTGGGATTGTAACTAACAATAGATGCATGACATGTTACATTTAAATTGGGATAGGTTCAATACGAGCCACCGGGACACATACCAAATGGTTAGCTCTAGTAAGTGTGAGCCCAAAACCCTCCTCCATATCAACACTAGGTAGATTTCCATCTTTTCCGGCCTTCCGGTCAAAGCACTGTATCATGGCGCCAAGAGCTGTGTGTATCATAATCTGTGCAAGTGATATCCCGGGACACAACCTCCTCCCACTACCAAATGGTAACATTTGAAAGTGTTGCCCTCTCACATCAAACTCGTTCTCTTTTTCTTGGAATCTTTCCAGACGAAATTCATTTGGGCTTTCCCAATGATTTGGGTCTCTACCAAGGGCCCACAAATTGATAAATATGAGAGTTTTTGCTGGGATATAGTAACCCGCTACCATGAAATCTTCCGTTGATTGTCTTGCTAAAACTGGTAGAGCTGGATGGAGACGAAATGTTTCCTTCACGATTGCTTGTGGAGGTATGGAAGGTTTGGTATGTCCGATTCTTGCAAAAGTCTTTTTTTACCAACAACTTGATGGATTTCTTCAAGTGCCTTGTTCATGATTTTTGGGTGATTGATTAGTTTGTGATAAACACCATTCCATGGTACCTGCTGTAGTGTCTGTTGCAGCAAGAAAGAGGTCCTAAAATGAAAAGATCATAATTTTGTTAAGGGCGCGAGCCTTTTGAAAGTAATTGTACATTTAGAATGATTAGGTATCAAAAAATCAGCTGACGCAAAACATAGTGTATTAGATACCTAGATAGTTCAATTTGAGTAATCCGCTCTCAAAGTCATTTCCAAAATCAAAACTACGTATTTGATCAAAAAGTAATCAGATCATGAAATTTCATTTTGCTTATATCCGAACTCTTAGAATAAACATATGCAATTCCACGACAAAATAGTTTATTTTTCAAACAACAAATATTAGTAGTTAGTTAATATGTTTTCCCCAAGTTAGTAATCAAACGTCAATGCCCAGAGTTGAACCCGAGACCTAGAAGCTCTTTTAATGTTACCTGTAATGTTAAATAACGAGTTTGCAAAAATATAATTCCATTAATGTTACCAGGAAGAATGCTTTGATGTTTTCTCTGCTCAACTTGATCTCCATGCTATCTCTTCTTGTTCTATATGGAGTAGAATGTGGAGCAAGTCTTTCATTTCTCCACCATGCTTTCTTGCCTCCTCATGCTCTTTTATGATCCTTTCTATCATTACATCAAATCTTGCACGAAGCTTTTTCACCTTTTTCCCTAATCCCTGCAAGTCTAGACCCTTAAACAACCATATGTAATCTGGAAGGTTAAACGTACCCGATGCCTGAACCATATCAGCAACCAAGTTCATCATATCGTCTGAACTTTCCTCGTTATCATCTGTACATCTTTCACCCATAAGCATTCTTGATATCACATTGTTAGTCAACTTCATTAGCTCCTTCTCAAGATCCATAGCCTTCCCAATTTTGGCCTTTTTCGATATTGAATTTATAAAGTCACTAATCTCTTCATGCCTAACTGAACTAAGCATGTCAAGTGTTTTTCCATTTAGGAGATTTGACATAACTATCTTTTTCATGAACTTCCAGTATCGTCCATAAGGAGCAAAAACAAGGTCTTTTGATCCATAAGTTATGTAATCTGCTATTGAGTTTGAGGCTCTATCTAAAGACACATGCTCATGTGTTTTAAGGAATTCTTTTGCCATTTCCGGTGAACTAACAACAACACCAGGTTTAGAGCCCAAAAAAAGACTAAATATGGGCCCATAACGAGTCGAAAGCTTGTGAAAAGCTTGATGTGGGATGGGAGATAATAGCAGTAGGTGGAGATGTCCAATGATCGGAAGGGCAAACGGGGTAGGCAGAATATGTAGAGATTTAGCACAAGTGGATTTCAAAAACACCAAGAGTAACAAGGTGGATATGAGGCATGTAAGAAAGAAAAGAAAGTAAGCTTCCAAGTCAGTCATGATTAAGTAATGCACAAAAACACATATATAACACTTTATACAAATCATCAAACCTCATTTTGTCAATGAAAAGGATGTTACGTTTTCTACCAAATATGTACAAACCCACACTCTAATAAAACCATCCCTAAATATTTGGACAAAAATGATGGGTTTTACTTTTTTTAATAGTAGGGTCGACTTTGATTTGATCATAATTAATATTTGTGTTATGATATTTATTAGAGTTAATTTCAAGAATCATCCTTGTGGTTTACCAAAAAAATCACGTTTTGTCCTTATAGTTTCATAATGACACTGGTGATCCTTTATAGAAAGATAAGGTTTTAATTCGGTTCTTTATTTTAACGATTGTTAAATGGCCTCCGTTTTCTCTCTCACGTGCCTTACACGTGAGGGTATTTGTGTCATTCTCACTCATAAAGGACCACTAGTGATATTTTTTCCATTCCATTTGTCTTCTTCCTGAAACAAAATTCTTCAACATATAAAGGGGGAAAACACATATACCATAATCAACGTCCAAAATCTTTAACATCAACAAACTACCATCATCATTTTCTTATATGCATTTCCAAATTATCTTAAATCAAAAATACCTTCAACCTACAACATAAATTTCCACATATTAATAGTATATAGTATAGATATAGATTTATGGAAAAATACTCATAAACTCCATTTATTTTCTTCTTCTTATTTCCTGTTGTGGTTATCACATACTGTTAGTATGTGATCACGTTATAATAAACGCATGTCCGGAAGTAATTTAAGCCTACGGGGTCACACGAAATGACACGGTAACTCTATACTATTAATTATTATATTAAAGTAATATATTAATTAATTTGATCACGAAATGTTATCTTCGGCTGTGGGATCTATCATGTATGCGGTAAGATGCACTAGACCTGATATTGCGTTCGCGCAAAATATAGTTAGCCGCTATCAGCAAAATCCTGGAGAGGATCATTGGACTGCTGTGAAGAACATTCTGAAGTACATGCGTGCTACTAAAGAATTATTCTTGGTGTATGGAGGGAATCCCGATGCAAAGCTCAAAGTAACTGGATACTGTGATGCTGGATTTCAGACTGATAAAGATGATACAAAATCTCAGCCAGGATATGTCTTCACTTTAAATGGAGGTGCAGTAGATTGGAAGAGCAAGAAACAATCTACAGTTGTTATGTCTGCTACAGAGTCTGAGTATATAGCTGCTTCGGATGCAGCCATGGAAGCTGTCTGGATCAGAAAGTTTATTTATGGGCTTGACGTGATGCCCTCAAATAACTCACCTATGGATCTGTACTGTGATAATTTCGGAGCAATTATCATTGCCAATGAACCTGGAGTTCAGAAAGGTGCCAGACATTACCAAAGAAGATATCACTATGTTCGTGAGCGAATCGAATCACGTGAAATCAATTTACTCAAAGTTCATACAGATTGTAACTTAGCAGATCCTTTTACAAAGGCTTTGTCAAAAGGAAATCTCAATAATCATGCCGAGGGCATAGGTCTTAGATTTTGCTAGTTATATCATGTAAATCTGTGATTGGTATTTGGATAATGGGATGTTAAACGATTGTTATTTTAATAAATGAATTATGATACTTGGTATGAATGTTTCATTTTATAATAATTGTGTCCTATATTTGCATGTTTTAATCCATGAATATTTTTTGATATATTCTAAACGTCCATTGTCGATTAACTATATGGGAATACAGTTAAACTAAGACAAATGTGAGAGATTGGTTGAAATATTTAAGGGAATATTTGGAGATGGTCTGCCAAACTCACATGGTATTCAAGGAGGTGAATATCGGACTTTGTAAGTGCATGATTCTGTTGACAACAGCAACAGCGATTTGATCAGTATATGTTTATGTTTTGTAATATGTAATTATAGACTTATTGTATGTTTAAACTTGTTATTTGGACTTAAGTAATGTGAATGATTACATATTGATCAGAATTTTGATATGTTTAATGTTTACGACTTGTATGAGTGTAATTATAAATATCATACAGATACAAGTGATAAACTAGTCACGTTTTGAGTATTAAAGTATACTTAAAAGATGACAAGATGAAGTGTATACAAACTCGTGCTACAGTAACACGAGTTTGTCTAAACACGTGGCCATCACGTGTTTACCTCAAACACGTGCTCTTGTTCATTTATTTTAATTTTTTCCTTTGTCGTGTTTCGATGATGTCTGGAATACCTGCAGCTTCATCCAAAGAGGCCCAATACATTAATGCATTAATTCTTCACGATCATGAAGTCGGTCGTACCAATTCACCTCCAAAATTGATAAAACTTGAGAATTTCTGGAGTTGGAAAAAACGCTTTGAATCCTATATTCGCCTTACTGATTTCAACCAATGGGTGATGATTACTGAAGGATATGAGTGGCCAACTCATGAAGATGTTCATGGAAATGAGGTCCAATACAAGATTGGGGATATGACTGAAGTGTTGAAGAAAGAATATGCCATTGAAGGAAAGGCCTTGTCGAACTTAGAAATGTGTTTACCTCGGGACGCAATTCATCTTCTTGGAGAACATAAGACCTCTAAAGGTTTGTGGGATGCTTTAAACGCACACTGTGAAGGTGATGAGTTGATGAAAAAGGGAAGAATTAAATTGCTGAACAGACAATATGAAGTCTTTAATGGTTTGAAATCTGAAAGTTTAGATGATTTAATAACTCGTTTTAATCATCTGATTACTGAACTGGGATATTTTGGAGTTACATTTACACAAAATAAACTAGTAGATAAATTTTTGGATTCTCTGCCGAACAAATGGAATGACTTCGTGCATAGTCTTCAAGAAGAGAAAAATTATGAATCTTATACCTTGGCAGAGATTGTCTCAAAAGTAAAGAACAGGGAAATGAAGCGTAAAGCAAAAGATGAGCTTTCTGTTTTTTTCAATCTGAAGGTTCGAGATCGCTTTGTTGGCTTAATTTTGCTTCAAATCGTGCAAAATTTGGTGCAACTGTTCATCAAAACACGTGTTTACCTCAAACACGTGCTCTTGTTCATTTATTTTAATTTTTTCCTTTGTCGTGTTTCGATGATGTCTGGAATACCTGCAGCTTCATCCAAAGAGGCCCAATACATTAATGCATTAATTCTTCACGATCATGAAGTCGGTCGTACCAATTCACCTCCAAAATTGATAAAACTTGAGAATTTCTGGAGTTGGAAAAAACGCTTTGAATCCTATATTCGCCTTACTGATTTCAACCAATGGGTGATGATTACTGAAGGATATGAGTGGCCAACTCATGAAGATGTTCATGGAAATGAGGTCCAATACAAGATTGGGGATATGACTGAAGTGTTGAAGAAAGACGATAATATAATTAAGCAAACGGGTTATCACGAGAGGATTCCGCACTCTCGTCATAACTATAAGCGTTCTCGTTGACGATCAGTCCACAAGGACCTACAAGTGGTATCAGAGCCAATAGATTTTTTTTTTTTTTTTTTTCAATCTGAAGGTTCGAGATCGCTTTTTTTTTTTTTTTTTTTTTTTTTTTTTTTTTTTTTTTTTTTTTTTTTTTTTTTTTTTTTTTTTTTTTTTTTTTTTTTTTTTTTTTTTTTTTTTTTTTTTTTTTTTTTTTTTTTTTTTTTTTTTTTTTTTTTTTTTTTTTTTTTTTTTTTTTTTTTTTTTTTTTTTTTTTTTTTTTTTTTTTTTTTTTTTTTTTTTTTTTTTTTTTTTTTTTTTTTTTTTTTTTTTTTTTTTTTTTTTTTTTTTTTTTTTTTTTTTTTTTTTTTTTTTTTTTTTTTTTTTTTTTTTTTTTTTTTTTTTTTTTTTTTTTTTTTTTTTTTTTTTTTTTTTTTTTTTTTTTTTTTTTTTTTTTTTTTTTTTTTTTTTTTTTTTTTTTTTTTTTTTTTTTTTTTTTTTTTTTTTTTTTTTTTTTTTTTTTTTTTTTTTTTTTTTTTTTTTTTTTTTTTTTTTTTTTTTTTTTTTTTTTTTTTTTTTTTTTTTTTTTTTTTTTTTTTTTTTTTTTTTTTTTTTTTTTTTTTTTTTTTTTTTTTTTTTTTTTTTTTTTTTTTTTTTTTTTTTTTTTTTTTTTTTTTTTTTTTTTTTTTTTTTTTTTTTTTTTTTTTTTTTTTTTTTTTTTTTTTTTTTTTTTTTTTTTTTTTTTTTTTTTTTTTTTTTTTTTTTTTTTTTTTTTTTTTTTTTTTTTTTTTTTTTTTTTTTTTTTTTTTTTTTTTTTTTTTTTTTTTTTTTTTTTTTTTTTTTTTTTTTTTTTTTTTTTTTTTTTTTTTTTTTTTTTTTTTTTTTTTTTTTTTTTTTTTTTTTTTTTTTTTTTTTTTTTTTTTTTTTTTTTTTTTTTTTTTTTTTTTTTTTTTTTTTTTTTTTTTTTTTTTTTTTTTTTTTTTTTTTTTTTTTTTTTTTTTTTTTTTTTTTTTTTTTTTTTTTTTTTTTTTTTTTTTTTTTTTTTTTTTTTTTTTTTTTTTTTTTTTTTTTTTTTTTTTTTTTTTTTTTTTTTTTTTTTTTTTTTTTTTTTTTTTTTTTTTTTTTTTTTTTTTTTTTTTTTTTTTTTTTTTTTTTTTTTTTTTTTTTTTTTTTTTTTTTTTTTTTTTTTTTTTTTTTTTTTTTTTTTTTTTTTTTTTTTTTTTTTTTTTTTTTTTTTTTTTTTTTTTTTTTTTTTTTTTTTTTTTTTTTTTTTTTTTTTTTTTTTTTTTTTTTTTTTTTTTTTTTTTTTTTTTTTTTTTTTTTTTTTTTTTTTTTTTTTTTTTTTTTTTTTTTTTTTTTTTTTTTTTTTTTTTTTTTTTTTTTTTTTTTTTTTTTTTTTTTTTTTTTTTTTTTTTTTTTTTTTTTTTTTTTTTTTTTTTTTTTTTTTTTTTTTTTTTTTTTTTTTTTTTTTTTTTTTTTTTTTTTTTTTTTTTTTTTTTTTTTTTTTTTTTTTTTTTTTTTTTTTTTTTTTTTTTTTTTTTTTTTTTTTTTTTTTTTTTTTTTTTTTTTTTTTTTTTTTTTTTTTTTTTTTTTTTTTTTTTTTTTTTTTTTTTTTTTTTTTTTTTTTTTTTTTTTTTTTTTTTTTTTTTTTTTTTTTTTTTTTTTTTTTTTTTTTTTTTTTTTTTTTTTTTTTTTTTTTTTTTTTTTTTTTTTTTTTTTTTTTTTTTTTTTTTTTTTTTTTTTTTTTTTTTTTTTTTTTTTTTTTTTTTTTTTTTTTTTTTTTTTTTTTTTTTTTTTTTTTTTTTTTTTTTTTTTTTTTTTTTTTTTTTTTTTTTTTTTTTTTTTTTTTTTTTTTTTTTTTTTTTTTTTTTTTTTTTTTTTTTTTTTTTTTTTTTTTTTTTTTTTTTTTTTTTTTTTTTGGTTTGAAATCTGAAAGTTTAGATGATTTAATAACTCGTTTTAATCATCTGATTACTGAACTGGGATATTTTGGAGTTACATTTACACAAAATAAACTAGTAGATAAATTTTTGGATTCTCTGCCGAACAAATGGAATGACTTCGTGCATAGTCTTCAAGAAGAGAAAAATTATGAATCTTATACCTTGGCAGAGATTGTCTCAAAAGTAAAGAACAGGGAAATGAAGCGTAAAGCAAAAGATGAGCTTTCTGTTTTTCAACAAAATCCGAGTCTTTATCATGCTAATACTGATAATCTATTGTCTTCATCTTCCTCTACTTCTGGAAGTGGAACTACTGCTCTTTTATCCACTGAAACCATTCATCCTGTTATGGATCCTGATGGAATTGCTGGATACATGGTTTATGACAATTCGTCTGTAACTAAGAATAGCAGTGGATCAAGAAACAGTGGAAATACAACTGTTCGCTCGATGCCAATGAGTATGCAATCTGCTGAAGGACGTATGCAAGTATATGCTGCAATGTGTTCTGCTCATGAGGCATTTATCAATGGCAAAATTTCAGATCCAAGTTTGATTGATAAAGATTATGAACAAATTGATCCTGATGATTTAGAGGAAATGGACTTGAAATGGCAAATGGCTATGCTCACTATAAAAGCTCGTCGTTTTATGCAACGTACTGGAAGAAATCTTGCAACTGACAGGAATAGAGGATTTGATAAGTCGAAGGTTAAGTGTTATAATTGTGATGGTTTTGGTCATTTTGCTAAGGAATGTCAAAGACCAAAGCGTTTTGATAATTCTACGGCTAACCGTCAGAATTACAATCAGGGAGGTGTGCAAGCTGGAAATCAAAACAAATCAACCAAGGCTACAGAGCATGATGAAATGATCATTCAGGAACTTCCTACGGAAAATCAGGTTCAAAATCCTGAAAAAGCCATGGTGGCAAGACAGGAAGATGGTACTTACTTTTGGACAAAGGAGAATGAACCTGAAAATGCTTTACTAGTTGAGATTCATGATGAAATAGCTAACATGATTGATGACGGAGGTGTTGCGTTTGATTATGCTCTTTATACAAGTGAAGAGGCTGCTGCTACAGAAGCTGCATTAAAGTTTTTTGATGATGAAAAGGCTGAAAAAGATGAAAAGGATGCAGTGGAAGCAGTAAAGACTAAAAAGGTTGATATGAAGATCGATGAATCTACTGATAAGACAGGCAGCCAGAGTGATAAGCAATCGCTGAGCTCAAGTGCAAAATTGGATAAGGCTATTTCTACAGAAGCTGATGATTTTGATATTCCTGAAGGTATGACAATATCAGACTTTGTTGCGTATATGGCTGACTGCGATGATCGAGAGAAACAGGTAACTTTTTCTTATTTGACTGTTCATCGTATTTGCATGTTTGTTAAAGATTTGATGCAACAACATAGTATTGCCTCATCCAAGACTTTAGAGTTAGCCGCTAGCTATGAAACTATCAGCAAGGAACGTAGTTCGTTTTTCTCTAAGAATAGTGCTTTACTTGATCAAGAACGTCAATTTAAGAGTAGGATTAAGTCACTTGACAATGATAATGCTGCCTTAAAAGACAAACTGAAAGAAACAATTTTTAGGGAAAATCTGGCAAATGAAAAGATAGTCTTTCTTTCTAATGAAATTGGTAAGAAAGAGAAGGATTTAGCTGATGCTAGGGTTACAATTACTAAACATGAGACTACCTTGTCTAAATGGAGAGGAAGTGATCTGATAGCTTCCTTAGGTAAACCTAGACACTCTAAGGATAAAACAGGACTAGGAGCTGATTACACTGATGTGAGACCTCCTTTTAACAACAACTTAGACCCTGTTTATCCAGATTTGGCTGAGTCTGATTCTGCTAAACCAGTGCTTACTGACTATCCTAAGCCATCCGTCTCCACTGAACCTAAGCAAGTTAAGTTCATTCCTAGACAACTAAGTACCAAAAATCATAACATACCACAGTGTTAGGTCCAGTTCACCTGGAACTGGCCAGTCACCAGTTTCCAC
>CM067168.1:74438359-74443359 GCA_034093135.1 Erigeron breviscapus
CTATTTATAGCCACACATGTTATTTCCTAGGAATTAACGAAATACAATAAAATAAACAAAATAAATAATAAAGGAATCGAAGATTTAAAAGACCTCACCACTATAATTGATAAAGAACAAGTCACCACAATTATAGATAAAGGGGTCACTTCAAACCACCAAGATCAAAGATCCATAAAGGTAAATGAAGATTTTTGGATAAGAAATAGAGGCTGCTCTATTAATTTCATTCAGCATCAAAAACTGCATTACAATGAGAAAATAAGCCCCTATTTATAGCCACACATGTTATTTCCTAGGAATTAACGAAATACAATAAAATAAACAAAATAAAAGATAGATAAAGAATCCACCACCAAGATTCGTAAAGGACTGACCACCGGAATCAAGGATAAAGGAAACACTCCAACCCACCACTATGTTTGATAAATGCCTAGCCACCACAAACACAGATAAAGGAATCGAAAATTTAAAAGACCTCACCACTATAATTGATAAAGAACAAGTCACCACAATTATAGATAAAGGGGTCACTTCAAACCACCAAGATCAAAGATCCATAAAGGTAAATGAAGATTTTTGGATTAGAAACAGAGGCTGCTCTATTAATTTCATTCAGCATCAAAAACTGCATTACAATGAGAAAATAAGCCCCTATTTATAGCCACACATGTTATTTCCTAGGAATTAACGAAATACAATAAAATAAACAAAATAAAATAATAAAGGAATCGAATTTAAAAGACCTCACCACTATAATTGATAAAGAACAAGTCACCACAATTATAGATAAAGGGGTCACTTCAAACCACCAAGATCAAAGATCCATAAAGGTAAATGAAGATTTTTGGATAAGAAATAGAGGCTGCTCTATTAATTTCATTCAGCATCAAAAACTGCATTACAATGAGAAAATAAGCCCCTATTTATAGCCACACATGTTATTTCCTAGGAATTAACGAAATACAATAAAATAAACAAAATAAAATAAAAGGTTGTCATGGACAAAAGACAACCACTAATTTATTAACCAATAGGAAATGGACAGAGTAGGCTTCTAGGAACATTTCCCTCCAAGTGGTCCCATAATACCGTTAGGAAATGAATGTTGATGCACGCTCCCCTCCTTATCCACCAAAAAGCTGCCACGCACACACGCCTTATTGGTCCCACACAATCATGCGAGTGAAATAATCTTTATTACTTGAAACTGGTGACATAATCTGGAGCTATCACTGAAGACTTAGATCAGGAGCATCCTTCTGGAGACTACACTGGAGCTGGTCACTGGAGTGCTTCAGTGGATATCTTCACTGGTGAATCACTGCTGGTTGTCACTGGAGACTCTTTCCACTGGAGAAGTGTTACTACTGGCGACTGGACTAGTTCAGTAAAGACTTGTCTGAAATGGGCCACTACTGGCAGAATCAACATGGCTTGTTCAGATGGCATTATCAGTTCAGTCTCCTTCAGTTCAGTTGACTCCTCTAGTTCACTGGTGTCATCCAGTTCAGTGAGTCTGGACATTTCCACATCAATAAAAAACTGGCCAAAACATACTGTGATCTGAATCTAACACAATGTGTTTTAATTGTGTTTTTTAAAAACACATTGTTGTGTTTTTATTGTGTAATCTAAAAACACATTGTGTTAAGTTTTAAATCACAGTGTGTTTTTGATAGCACGTGAAAATTAAAAAATTGTTCAAACACACTGTGATATGAACTTAACACAATGTGTTTTCTAAAAAAAAAATTAAAAACACATTGTGTTAAATTCAGATCACAGTGTGTTTTGGCCAGTTTTTTAATTTTCACAAAAATTTTAGTTTTTAAATGATTACAACCCTTTATATCATTATTCCGTTAACATAAGATGAATACGAATATGACTATTTCACCATCACATATAAGATAACAAGATAGGGTTGTAAACCATTAATCCAACATGAATTATGGGTAACGTCACATCATTTGACTATATATCATGATGATTCAGAAATACCTATGCAATTTCTTAATAAAAGTTAGACTACTTTATTACTTTACGATCCGTCCTTATAAAGCGTACGAAAAAAGTACCCAAATGCATTAGTGAAATTAAAGGTATGAGGATGTATAACTTTTATTCTCCTTGAAAAATAGTGTTTACTGTAATGTAATTTATTCCATCTTTTAATGGAATGTGAATGTGAATTTAAGGGTCAGTGCCGTCTCCGAAGAATTATGGACCTCGACCGAGGAAAAAAAAAGACCCGGAGGATAAATGCAACAATTACAATTATATAAACTAAGATATAAACATGACGATAAGTGTTATTATATCAATAAACTTAACAAAAGTTATTGTTCAAAAAATTAAGAAAACAATGCATAATCATACTATTGTTGAAATAACATTCGTTTTATTTAGAACAATTTGGTAATAGCTAGCTGATGATTCGTGTAATTCTCCTAGCATTCCACATAGCAAATTGGTTATCAACTCTTTATAGTCTATAATCATACAGTTGATCGCAGATTCGCAGGCTTTAGCAGACAGCATACAGCAGCACAGGCAGTTTTTTTTTAAGAGGAGTAATATTATTATTTTTATCCATAAAAGATATGTAAGTGGGTTTTTTTTTGGTTAAGTACCATGGTATAATTTTTGGATAATTGTTAAGATTTGTAATGGGCTTAGTTAAGAACATATATATTTTTTATATATATACATAAAAAAATAAAAAAATTGGGCCCCCTAAAAAATCGGGCCTCGGCCGGTCGGCCACCTCGTCCCATGTCTAAGCCGTCCTTGTTAAGGGTAGCAAGGGAGCTCTAAGAAGTGGGCGACCTCGTAATGTTATAATGATTCTTTCACTTCTAAACGTTTTTTTTTTTTTTTTGGGGGTGCCGGGGTGGGATGACTTAAAAGTTAGTTCCAACTTTACAAGTAAGGCTGTGAATTTTAACCTTTGAATTAAAATTAAGGGTCAATATTCAAAAACGATTTTTGAATATTATTGATTTTAATTCAATGATCAAGATGACTCTAATTTTACTAGTAAAGTTGGAACTAACTTTTAAGAATCCTAAAAGTGTTTGGAGTATTTTAAGTATTTTTTTAGATATTTAGGATAATTAAGAAATATAGATATAATACTTTGTTATCAAAAAATAAAGGAAAAATTAAAGGGCAATTAGTTGGCGAAAACACCCCTTGTTTTTCATTTTTATTTTCCAAAAAAACATGGAAAACAGAAAACGCAATCATAATTTTCCCAAAAGTTTCCAAGAATACAAAAAACACTGTCTTCCACTTTTCAATGGGAAATTAGAAAACACTTTTTTTTTCCACTTTTTCATTTTCCATTTTCTAAGTTTTAAAAACCTCAAATTATATTACACTCTCCCCTACGCCCCGTCCCTGCCCCCGCCCCCCCCGCCCCCACCTCAACCTCTCACTTAACCAAGTATATTAGAATATGTTTTTTAATATGGAAAATGGAAATAGCATTTTCTAGTTTTGAACGTGTTTTCAAAAGATACGAGTTATCCTTTTATAGGAGGATAAGGTTCAAGGTTGATTCTTTATTTTAATGACCGTCAACTTAGCTCGTTAACTCTCTCACATTTCTTTCACAAGGATAGAAAATGTAAATGTATATGTAACACCTAATGTCGTCTTTTATGGGTTTAGGTCCCAATACCATGATGGTGTATGAGGGAGGTTGAGACATAGACAACCTTATTTTTACGTAGATAGAAAAAACCTTCGGTCTTTACATGGGTTGTGGATTAAAACCTTAACCTTTATTTTTACTAGAGGGGAACCCGCGCGTTGCAGCGGCTACCTGTTATGACATGCAAAATGTTGTTACGATGATAATCTGCAACATGAATATTTTGTAGTTATAGGGCTACAAACAAAATATTTCTAATTGTAGAATGGCGTTTATATTACTGAAAGAACCAAAAAAAAATTCACTAAATATTGAATGATAGATTATACAAAATTGAAAATGAATAGAATTTGGGTATATCTCTTAACAACACGACAGATGACATCCACTACATCATATTTTGACCACAAACTTGTTCCTTCCATCGCTCATCAAGTCCCACCAATAGCATACCATAGTAAGAGGCTAAGAGTCGTCTTGTCCACAAGTTGCTTCCTATAAATAACGACATCATGCTTCTATGGTTAAAAGAAAGATGTAGTAGTCCCAAACATGCATTGTTAAAACATCAAGCATAAAAAATGGCAAAAAACGAAAGCTTTATACTAACCCACTACAGAATTAGGTAAAAGCAAACTACATAGGCCAGTTGCACAAGTCTAAATAAAATGATTATATTCCCATTGTAGGAAGGTTTAATTAATGATGAGAGCATGATGATTACATGAAGTAGGAATGGTCAGCTATTGAGAACCAACTTGCACAACTTCAGAATTATACCCTCAAAACATAGACCTCGTGACATAAGGGCACTTATTTCAATCTGCACCAAAAATGATCTTTGTAAATACAGGGCTCTTATTGTAATCTGCCATTACACTAGCAATATTGATTACTATGTTCATCTTTGAGATCGATCATATTATATATTTTTCATAAAACTTCAAAATTTTGGAAAAATATGTTCCATGTCAAACCAATAGAACCTACTCGAATGAGATCTACAACAATATATTACCTGTTCTAATAAGCCCTGTTTTGACCCACTACCCAACTCAGCCTACGCGTTTATTTAGTCACTTCCGCGTGCAATAACAACCGTAGATGCAGCTTGAGACACAGTGAGAAAAGAGTCTTTTTCATCATTTGTCTTTTTCAATTCCTAGTCACATAACATATTAGCGAGCACATATAATTTAGAGCTCATTAGAACAGTTCCATAAAAAAAGTGTCGATATTGTATTATAGCATAACTCATTAGAAACCATGATTAATTATTTAAAAGAACGCTTTCGGAAACTTTCAAGTTCCAACCCATGTGACCCCTTTTCAATATTTC
>CM067168.1:74448359-74572503 GCA_034093135.1 Erigeron breviscapus
TAAACAACAATAATGCTAGTAGGAATTTACCCACCTACTAGTCTTAAACAACAATAATGCTAGTAGGAATTTACCCACCTACTAGTCTTAAACAACAATAATGCTAGTAGGAATTTACCCACCTACTAGTCTTAAACAACAATAATGCTAGTAGGAATTTACCCACCTACTAGTCTTAAACAACAATAATGCTAGTAGGAATTTACCCACCTACTAGTCTTTCACAACAAATTGCTAGTAGGACTTTACCCACCTACTAGTCTTTCACAACAAATTGCTAGTAGGAATTTACCCACCTACTAGTCTTAAACAACAATAATGCTAGTAGGAATTTACCCACCTACTAGTCTTAAACAACAATAATGCTAGTAGGAATTTACCCACCTACTAGTCTTAAACAACAATAATGCTAGTAGGAATTTACCCACCTACTAGTCTTTCACAAAAACAAATGCTAGTAGGAATTTACCCACCTACTAGTCTTAAACAACAATAATGCTAGTAGGAATTTACCCACCTACTAGTCTTAAACAACAATAATGCTAGTAGGAATTTACCCACCTAAGACTCTAATTAACATGAATATGAGTATGTGTATATGCACTCACCTTAATCGCGACCACAAATGCAAGATGACCATACCAACAAACGTATATGCAATCAACCTATCAATTCGCATTAAAAACACACATATGATCTATCACATATAAGGCCACCTATGAAAGAACCCGAACTCATTTTAGGAAAATAAGAGATTTTTTTTTTTTTTTTTTTAAGCCCCCACTGCGCCGCAGTGGAGGTGTACACCTCCCACTGCGCCGCAGTGGGAAGTTACGGAAGCAGACGACCAAACTTCCCCACTGCGCCGCAGTGGGGTGGAAACACTCCCACTGCGCCGCAGTGGGATATGGAAACACTTCCCCACTGCGCCGCAGTGGGGTGGAAACACTCCCACTGCGCCGCAGTGGGATATTTCGGACCTCAGCCTGCAGTTTTCCTGCAGGTCTAAACAACAATATTGCTAGTGGTAATTTACCCACCTACTAGTCTTAAACAACAATAATGCTAGTAGGAATTTACCCACCTACTAGTCTTAAACAACAATAATGCTAGTAGGAATTTACCCACCTACTAGTCTTAAACAACAATAATGCTAGTAGGAATTTACCCACCTACTAGTCTTAAACAACAATAATGCTAGTAGGAATTTACCCACCTACTAGTCTTAAACAACAATAATGCTAGTAGGAATTTACCCACCTACTAGTCTTAAACAACAATAATGCTAGTAGGAATTTACCCACCTACTAGTCTTAAACAACAATAATGCTAGTAGGAATTTACCCACCTACTAGTCTTAAACAACAATAATGCTAGTAGGAATTTACCCACCTACTAGTCTTAAACAACAATAATGCTAGTAGGAATTTACCCACCTACTAGTCTTAAACAACAATAATGCTAGTAGGAATTTACCCACCTACTAGTCTTAAACAACAATAATGCTAGTAGGAATTTACCCACCTACTAGTCTTAAACAACAATAATGCTAGTAGGAATTTACCCACCTAAGACTCTAATTAACATGAATATGAGTATGTGTATATGCACTCACCTTAATCGCGACCACAAATGCAAGATGACCATACCAACAAACGTATATGCAATCAACCTATCAATTCGCATTAAAAACACACATATGATCTATCACATATAAGGCCACCTATGAAAGAACCCGAACTCATTTTAGGAAAATAAGAGATTTTTTTTTTTTTTTTTTTAAGCCCCCACTGCGCCGCAGTGGAGGTGTACACCTCCCACTGCGCCGCAGTGGGAAGTTACGGAAGCAGACGACCAAACTTCCCCACTGCGCCGCAGTGGGGTGGAAACACTCCCACTGCGCCGCAGTGGGTACACCTCCCACTGCGCCGCAGTGGGGTGGAAACACTCCCACTGCGCCGCAGTGGGGTGGAAACACTCCCACTGCGCCGCAGTGGGATATTTCGGACCTCAGCCTGCAGTTTTCCTGCAGGTCTAAAACTTGTGAAAATCATAATCCAAACTTCAATCTTGCACAACCTTTTACTAGTCATATTCAAACCTTAAATCCCTTTACCCAACTTTAAAATGAGTTAAAGATACGTGATTTAAAATCCCGAAAGCTTTTAATTGATCAAGTGTAGCATTTACAACGAAACGGGTCAATTACCCAAGTTGACACATTACAAAAGACGACATTCAAAATTGGAAATTTCGGCATGACCCATTCGTAAAATCATCATCCAAACCTGTTACGGATTATGAGTTCTCCAAAACACATTTACACAAAATCAATACATTACGACTACAAAACGACCCATTTAAAATACCCAAAAACTCGAGTCTAACCCTAGACATCATATTAATTTTCCAAAAGGACAAAACAAGAGTACAAAGAGCCGATAGTTCAAAGGGGTCACTATGGGTCCTATTACCAATTCCATTATCCGCATTTAGCTAAAGCAATCAATATCCAAAAAGCATCTTTAACTTCAATCTTTACATTACTTAACTTTCTTCCGCATCCGGGACAACCTATAAAAAGGGTAAACAACTAAAAAGTAAGCAAAGCTTAGTGAATAATCTTGCATACGTTTATACCTACGAAGGAGGGCAATGCACAAGGACTGTTGCATATAGACTATGACACCGTCGTGTCATATCTATAATACTCACCTTGCACGCTAAACAACATATATGGATCCATTAGAGAATATCGGGGTTCTTAGGCCCCGAGAGGTTCTTAGGCCTTTTCTCAAAACAACAATAGGGGTTCTTAGGCCCCGGAGGTTCTTAGGTCTCATAACATTTGACCCCACCCGGGTCTAGCCAAATCAATTACCACACATGAATATCACATTTCAACATGATGTGGTCAATTGACCCAACGTAAACATAAAGGTATGCAAGAGTACTCACCTCCTCCGCGACAACCAAAATCATAAATCAACAAGACCGCAAGTACACAATACGTATGCCTCAACCTAGCAATAGTTCACAATTTACACATATAAGGTCATCAAGCTCAATTATCTCAAACACAAGGCTAACAAGCCATACATTACTACCTTTACTAGCATTTCAATGCCCAACCCAACTTTTACAATCTTATAATAATCTTGGGTTGGTTCACATAACATGTACTTCTTATATCATTTTCAATTGGCCAAGAGTTACTTTCATATCAAAATCGTCATTTTCATATTTGACCTAGCCGACTTCAAACAAGCATAACTCAAGTTCTACTTACTCTTTTAACATGATTCCAGTGGCCAAATTTACATGACACATATACCTACCTTTTATCTTTAGTGACCAATATGTGAATTGTCCTTCAAAGGTGGCTTCTGGTCGTTTTAAAAACCAAAACTGCTGCTGTTAAACAGCTTTGACCTCACTGACTTCAAATGACCATAACTTGAGTTCTACACAATATTTTGACCTCATTCCAGTGGCCACTTCTTCTTAACACATTTTAGCACATTTTATCTTCAGTGACTAACACAAGATTTGACTCATACACGTGAGTTTTACTCGTTTTAAAAACTGACACAGAATCATTTTTGCTGAAAGATCAGCATGACGACCCTGAATTCAAAAATTCATAACTAGAGTTCTACTTCGTCTTTTTAACCCATTCCAGTGGCAAAATTTGCTTAACACAATAAGCTACATTTTCTTTTTAGGACTCAACCAGTGAAAACTCTGTCATGAGGGTGTTTAACTCGTTTGAAGGTCGGGGTCAGAATCTGTCCAGTTTTTGTTCACACAAGTATTCATCAAAGTCTTCATGCAACCCAACTAAAACCCCAAATTGATTAAATTACCATAACCCTAACTTGTATTATATAAATTAACTCATATATATGAAAACCCCAAAATTTCCCAAATATAATTTATAGTAAGAACTAATGTTAAAACTATAATAAAGGTTTATTTTATTTGCTTTAAAATTTCGGGATGTTACAACTCTCCCCCACTTGGAACGGATCACGACCTCGTGATCCAAGCCGCATCTAGCGATGAAGTTGTAATAAAGCTTTTCTCTTAATTTCTCCCAATTAGATGATTAAGACTTGAATGTTATTATTATTAGTTAAGAGGAATTCTTGGATTTGAATGATATTAGAAATATTCTTGAAGAGATTGAATTGGAAGTAAAATGGAGAAAGGAGATGATGATGAAGAGAAGGGTGAGTCATAAACAAGGAAATGGCTGGCACCTCCCTGATATGCCACGACCCCCTTCCAAGTTAAGTGGGTAAAATACCCGCTATCCGCTATAGGTCCAACTAAATTAACCCTATTTTCAGAAATAAAATACTAGGAAACTATTTTAATGTTAAAACTATAATAAAGGTTTATTTTATTTGCTTTAAAATTTCGGGATGTTACAACTCTCCCCCACTTGGAACGGATCACGACCTCGTGATCCAAGCCGCATCTAGCGATGAAGTTGTAATAAAGCTTTTCTCTTAATTTCTCATTAACACATACAACATTCTTCCATGCTTCCATAGCACTTTGCACCATAATATCGTCTCGATTTACACTCTTCTTAAATATTTCATCACAAGGCTAAAGACTCCCCGACATTGTCTTACATAAACTCATTTTGGAGTTCAATTTCTTTTACAAGTACACGTAAAACCTTTACGGTATAAAACTTTATAAAGCGAGAATCGTGCAGGGTAGAATAAATTCCCGGAAGTTCTTCGAGCAATTCCAACAATAAGTAACCTTGACAACCCGAGCAGGTATTTTGAAAGAATCGAAAACTAAGACCTTAGATTTACCTCATATGCAACTCGTAAAATAAATTCTTCATATTACACAATCACCAAAATTGAACTCGATAAGTCTCCCTCTTTTATCCGCATAAAATTCTTGGCAACCTTGACTATTAGGTCGTTATTTTATCATTTCAATCTTCTTAGGAAATCTTTATCACTATATTCGTGCTACACAACTCCTGGTGTCCAGCTTTTCTAAAACGAATAGGGAATTGACATTTCCTATCATCAAACAACATTCCACTTCATTTGGGGTCACTAATAATCTCTCTTTAGATCTTGACACATCTTTGTTATACCGAATGAAAGGAGTATTCAAATTTTATAGGTTTCATGGAGCAAATTCGATTTGGTTCCGTTAAGGAGAGGATTATAAGTTCTATCATGACGTCTAGTAAGTCCGCAAAAATCTTTAGAAAATATTTCGCGTGATCTGGCTTTTCGCTTGCTTAGGTTCCCGTCGCAAATTTTTTCTTGAACCTCTTCTAAATGATTGGAGAAATCAATTGATTAGCCCGCACACCGGTGAAACACATAAAAGAAGGTGAAAACTTTTCAGGCTAACAACATCCGCCACTACATGGGCTTACCGGGACGACACTTAAACTTCGTAGACATAATCTTTCGAGAGAGTTAACCAACTTCTTAGACAATGGTGAGATTTTTGTCGATTGATAAGAAAAGAAAGTTGATCTGATTGAGTAAGACCGATAAATTTGACGCTATAGAGAAAGAAAAACACCAAAATTTTAAAGTGAAAATGATTCCGGGGGACTTTAAACCGCGAAAGGAACGATTCGTCTTGATTTCTTTTAGTACTTCGTTCGACTTCTCATTCTTTCCTTCAAGCTTGCTTCACATTCTCTATAATTAATTTGGTCAATGGTGAGACTATCCTCAAAAGAGCCGAAAAATTAAAACAACACTTGCCACCCGTCACCCACGAAACTTCTAATTTATGTTGATCTTGTGAGTTGTCTCCATTTCGTCACAACACCAATCCAATCCGGGTCAACAACGTTCCCTCTCTTGGTGATCACCCGATCGAGATGATTGCACTTCTCCTAATCAGACTGATCATTTAACGAATTGACATGGAACTTTCACTTTCGTCGTATCTCCAAGACTTCACGTAAAAGAACTTTTCTGGCCGGATTGACTTTTAAGATAAACAAAACGTTGTCAATGAAAACAATACGGATTTATTTCACAACAAACGACAAGTGTGGTTCAAAAGACTCACGGGGGTTGGAAAACCTTTAATACAATCGAAGGGTATACTACGAATTTCAAAGTGCCCATACAAGTATAGATAACATTTTCGGGAACATCTCCATTGCGTGCTATAAGTTGATGGAAACTGAAATGAAAATTCGTCTTAAAATGATAAGAAATTGTTTCTACTTGATCGAATAGGATATCAGCTCTTGACCACGGGTACTCGTCTCCGATTGTTACTTTATTGAGCTCACAAGTGACTAAACGCACACGCCTCCTACTTTCTTTCATTTCGTTAAATTAGAAAATCGTACCTCTTGGAAACAAAGGAAATCACTTGAAACGGCTAGAACGAATATAATTTACGTGAAAGAAATTGGGAAAATCACGAATAACAAGAAGATTCTCCATAGACCGTGGTTTCCATTCGGCGTCGATGATTCTAATATAAGAGCCATGGGTCTCACTACCCAATGGTCTTACACAAAATAATAACGATGCCATGGGTCTCACTACCCAATGGTCTTACACTAAATAATAACGATGCCATGGGTCTCACTACCCAATGGTCTTACACTAAATAATAACGATGCCATGGGTCTCACTACCCAATGGTCTTACACAAATAATAACGATGCCATGGGTCTCACTACCCAATGGTCTTACACAAAATAATAACGATGCCATTGGTCTCACTACCCAATGGTCTTACACAAAATAATAACGATGCCATGGGTCTCACTACCCAATGGTCTTACACAAAATAATAACGATGCCATGGGTCTCACTACCCAATGGTCTTACACAAAATAATAACGATGCCATGGGTCTCACTACCCAATGGTCTTACACTAAATAATAACGATGCCATGGGTCTCACTACCCAATGGTCTTACACAAAATAATAACGATGCCATGGGTCTCACTACCCAATGGTCTTACACTAAATAATAACGATGCCATGGTCTCACTACCCAATGGTCTTACACAAAATAATAACGATGCCATGGGTCTCACTACCCAATGGTCTTACACTAAATAATAACGATGCCATGGGTCTCACTACCCAATGGTCTTACACAAAATAATAACGATGCCATGGGTCTCACTACCCAATGGTCTTACACAAAATAATAACGATGCCATGGGTCTCACTACCCAATGGTCTTACACAAAATAATAACGATGCCATGGGTCTCACTACCCAATGGTCTTACACAAAATAATAACGATGCCATGGTCTCACTACCCAATGGTCTTACACAAAATAATAACGATGCCATGGGTCTCACTACCCAATGGTCTTACACAAAATAATAACGATGCCATGGGTCTCACTACCCAATGGTCTTACACAAAATAATAACGATGCCATGGGTCTCACTACCCAATGGTCTTACACAAAATAATAACGATGCCATGGGTCTCACTACCCAATGGTCTTACACAAAATAATAACGATGCCATGGGTCTCACTACCCAATGGTCTTACACAAAATAATAACGATGCCATGGGTCTCACTACCCAATGGTCTTACACTAAATAATAACGATGCCATGGGTCTCACTACCCAATGGTCTTACACAAAATAATAACGATGCCATGGGTCTCACTACCCAATGGTCTTACACAAAATAATAACGATGCCATGGTTCTCACTACCCAATGGTCTTACACAAATAATAACGATGCCATGGTCTCACTACCCAATGGTCTTACACAAAATAATAACGATGCCATGGGTCTCACTACCCAATGGTCTTACACAAAATAATAACGATGCCATTGGTCTCACTACCCAATGGTCTTACACAAAATAATAACGATGCCATGGGTCTCACTACCCAATGGTCTTACACAAAATAATAACGATGCCATGGGTCTCACTACCCAATGGTCTTACACAAAATAATAACGATGCCATGGTTCTCACTACCCAATGGTCTTACACAAAATAATAACGATGCCATTGGTCTCACTACCCAATGGTCTTACACAAAATAATAACGATGCCATGGGTCTCACTACCCAATGGTCTTACACAAAATAATAACGATGCCATGGTTCTCACTACCCAATGGTCTTACACAAAATAATAACGATGCCATGGTTCTCACTACCCAATGGTCTTACACAAAATAATAACGATGCCATGGGTCTCACTACCCAATGGTCTTACACAAAATAATAACGATGCCATGGTTCTCACTACCCAATGGTCTTACACAAAATAATAACGATGCCATGGTTCTCACTACCCAATGGTCTTACACAAAATAATAACGATGCCATGGTCTCACTACCCAATGGTCTTACACAAAATAATAACGATGCCATGGGTCTCACTACCCAATGGTCTTACACAAAATAATAACGATGCCATGGGTCTCACTACCCAATGGTCTTACACAAAATAATAACGATGCCATGGTCTCACTACCCAATGGTCTTACACAAAATAATAACGATGCCATGGGTCTCACTACCCAATGGTCTTACACAAAATAATAACGATGCCATGGGTCTCACTACCCAATGGTCTTACACAAAATAATAACGATGCCATGGGTCTCACTACCCAATGGTCTTACACAAAATAATAACGATGCCATGGGTCTCACTACCCAATGGTCTTACACTAAATAATAACGATGCCATGGTCTCACTACCCAATGGTCTTACACAAAATAATAACGATGCCATGGGTCTCACTACCCAATGGTCTTACACAAAATAATAACGATGCCATGGGTCTCACTACCCAATGGTCTTACACTAAATAATAACGATGCCATGGGTCTCACTACCCAATGGTCTTACACAAAATAATAACGATGCCATGGGTCTCACTACCCAATGGTCTTACACAAAATAATAACGATGCCATGGGTCTCACTACCCAATGGTCTTACACAAAATAATAACGATGCCATGGGTCTCACTACCCAATGGTCTTACACTAAATAATAACGATGCCATGGGTCTCACTACCCAATGGTCTTACACAAAATAATAACGATGCCATGGGTCTCACTACCCAATGGTCTTACACAAAATAATAACGATGCCATGGGTCTCACTACCCAATGGTCTTACACAAAATAATAACGATGCCATGGGTCTCACTACCCAATGGTCTTACACAAAATAATAACGATGCCATGGGTCTCACTACCCAATGGTCTTACACAAAATAATAACGATGCCATGGGTCTCACTACCCAATGGTCTTACACAAAATAATAACGATGCCATGGGTCTCACTACCCAATGGTCTTACACAAAATAATAACGATGCCATTGGTCTCACTACCCAATGGTCTTACACAAAATAATAACGATGCCATGGGTCTCACTACCCAATGGTCTTACACAAAATAATAACGATGCCATGGTTCTCACTACCCAATGGTCTTACACAAAATAATAACGATGCCATGGTCTCACTACCCAATGGTCTTACACAAAATAATAACGATGCCATGGGTCTCACTACCCAATGGTCTTACACAAAATAATAACGATGCCATGGGTCTCACTACCCAATGGTCTTACACAAAATAATAACGATGCCATGGGTCTCACTACCCAATGGTCTTACACAAAATAATAACGATGCCATGGGTCTCACTACCCAATGGTCTTACACTAAATAATAACGATGCCATGGGTCTCACTACCCAATGGTCTTACACAAAATAATAACGATGCCATGGTCTCACTACCCAATGGTCTTACACAAAATAATAACGATGCCATGGGTCTCACTACCCAATGGTCTTACACCAGATAATAACGATGCCATGGGTCTCACTACCCAATGGTCTTACACAAAATAATAACGATGCCATGGGTCTCACTACCCAATGGTCTTACACTAAATAATAACGATGCCATGGGTCTCACTACCCAATGGTCTTACACTAAATAATAACGATGCCATGGGTCTCACTACCCAATGGTCTTACACTAAATAATAACGATGCCATGGGTCTCACTACCCAATGGTCTTACACAAAATAATAACGATGCCATGGGTCTCACTACCCAATGGTCTTACACAAAATAATAACGATGCCATGGGTCTCACTACCCAATGGTCTTACACAAAATAATAACGATGCCATGGGTCTCACTACCCAATGGTCTTACACTAAATAATATCACACTTCATTCGCATACATTCAACATTCATCAACTATTCGACATACTTTCTCCTTATAAGTGACAACCATCTTTTAAACTTATAAATCAAATTCCACTTTTATGGCCTCATTGCCGATTATTCAAGCAAAACTTTTGCTCTATCGCATTCGCATATAAACAAGCAAATACACATTAGCATACATTTCACGTTTACTATGTATCTATCATACCTTCTTCTTTACTATCATCAAGCAATATATTAAACTCATAAACCAATCTCAAATTTTCAATTCTTACCATTCAATAAACCAGTTAGCATGCAAAGCTCATATTCTATCATACTTAGGTATCAACGAGTAAAATCATAAAACAATTCACATTGCCAAATAAGGTCTCCAACCTATGGCTTCACACTAACATACTTCCATATTTAACGGACTTAACTTGAGCTATTATAGTATGTGATCATAATAACGCTGCAGTCATTATTATAATTACTTATTATGACACCTCAAGTGAACTTCGCTAAATACTTCCGTATGTCACTAGAAACCGAACTATACACATAAGGCCAAGTCACGTCTATGGTTTAAGTCTAGGTATCCGTGTAATAATAAAATACCTAAATCCCTTAAACCACGGCTCTGATACCACTTGAAAGAACCCGAACTCATTTTAGGAAAATAAGAGATTTTTTTTTTTTTTTTTTTTTATAAGCCCCCACTGCGCCGCAGTGGAGGTGTATACCTCCCACTGCGCCGCAGTGGGGTGGAAACACTCCCACTGCGCCGCAGTGGGGTGGAAACACTCCCACTGCGCCGCAGTGGGGTGGAAACACTCCCACTGCGCCGCAGTGGGATATTTCGGACCTCAGCCTGCAGTTTTCCTGCAGGTCTAAAACTTGTGAAAATCATAATCCAAACTTCAATCTTGCACAACCTTTTACTAGTCATATTCAAACCTTAAATCCCTTTACCCAACTTTAAAATGAGTTAAAGATACGTGATTTAAAATCCCGAAAGCTTTTAATTGATCAAGTGTAGCATTTACAACGAAACGGGTCAATTACCCAAGTTGACACATTACAAAAGACGACATTCAAAATTGGAAATTTCGGCATGACCCATTCGTAAAATCATCATCCAAACCTGTTACGGATTATGAGTTCTCCAAAACACATTTACACAAAATCAATACATTACGACTACAAAACGACCCATTTAAAATACCCAAAAACTCGAGTCTAACCCTAGACATCATATTAATTTTCCAAAAGGACAAAACAAGAGTACAAAGAGCCGATAGTTCAAAGGGGTCACTATGGGTCCTATTACCAATTCCATTATCCGCATTTAGCTAAAGCAATCAATATCCAAAAAACATCTTTAACTTCAATCTTTACATTACTTAACTTTCTTCCGCATCCGGGACAACCTATAAAAAGGGTAAACAACTAAAAAGTAAGCAAAGCTTAGTGAATAATCTTGCATACGTTTATACCTACGAAGGAGGGCAATGCACAAGGACTGTTGCATATAGACTATGACACCGTCGTGTCATATCTATAATACTCACCTTGCACGCTAAACAACATATATGGATCCATTAGAGAATATCGGGGTTCTTAGGCCCCGAGAGGTTCTTAGGCCTTTTCTCAAAACAACAATAGGGGTTCTTAGGCCCCGGAGGTTCTTAGGCCTCATAACATTTGACCCCACCCGGGTCTAGCCAAATCAATTACCACACATGAATATCACATTTCAACATGATGTGGTCAATTGACCCAACGTAAACATAAAGGTATGCAAGAGTACTCACCTCCTCCGCGACAACCAAAATCATAAATCAACAAGACCGCAAGTACACAATACGTATGCCTCAACCTAGCAATAGTTCACAATTTACACATATAAGGTCATCAAGCTCAATTATCTCAAACACAAGGCTAACAAGCCATACATTACTACCTTTACTAGCATTTCAATGCCCAACCCAACTTTTACAATCTTATAATAATCTTGGGTTGGTTCACATAACATGTACTTCTTATATCATTTTCAATTGGCCAAGAGTTACTTTCATATCAAAATCGTCATTTTCATATTTGACCTAGCCGACTTCAAACAAGCATAACTCAAGTTCTACTTACTCTTTTAACATGATTCCAGTGGCCAAATTTACATGACACATATACCTACCTTTTATCTTTAGTGACCAATATGTGAATTGTCCTTCAAAGGTGGCTTCTGGTCGTTTTTTTTTTTTTTTTTTTTTTTTTTTTTTTTTTTTTTTTTTTTTTTTTTTTTTTTTTTTTTTTTTTTTTTTTTTTTTTTTTTTTTTTTTTTTTTTTTTTTTTTTTTTTTTTTTTTTTTTTTTTTTTTTTTTTTTTTTTTTTTTTTTTTTTTTTTTTTTTTTTTTTTTTTTTTTTTTTTTTTTTTTTTTTTTTTTTTTTTTTTTTTTTTTTTTTTTTTTTTTTTTTTTTTTTTTTTTTTTTTTTTTTTTTTTTTTTTTTTTTTTTTTTTTTTTTTTTTTTTTTTTTTTTAAGGATTTTTTTTTTTTTTTTTTTTTTATAAGTTCCCCACTGCGCCGCAGTGGGATATTTCGGACCTCAGCCTGCAGTTTTCCTGCAGGTCTAAAACTTGTGAAAATCATAATCCAAACTTCAATCTTGCACAACCTTTTACTAGTCATATTCAAACCTTAAATCCCTTTACCCAACTTTAAAATGAGTTAAAGATACGTGATTTAAAATCCCGAAAGCTTTTAATTGATCAAGTGTAGCATTTACAACGAAACGGGTCAATTACCCAAGTTGACACATTACAAAAGACGACATTCAAAATTGGAAATTTCGGCATGACCCATTCGTAAAATCATCATCCAAACCTGTTACGGATTATGAGTTCTCCAAAACACATTTACACAAAATCAATACATTACGACTACAAAACGACCCATTTAAAATACCCAAAAACTCGAGTCTAACCCTAGACATCATATTAATTTTCCAAAAGGACAAAACAAGAGTACAAAGAGCCGATAGTTCAAAGGGGTCACTATGGGTCCTATTACCAATTCCATTATCCGCATTTAGCTAAAGCAATCAATATCCAAAAAACATCTTTAACTTCAATCTTTACATTACTTAACTTTCTTCCGCATCCGGGACAACCTATAAAAAGGGTAAACAACTAAAAAGTAAGCAAAGCTTAGTGAATAATCTTGCATACGTTTATACCTACGAAGGAGGGCAATGCACAAGGACTGTTGCATATAGACTATGACACCGTCGTGTCATATCTATAATACTCACCTTGCACGCTAAACAACATATATGGATCCATTAGAGAATATCGGGGTTCTTAGGCCTCATAACATTTGACCCCACCCGGGTCTAGCCAAATCAATTACCACACATGAATATCACATTTCAACATGATGTGGTCAATTGACCCAACGTAAACATAAAGGTATGCAAGAGTACTCACCTCCTCCGCGACAACCAAAATCATAAATCAACAAGACCGCAAGTACACAATACGTATGCCTCAACCTAGCAATAGTTCACAATTTACACATATAAGGTCATCAAGCTCAATTATCTCAAACACAAGGCTAACAAGCCATACATTACTACCTTTACTAGCATTTCAATGCCCAACCCAACTTTTACAATCTTATAATAATCTTGGGTTGGTTCACATAACATGTACTTCTTATATCATTTTCAATTGGCCAAGAGTTACTTTCATATCAAAATCGTCATTTTCATATTTGACCTAGCCGACTTCAAACAAGCATAACTCAAGTTCTACTTACTCTTTTAACATGATTCCAGTGGCCAAATTTACATGACACATATACCTACCTTTTATCTTTAGTGACCAATATGTGAATTGTCCTTCAAAGGTGGCTTCTGGTCGTTTTAAAAACCAAAACTGCTGCTGTTAAACAGCTTTGACCTCACTGACTTCAAATGACCATAACTTGAGTTCTACACAATATTTTGACCTCATTCCAGTGGCCACTTCTTCTTAACACATTTTAGCACATTTTATCTTCAGTGACCAACACAAGATTTGACTCATACACGTGAGTTTTACTCGTTTTAAAAACTGACACAGAATCATTTTTGCTGAAAGATCAGCATGACGACCCTGAATTCAAAAATTCATAACTAGAGTTCTACTTCGTCTTTTTAACCCATTCCAGTGGCAAAATTTGCTTAACACAATAAGCTACATTTTCTTTTTAGGACTCAACCAGTGAAAACTCTGTCATGAGGGTGTTTAACTCGTTTGAAGGTCGGGGTCAGAATCTGTCCAGTTTTTGTTCACACAAGTATTCATCAAAGTCTTCATGCAACCCAACTAAAACCCCAAATTGATTAAATTACCATAACCCTAACTTGTATTATATAAATTAACTCATATATATGAAAACCCCAAAATTTCCCAAATATAATTTATAGTAAGAACCCTAATTTCTAAAAGAAATCAAAATTAGGTTAAAGGAAAATCATTACCTCAAGGATTCAAGAATAAAGTCAAGGATTAAGAACACAAACTCTTCTTCACCCTCTTTGCTCTTGAAATTCAGCCCACACAACACACATACACTCTTAATTTCTCCCAATTAGATGATTAAGACTTGAATGTTATTATTATTAGTTAAGAGGAATTCTTGGATTTGAATGATATTAGAAATATTCTTGAAGAGATTGAATTGGAAGTAAAATGGAGAAAGGAGATGATGATGAAGAGAAGGGTGAGTCATAAACAAGGAAATGGCTGGCACCTCCCTGATATGCCACGACCCCCTTCCAAGTTAAGTGGGTAAAATACCCGCTATCCGCTATAGGTCCAACTAAATTAACCCTATTTTCAGAAATAAAATACTAGGAAACTATTTTAATGTTAAAACTATAATAAAGGTTTATTTTATTTGCTTTAAAATTTCGGGATGTTACAACCTAGCCATAATCACTAGCATTTCAACACCCAACCCATCTTTTACATAAACTCACAATGTTGTTGGGTTTTTATATGTTTTCTCAAATATCTTATTCATGTTATTCCTCAATTCAATCAAATATGGCCATACCATAATTCCCAAATCCATATCCTTTTTATAAAAACTTGATCAAACATGTCAACGCTATTTTTATATTCACATCAATATGGCCATTCTACATGCTTACCCAAAAATCATTATTTTCTTATCTTGAACATAATGTCATCAGCTTCATATTGTCAGAATTAATCTTTAACTCAATAACAATACACCCAAAAGCATTATTATCAAAAATCATCATTTTCATAATCACCACAAATTAGCCAACCATCTTATTACTTAAATTTATCATTTTCATCTCTTGCCTTCAAAAATTACCAACAACATTATCACTATCAAAATCCATATTTTAATACATCAACAATATACTCAATTACAAAGGAAAATTAGGAAAACCAATAACAATATAATCATCTCAATTAAAAATCCCCAATTTGATTTTTTTTTGAACGTTCGTGTCACGGGACGGCTAGCCGTTACATCCATACGGGCAGGCAGTCACTAGACCGATCCACGAAGTCAGGGACCACATGGGAGGGAAAACCCACCAATTTAACCGCTACAGAAGGCACGACGTTAAATTGGAGGTAAAACCTCGCCTGCTCAGACTCGAACCTTGGTCTCCCATGATCCAAGCATCATTGCAGGACTTCGGAATGCCGCTGGGGTTTTAACCCATTGGCCAATTTGATTTACTTTCAAGAACCCTAGCTTGAATTAAAGCAAAATAACCCATTTTAAGAAAAACCCCAAATTTCCTTAATCACATAAACCCTAATTTCAAATAGTAAAATCATTAAAATTACTCATTCCTTCATGAAGAATAACTAATTTAGGAAATTGAAGTTACAACTTCTTCTTCTTCCTTTCTTGAACAATTCAACACATACACATACAAATACATCAACCCACCAATCTATCCTTGTTAGGAAATCTTAATTTTATTATTATTATTACTTGAAAATTTTCTTGAATTTAGATGGAGATGAGAGCTATCTACTCATTTGTAAGGAAATTAGATGAGAGAAAATGAAGAAGAAATTAGGAGGTGATGGTGGTAATGAGAAATGATTCATCACAAGGAAGTTGGCTGGCATTCTCTCAAGATGCCACACCCCATCTTCTTTTTGAGAGGGTATTATATTACGTAGCTCAAAACAAAATACTAGGAAATTATTTTAATGACAAAACTACAATAAAGATTAATTTCATTTAACTTAAAAATATTGGGGTGTTACAGTGATGGTGGTCTGTTTTGGATAGAGAGGGGGAGGGGTAAATTTATATGTACATCAGTTAAGTCAGGGGCATTTAAGGAAGAAAAATGTGTTCAAGTCTTGGGGAGGACATAGGAATTAAGTCCTTTTATGAGGGCTTGACTTGGGTATACCCAGGTTCAAGTCTGAGGGGGCAGGGTTTACCCCTATTAATCGCCGTGCCTTCGGGCGGGTTAGTAGGGGGTTTTCCCCCATCGGGTATTTGAAATAGGCATTTCTACTTCGAGGGAGCTCTCTAGCGCGGACCCGGTTAAGACAACGTATGCTAGACCTCCCGCTGTCGAATCGCGACACAAAGTTTCCAGCGAAATTCACCTTTCAAAAAAAAGGTGGCCTAGTTTGCATTATAAGAGTTTATAGATTATAGATTTATAGATTATAAATAGTCAAAAATATTAACCATTTAATCTAACTTGTTTGTCTTGTTATAGCTAAAAATCAAAGCATAATCTTATCTAATACGTACGAGTAATAAATAGAAAAATAATCAAATAACCAATAATGAAGTTGACGAACAAGGCAATGAGTCAAAATTCAATGATTGGATTCATCCAAAATTCATAAAAGTCCCCTTTTTCTCAATTACATTACATTTACATTTACAAATATACAATATTAATAATAATAATAATCAACACTTTTTTCATTTTCTTTTTAATTTTAAATTTAATTCTAATTTTTTAATTATAAACAATCTTTAATCCCCCCTCCCTTTATCTCTGATTTTGTGAATCAGAGTTATTTCCTCAATTAGAAATTCTTTCTATATTTAGATTAGTTTATATATATTTTACATCCTTCCCCACCCCCTTTTCCCCCTTTTTCATTTCGCCGGCCGGTCGCCGCGGAAACAAAGTTCAGTTTTCCGGCGGCCCTTATGTTCATTCATTCTTTTATTGTTTAGTTAGTTACTGTCTACAGCTTTACTGTAAGTACTTACTTTGAATTTTGTTAGATTCTTTGTTGTTATTCTTTTGTTTTAGCTGTGTAATGTTTTCGATATTCGGCATTTTCTTGTTTCGTAAATGTGGAAGGATTCTGATACTGACTCGTATTTGATTGACTTTGTTACACTTCCTTGTAGAAATATATCTAGTGTATGTATTAATCAATCAATGTGTACAAAGGGTGGATCAAGGTGTAACGTTTTTTGTTATATTGGGGGGTTTCTTTTGAAATGTATATCTTGTTTTTGTGACCGATATACGTTTCTCGGCCTAACATCAAGTGTTATATTGGTTCTTGTTAGTTTAATATCGGCTTAGTGGTAAGGAGTTCTAAAGTTTAATATTGGTTCTTGGGATGACCGTGGATAAAGTCTAGGAAACGGCTCTGAACTAACGAAAAAATGACTTGTAACGGAGAATAATATCTTGTTAATGCCAGTTGGGGTCACCAAAGAATCGATCTTTTTGAAACGTAAATTTGGAGAGGCTGATAAAGTGATAAGGAGTTGACTTGAGAAAGATGACTATGATTTTCTGCTTACTTTTGGGTATTATTTTGTAGCTGTTGACATAGTAGGGTCAAAATACTCAGATTTGAGAAAACCAGTATGAAGTTTACAACTATAACTAATATGTGAATATGATTGCTGCTTATATGCCTGGCGTGACTTGCAGTACTTGAGATAATTATCGTATAAGTTGTCTGCTTATATATGACTGTTTTGCTCTTGAGATACAATGAGATTTAGTTACTATGCTGTTTCAGACTAAAACGGTCCGCAAACGAGAAGCTGTTGTAATCTGCTACAATTGATCATATTGGTTTTATGTTGTATATGAAAGCAAGAGACCAGGTGCGTGAAGATATCGAATTTGGAGCATATGAGATTTGTAGAAGTTCTTACTTTCATATCATATATTTTTTTTCAGATTGAATTTGTGTGATGGATCTAGGGTTTCCTCACTCGGGATCTGAAGAGTCGGATTTAGACATGGATACAACGTACAACAACCATGAGGAAACTCCACTAATAAAGTCCTATGCCACCACATCAGCCGGCCAACTCTCAGAAAAAAATGCAGCTTACTTTTCTTGTCGCACTACATGTCGCTTGAACAATGCTGCTGAAGACAGAGCTAATTATTTTGACAATCTTTTAAAGGGGGTTTTGCCTGTACGGATTGGCAGAATGCCTACTGGAGAGCGAGCAGTTACTTTGCTTGAACTCATGACGATAAGGACATTCCATAGCAAAAATTTGAAGCAAGTTAGTCTTGCTACTGCAATTGGGTTCCGGATGCGTCGTGGTTTGTTGACTGATATACCTGCCATACTCGTCTTTGTTGCTCGCAAGATTGACATGGAGTGGCTCAGTCATGGCGAGTGTCTGCCATGTGCTCTTGAGGTGTATAACTCTATATATAATTTCAGTATACTTTAATTAATGTCCCTGTCTTCTTAAGATCATACTCCACAATTTCAAGAAATAAAAAATATAGAACATAAACATGGTATGTATGTGGGTGTGCAAGTATAACTGCCCAATTACAAGAATAAAAATCAAGCAAAAAATGAGTAGGATAGGATAACTGTCATGTTTAGATATCTATAACTGGTTAAAGTACCATTCTTAGCAATAGGATGTTTGGATGTATATGTTTGAAGTGACTATTGCTATATGCAAACTTAGCAACTAGTTTACAAATGGGCAAGATAAGAAGACTGTTGTGATTATATGTTCTTAACCAGTCTCTTCCGATTGGGTAATAACAGGCTCCGTATCCAGCAAGCCTGTAAGATTACAGTTTGATAGTTATAGTTTTCTGAACTAAGTTTTGTTGGATGTGTCTTTCAAATTGATTATTGCAATATGAAGTATTCGAACTAGCATTTAGTGAGTCAACTAGGTTTCAGATTACAATTCTGTACATGCTTCTCAAAATTTAATGTTTTCACCCTTAATAAACAGAATTTAAAACCAGAATCAGTTCAAACAGTCTCTTTAGATGCAAATTGAAAAACTTTACATTACTATTAATTTATCTTCGTTAAATCCTTCTGTTATTTTAAACCTAGAGCTTGAGCCTTAAATGGAAGTTTCTAATAAACTAACTCAGTAGGTTGAACAGGGACCCGGAGGTGTGTGGTGTGATGTTGATGTTGTGGAATTCTCATATTATGGTGCCCCTGCAGCAACTCCAAAGGAAGAATTTTTTACTGAGCTTGTTGATGGCTTGCGGGGAAGTGATGCGTGCATTGGTCCTGGTTCGCAGGTAACATTGGCTGTTTTGAGTCTGATCTGTACATTAATAATGCTTCTTGCAGGATGTTAATTTGGAAAAGTTCATTGCAGATATCTTCCCCTTTTCTTGAACTAACCATGTGCAAATTTATCACAACATTTACAGTTCTCCAACACAGGACACAAATTTTATTTTAATGGTTCACCATCTTAAGCTTTATAATGTCAAACTTCTTCATTCATAGACATTCTGCTTAATGGGTGTTTAGGTGCGTCTACGCTAATTACTACCAATTCAAAATAATTGCTTATGTATGTTTAACATAACTGATTATGGGTCTGAATTTCTGATATTTGTGATCAAAGTTACTGGATTTGTTTGTTTTGAGATCAATGTGATCCCTATCCATCCATATATATAGGCAAAAATGGTTAACTGATTACCCGATTAATTGTTCTAGTGCTTCAGTTCACTTTTTTCACTTTGAAAAAGTGCATTCAAACATCCAAATAGCACAATCAAATCTGCGTCTTCTTGGAGCATGATTAGTCTAAACTCTGAGTTGTTTATTGACTTAGATTCTTATTTGCTCTGAATCATTGTCAGAATCCTGAAACTAAACATTGTTTAGAAACTAATGAAGTTATATGTTTGTCGTTACTACTTAAGCCTAAGTTTCAATATTTCATTTAGAATATAAGGGTACTTCTTTTTTGGCGTTAGTGTATTTTTGTTACATTCTATCAAGTTTGAAATAAAAGAAGACCTAACAAGATTTTGATGATATTGATTTCGGTTCATAACATCACCCTAATAATTCATTATGAAAGGAATTTTCTAGTATCAGTTTAAGGTGGATATGAAAACATTGAAGAAACTTCTCAATACTCCTGTAGTTACTTTGTTTTAGTGCCTTGCTCTTTACACATTGCCACTTTCATTGGACCTCCATTTGATATTTTTATTCAACGCAGTTTTCTTGACACCATTCAAATGCCTTGCAAGAAACTATAATCCCAAATCACCATCAGCACTTCCTCATTTTCTAATTAGTAAAAACCTAACACCCTTGATCTCTAACTTTTTGTATGCTGTGTGAAAATATTAGTTTCTAAGCGACTGCTCATCCATAGTTTTTGGCTCCTTGTATACCAAAACAGACTAGTGACTTCTTGCTTCCATAGGTTGCAAACCAAAGAACATATGGGACCATGAGTGCCATTGTGAAAAGTCGAACTGGAAAACGGCAGGTTGGATTTCTCACCAATAGGCATGTGGCAGTTGACTTGGATTATCCAAAACAAAAAATGTTCCATCCTATGCCACCAAGCATTGGACCTGGGGTGTATCTTGGTGCCGTTGAGAGGGCAACGTCATTCATCACAGATGATCTTTGGTATGACATATTTGCCGGGACAAATCCAGGTGATATTAGTTCCAAATCATGCATTTTAAGCAATATGCTAGATGTGCCACTATGTGCAGGTTGGGTATTGGGTCATAATGAATCGTGTTGGTCATCCTGAAACACGTGTCATTAGTTTTCCTGTACATAATTAACATGTTAATTAAGATTACGAGAATTACATTACTGGAATAACAATCAAAATATGAATAGTCAATGTGTCATACATAATATGACTAAACGCTGGCACCTGTTTGATATGTTCCTTTTTAGCTAACTTTATTGGCCCATTTGACTTGCTTCTCTCTTTGGCTAACTTTATTTATTTTACACTTTTGACCCATTAGAGATTAAAAAATAAAAGAAACCCAAGTTACTGTTTTGTAAGTGAATGTGATGAAATTTCCACCTCTATAATAATACACCATATGAAAGTATGCTATTGCTCTAGTGCTTGTTACGATGTGTGAGACGTGTTTTGGGTACGGATTTAACTATTGGTGGATCTACATGAAGCCATGCTATGCACATGCAAATGGTGTAAACTTTTTGATTCTAAAAAGACAACACACTTTTGTTATTTGAATATATGTTATCAGAGTAATTGGATTTTAAGGAACAATATAAAGAATTGTCTTAAGAAAACTAATTACTGAGGTAACTATGAGCTTCCTAATTTTTTGTAATGTTGGGCATCTGAGTATTCGATTCCTGATTTTCTAAGTTGTAGTAGTCACTTTTAAAGGCATATCCCAATATCACCTTTAGCCTTGACTTGTACCAAAAAGGAAAACTATATCATTTTCATAGAGAATTTAGATACTTAAGATTAAGCTAATAGCTAGATATTGCTCATTTTATTCAGAGACCTTTGTGCGAGCAGATGGGGCCTTTATCCCATTTTCTGAAGACTTCACTGTAGCGAATGTAACCACATCCGTTAAAGGCGTTGGCGAGATTGGTGAAGTCAAAGTCATAGATTTGCAGTCTCCGGTCAACAGTGTAATTGGTCAACAAGTAACAAAAGTTGGAAGAAGTTCTGGGTTGACCACGGGAACCATAATGGCATATGCCTTAGAATATAATGATGCAAAAGGAGTTTGTTTTCTTACTGACTTTTTGGTGATTGGGGAGAACCAAAAGACTTTTGACCTTGAGGGTGATAGCGGAAGTCTCATTATCTTGACAGGACAAAATGGTGAAAAACCAAGGCCTATTGGAATCATTTGGGGTGGTACAGCCAATCGGGGTCGACTGAAACTCAAAATTGGTCAACCTCCAGAGAACTGGACGAGTGGGGTGGATCTTGGTCGCCTTCTAGACGTTCTTGAGCTTGATTTGATCACAACCGATGAAGGTCTACAAGGTTTGTACCTGTCTTCTTTCATGTCACCTCTGATTTTATATATTATAGTTTTAGGCTATTTAATATCCAAAATCTTGTCACAAAATGTGCATTTTTCTTTAGTCAATTTACTAGTTTGTGGATTGAGAGTGCCTGGTACACCATTAACAGTAGTAATAGGGCTAGAAAATCTATACATGAGGGCAACATTTTATTTTGCGGGAGTAATTAATGATTTTACACTAAATATTCTAGAACTCTTCTATTAAGCCACTATTTATTTACTAATCCCTTCCCCTTCTTTTCTCTAACATAGCTGCACTGCAAGAACAAAGGAATGTATTAGCGTCAACAGCTGTAGCGGCGGCAACAGCACGGGGTGATTCTGCTGTTGGTGAATCATCTTCTCGTGAGTGCATACCTGCAGAAAGAACTGAAAAAAACCATGGGCTGTTTGATTTAAATGACCAAAATGCCCTTCCTTTAGAGGTCCATATTGAGGCTGGAATTGAAACAGCTCCTAACATGGAACATCAGTTCATATCAAACTTGCCTTCACATCAAATTGGGACCATTGAAAACACAGATCTGCAAATTTTTTCACCAGTGAGAAATGGCTCTGAAGAAAATTCGTTGGGTGAACCGGAAAGAAAGAGAAGAAAACAATATGGTGATTCATATCCCGATGAAAACAACCATGAGTGGTGTAATCTGTAAGTATGTCTAAGTTTTGCATTCATTTTCTATTCTCATTGGTTTACATTTTTTTGGCCCTGTCATGATTTGGCTGATATGGTTGCCTACCAGTCTATCATTGTTTAGAATGTGGAGTTGTTTAGATATACAATGGCAAAAAAATGTCGTAAATATGTACATTATTAGTCCTTTTTATAATGTTGTCCCAAGGAATGGAGATTCCATCAAATAAGGGAATGTTTACATTCCAACTGAATGTGATTCCTCCATCTTTAACTAACCAAACACGCTAAGGAATGAAATTCAATTCCAATTCCATCAAATTCTGTGAACCAAACGCGACCTCAATTTTTGAATCTAAAAATAACATTTTAATGACAACAAACATTCACAACAAAAATGTTTGTAATCATTAAAACTAGTAAAGTTCACGTCCCGCGTTGCGGGACTTTAATTGTCTTATTTAAACGGTTACATTATCTAGTGTATTTACGTTAAACCTTCAACTCGTTAACTAAAAATTATTTTGTCATTCATATGTTTTGTTATAAAGTGTGCAAGAAACCAAGAAATAACTCGTGGTAGAAGACCCGAACATGATGTAATGTAAGAAAATCTTCAATATATTAGTTGGAAATTTAAGCAAAAAGGTTGAATGACCAAAAAGGGAAAATATATGGAAAAAAAAATCAGAAAGTAGCCCGTAGTAAAAAACCCGAACAATATACGATGTGGCAAATTCCGAATGGTGGTACAGGGTGTGACTTGGACAAATTGTAACTCGTCCCAAGTTTTTTAAAAGTGTGCAAGAAACCTAGAAGTAATCTGCAGTAGAAAACCAAAACGGGATGAGATCTTGCAAAATCCTCAATATATTAGTTGAGAATTCAAGCGAGATACAGAGTAAATGTAAAAAAATGCGAGTAGTGGTACGTATATGGTGTGGCCACAGAACGATTGAATGACTTAAAAGAAAAAATGTATGAAAAAACCCAATAAGTAACCCGTAATAAAAAACCCAAACAGGATGCGATATGACAAAAAAAATAGTGAAACGGGGTGTAACATGGGGCGAATCGTAACCCGCCACGCAGGCGGGTTACTATTCACAACCCTTTTCTTTAATATAGTATATAATATAATATAATATAATGTTATTCAGAAAATTCAAATTAACAACTAAGGTCGCGTTTGGTTCACAGAATTTGATGGAATCTGATGGAATTGGAATTGAATTTCATTCCTTAGTGCGTTTGGTTGTTCAAAGATGGGGGAATCTCATTACATTGGAACATTTGATGGAATCTCCATTCCTTGGGGATGGGGGAAGGAATTTCATTCCTGCCGTTACTTGAATTCTTGAAAAATCAAAAACATTCCGTCAAATTCCATTCCTTCAGATTCCAATTCCTTTGATAGATTCCATTCCTTGCAAAAATATTATGTGAACCAAACGCACCCTAAGTATACATCTCTAATCATCAATATAAACACTATTAAATGGATAAATTAACTAATTAAAATGTGATCATTATAAAAAATCTATATGATAAAAATTCAAATTTTAACTCTTTCCCTTTATTTTATGAACATGTTAATTGACTTTGTTTTAATATTGTATTATATACGACTTTCTTAAATATGACTTAAATATTGTGACTTCTGTTAACACTAGCCTAATGCCCGCGAATTGCAGCGCTTGTGGTTTATAGCGCGTGAGATGTCGTAACGTTAAAAGAAATTGAGAAATCGAGAATCCTGTCACTAACAATGATGTAGAAAGGGACATGGTAGAAGCAATGGAACATTTGTCCAAAATGAATTAAAACATAAGACATAACAAAAATGTGAGTTCAATTAGCAATAGAACATTCATACGAAGGGGTTGGGTAGTGTAAAACAAGTATTAAAGTAAAACAAATAAGACAATATCTTGACCCTTAGATCATAGTTAAATTGATGCACGGAGATTCACGAAGCAATTGATGCACGATGATTTTCATGATGCACGGTGATATTGAGCGAAGAGAAACCTATTGTTTTATTTGTTTTACTTTAATACTTATTTTATTTTACCTAAAACCTTCATACGAAATATATCATATCATTAAGAGCAATTTATATGTATTCACTACATTATATAATGTAGTCAATACCTATATAAACTAAATTAAAATATAAGATACAACAAAACACAAGGCAAAAGTAATGGTTCCTAATGTTCAAAAAGATGTAAAATTGAACTGATCATATACAATTCATTCGTCATGTAACACTTTCTGGTAGAGAACATTTGAGGTGAACACTCCCGATTGTTTAAAATCTTTGGCAAGGTTGACTAACACCTTTGTATTTTGTCTTGAAATCCCTCTTGATAACGCTACATAAAGTTGTCTATGTAAAAATACAAGTTATATATTTTAGAGGCTAAGGTCTTAAGATGATAAGTTTAATGACATGAACACTTTTCTTTGGTTTCGTTATGTTGGATTTATTAAACTTAATATTCATTTGGGGCTATAATTTAAAGATGTGACTCTCCTTAAGCTTGAAGGTTAAAGCCCACATCTTACCAATCCAGATTAATAGTCAAGGTTTTAATGATTCTAGGTTATATATTGATTAATAAGTCCATCCATGTATGTATACTGAAAGTTGAAAATGTAGTCAAGTAAGCATTGATGTCCACCTTTACATGTAAAGTGAAATATTGTCAAAGTACTTTTTTGGGCCTTATAAGTTATAACTCACAAGTCTACATCCACTCAAAGACTTATAAGACCATTAATAACGGTCGGGCTAAATAGGTAGGTGAAACAGGTTCCACCATGAGTGAAAGCCTTATTGTACGCCGGTTAAATAGGTAGGTGAAACATGGATCGGCTAATGTATCCACCGAGTAAAAAGATATATATGTGTCCACCCATAGGAATCTTTTGCAAAGTCCACTATTTTTATTATTTGTATAAAGCAATTATGTAATGTTTTGCAAGTTAGACAACAAAATACTAATTTAAGACATTAATACATAGATTCATACATATTTATATTAAATAAATACTAAATTCATTTTTAAAAAAAAGAAATAAATAAATTAAAATGAGAACATACTAATAAAAAACTCTAATAAAAAAAACATAAATAAATAAAAAGGAGCATTATAAATTTGTAGTTCCTAAACATGCTATGTAAGGTCTCGACGAAAGGTGAGGGTGAGGTGTGTTTCTGGGTTGCATAGTCGTGCATTACCCTGAATTCGTGCTTCACATATCTCAGTAAATGTTCGTTGTGACGTATTAATATAGTGGTTTTTATTTGATATTATTCTTGTTTTAGAATATTAATAAAATATGTTACTTTTAACTTAATTAATGTTATTTTATAATATTTTAATGAAATTGGTTATCTACCAATAAACTAAAACAGGATTGAGATGTTCTAAAACGACATGTGGCGTAATCCTTGATCGACACGTGTCCTTTTAATTTATTTATTTTATTAAATTAGCTTTTTTAATTGTATATAAATTCAATTTTCTTATTAGACTTAGAATTAAACTCTAACTCTTTTATATACATACAAAACACATTATAGCCTTATTTGATTGATCGTTTTCTCGATAATAAAATTCTCTCTTTTTCTTTCTCAATTCTGCAATTCCTATTACTTATATTACTTATAATAAGTTATTAACATGAAGACTTAAAAATTTTGAATTTACGATCCGAAATCACAAGGCTATTACCATCATCCACTATGCTTACAAATTCTACTCTTGATGTGATTGTAAAAATTTAAGGTAAATCCAAACTCTAACTAAACATATATTATATTTTATCATAATTGTTTATCATAATTAAGCTTCGATCATCGATTTATTTTAACAACAATTTATTTCATACTCACAAATCAAGTATGAGACATACTTGAATTTTTGTATGATAAAATCTACTCTATATAACTACCGTACATCGTATGAGTATTAAGACTAGTTTTTAGATTAAATGTATTGTGTGTTAAGTAAAAACGGGTCTAAGTGAATGGTTAAAGGGGAAATGAAAAAGTAAAAAGATGATGCTTATGTAACATGAAAAGTCGAAAGATCGGATAGATAAAAACATGAAAAACAGGGGTCGGGTTGTAGCTGACCCGATCGTCTATCTATCTCTCCATCCCTTTTTTGATCTATAATTATAATCTATGCTTCTCCGACCATCTCACTCCAAATTCGCTTGAAACTACAACAATTTTCTTTCGAGAAATTTGAGGTCAAACAACCACAATAACAATACTAAGAAGAATAAAAAGGGAATGTCGTTGGAAGCACCGCCATTTGAAGAATCAGCACGTTGCCATGTTTGCAAATGCAGTTTCAACACCTTTAGAAGACGGGTCGGTCTTATTCCTTTTTATACTTGATTCATTACCCATATGTCTTATATTTGTAATCAATCTTTACATGATCCATGATTTAGTTTTACTTAGCTATATTAATACATTATTTTTATTTCGTAATCGCTTAATTTATAGTTAAATCATTTAAAGCCTTTTTATATAACCATTTGTCTTAGCTTTTAGCTTATTTTCTGGCTTATCTTCGAATTTTGAGTATATGTTTGTTCAGCTTTTAGCTTCTTTTTTTTTTTTTTTAAGCTGAAAGACTTTATTTTGCCTGATAAGAATAAGCACTTGGAATTAACTTATCATGACTTAAAAATAAGATTAGAAGCCCAAAATTAAGTGACAAAAAAATGAAATGGAAGTTAGCTTCTATAATAAGCAAGACAAACTCCTTAGGTTTGCGACACATCGTTAGAAAATAGAAACCAGCCACCTAATCAAAGGAAAATCATATATGCTACAATTTTGTAAGGTATTGATGACATTGACTGCGATCGATAAGCTCTCTTGCGTCTATTTTAGAAGGGCATTATATTTCTTTGAAGTATACTTAACAAAAGATTAAAAAACTTTAATTGCTTTACATTAAGAGTGCTAGTACTCGTACTGGAAAAACCCATCACACCGGAAAATAGTTGCCACATCAGCACTACACTGAAAACCAGAACCCTTGTTTTACCTGAAATGATTACACTTTTCACGCTACCCGGAAGCGGACAATCCGTTGTGATGCTGTGTACCATGATGAAAAACATGCCCGTTACGACTACCCTATTGCATAATCTTAATGCATTCCGTGAGTTGCCTTACAATTTCTCTCTTTTTGTAGCATCATTGCCGATGTTGTGGCCGAACCTTGTGTGCTGAACATTCATCAGATCAAATGGTATTTTTATCTCTCTCTCTCTCTCTCTCATGCTATATATGAAAGTTCACAGTTCTGTAAGGCATACTTGTTAGCAGCTAGTCATACTAACTATATAATCATATGAAGCATTATTATAATGTGTGCTCTTTCAGGCGTTACCACAGTTTGGTATTCACTCACTTGTTAGAGTTTGCTCAGATTGTTATAATGATGCATCTCGGTAAGTCTGTGGCTTCACTCCTCTCTTTTTCATATATGTTATTTACTTTTTTGATATTACATTATATGTTTAATAGTTTGTTTAACTTGAAATATCACACATTGTGTCTGATGTCACGCCCTCACCTGTATGCAAGCCCTAGCTAAATGAACGCAACTCTTTACGAAATCTGTTATCAAGATTCTATGGTTCTCAACGTTGAAATGAAATGATAATGGCTCATCAAAGAAGTGAATTAGAAACTTACCGTGTGTGTGTGTCATATAATTAGATCTTGCTCCCGTGTCAATCTCTTATCTATATTATATACTACCTTAAAAAACATTTACTCCCTCCAAATTTTAAGAAAAAGAACTTGTTAAACCTAAATTACCCCTCTCCTTTTTCATTAATTTAAATATCTTCACCTAATATACCTATAATACCCTTAATGAAATTGTTTATAACATACATCCCTCAACCCTTAAAATAACTACACTACCTCCTTTTACATCAATTACTTTTACATAAATAACCACATTGCTACCACCATCGCCGCCACCACCCTGCGCCACCACCGCTGCTACCGCCATTACCCGTTGCCGCCACAGCCACCGCCGCATCGCGCAGGCATATGTCTAGTTATATTATTATATCTTTGCCTTGGGCACCCACTTTCATTTTAAATGTGAAATGAGTGTCAATAGTGTGCTACAGTTTTGTGGACCCTCTTTTAAAATGAAAACAGGATTGTAGGTAACCTATTACCTGCAATGGCTAACTACATTAGTTCGGACACCTCTCTTTCACATGATTAACAATAATTACTTACATTGAATTTCAAGTAGGTGTACTGTAAAGGTTGATCGAGTTACCTGGAGTGAATGGATCTCGAATCTAAGGAACATCTTTAATGTTAACTAGTTCGTTGGGTTTCATGTTTGTATTCTATTTACTTAAAGGGATATTACTGCCTGGAGTATCTTGATCCTATGTGCATTTTTCTGGCCGTTGGTCAAGTTTAGTATATTCTTTTCTTTGCTGGTCAAAGAGAAAAAATACAACATATACTATTCATATTCATATAAGTGTAAGTTCACGACTTAGCAAGTATATTAACCTTACGATTGGCTTGCATGGCTTCATGGTAGATGCAGACTTGGCACTTAATCTTCAACCATAATTATAAATCTTGTATCAGTCGCAATTAGTTAAGTGTTAGCCTTGTATAGCTACAATAATGTTGCTAAAAAGCCTCTCCATTTTGTATAAACATTTTTTGTTGGTTTAGCACAATTATACATCAGGTAATACCCATGGGATGATAATAAAAAGGAAAAATTAAATGCTAATGTGCATTTGTTTAAAGAACTATTCTCTATTCATGTGGTAGTTTTGTTTATGCTTCTGTAATATGTTTGTTGGTTGAATAATTATGTAGGTCTGTAAAGTCTGAAGGAGGTGCTTCTGTTAATGGAGTAAATTCCATGACAGATGCGGTTTCAAGGATAGATATTAGTACACCATCAAATTCCGATACTACACAAGCTGTTGGTAATCCAAATTGCACATGTGGAATGCCTTTATGCATATGTGAGGTGCAGTCAAATGATGCCGTGGCACCTGTGCAGGCAAGTGATATTCGATTCACTGTCAAATACCTTTTAGCTGTGCTTCATATCTTATACTCTTTTGGTTTTTTCTTGTAGCCTAAGCCTGTCCCAACATCCTCAGTTCCAAAGAAATTAGACACTGCCCAGAGAAGTAGAGCTTCGTCATCTAGCAAGTCCAGGTATACATTTAGACCTTGTTTATTCATCAGTGATACATTTATGTTTTGAATTTTGTATTGGTTCTTTACAAAATTGTCATTATGTAGTATTAAGTTTTGTTTAGTTGAATGTAGCCATCAGTCTTCTATTTAGAAGTTTGAAAGTAGTTTTTGTTACACTGTTACCCTAAGAAGGTAAAGTATTTTTGATACATTTGTAGAGTAACATGTAATATCTTGCAGTGCTGGACAATCAGCCAACGCAGGCTCAGAAAAACCACTTGCGGATTATGAAGTTAATGGAGAGGTATGCTATGTTGAAATACGTATGCAAGACTTCTCATTTTTTTCTTCTTCTTTTCTTATATTTTCTTAAAAATTGATTGATTTTTGTTGTATGATATATCTATATTTTGGCAGGGATTACGGGAAGCGATAAAGAATGGTGACTTATTTTCTGTCAAAAAGCTTCTTAGCGAGGTAAGGAAAATAATATCTGAATTCTAATACTTGGTAATAACCCCGTTTTAAACTTGTATACGCTTGCGTTCTGATCAAACGACTGAATTTTTGATCCAAGCTGCCTCTGCTTTTATTCTAAAAGACAAGAAATCTTCGTTGTATTTTTGTATATTCAATAGTTCTGTTTCATTGAATATGCAAATTAATACTGTATCCTAACAGCAGGGTTAAACTCTGCAAATCTTGTTTGAACTAATTTTAACTATCAACTTCATTTGCTGTAGGGAGTTGATGCAAATTACTGTGATAAACAAGGATTGTCTCTCTTGCATCTGGTTTTCTTTCTTTCTCTCTGTTTATCTTTATTTGTGTGTGCTCTTGTATATGGGTGTCCGGTTTCTTATTTCTAACAGCAGCTATTGTGTTTAGGCTGCCGTTTTTAACAAAACTGAAATCGTTTTCACACTCATGGAAAATGGAGCAAGTATGGACCACAAGAATTTGCAGGGTATATTACATTTACTTCTAATAAAGTCACTACTGTTGCTGCTAAATAGTTAATAGGCTGGTGATGTGATGCTTTTGTGCCAATCTATTCACAATCTTAAAGCTGATCGTGAATTTTCTTAATTAATAAAAATCTTATTTGACGTAAGTACAAGTAATTTGAATTATTACAATGAATAATTACATTAAAAGTGAATGAAACCAAATTTCCTATCACCATTACATTTGAGAAAATAAAAACCAATGGTACAAGATGATTGCGTGAAAAGTAATTGAAACCTATGGTACAAGATATTTGGGGGATTTTAGTTAGTGTTTGGGTTTGATAGTGTTGGATATGTTTGGTTTAATGGTATATATCTGAGGGAATGGACTTGATATTAATAAACTTGTAAATTTTCTACCTACTCAATGGACTGGGTTTAGAAATTGATATCTCATTTCCACTCCACTATGTTATCAAATCCATCTCGGTAGTGAAACATAATAGGAATGGATTAATATAAAAAGTACAAATTGCGGACTGAAAGCCCAATGGTTGCCTTGCTGTGTTAAAGCGAAAACAGAATAGGCCAATAGGGTACTAAAAGATTAATTTTAATGCAAAACATAGTAAATGTGATTAGTGTATTTGTATATTTTAGTATCTAGTTCACTGTATATTAAGCCCTACGCATGTGCTCAGGTCATCCATACTTGTATAGCATAATGTTTATTTCCAGAAATAGTACAAACAGAAGTTGTACATTCTATAATTTCATTGTATTGCAATACCTGTTTTGTAGGTCTTAGTGCATCAAAATGTAAACAACTTTACATGATTTGTCATAGTGTGTATCAAATTTCAATCCTGTGCATTGTATGTATTGAACTTTCAAATCCCGGTTATTCTATGTACCCGACCGATTAAAATTTGCAAACTGACAACATGGCATTGGACGTGACAACTTATATGGTTGCCACATATATTCGGATACATACAATAACCGGGATTTAGAAGTCCATTACGTACAATGCACATGACTAAAGTTTGATACACACCATGTCAAATCGTGTAAAGTTGTTTACATTCTGAGGTATTAAGCCCTTTTTATCAGTGTGTTCAACACTGCAACATTACTATATGAAATCTTTTTGATACATGTGCCATGTTATACTTCTGTCACCTTTTATAAGCTATAACAACTTTATTGGAAGTAGAAATCAGACTGAGCAACTGCTTATAATTTTTTCTTAGCTAATCGGAACATTAAGGAACGTCAAAAGATAATCATACATGTCCTTGTTCTAGCGCAATGCAATGATCCAACTGATCCTTATTTCAGGGGAGACTCCGCTTGATTGTGCCCCTGTAACGTTGCAATTCAAAATGAAGAAGAAGATGGAAGAAATTAATCAATCCAAGTAAACATTATGTATTGACTTCTTCCGTAAACATTCTCATGGCTGTAAAATCAACATCTGGAGACCATTTTGCGTTTATTTCGATGCTAGCATTGAACTACACCAGATTTTTGGTTGTTTGCAAGTGTCTTCTTCTATGGAACATACCTAATTTTATCTTTAAGCTCCCCTAAAGAAGCAAAAGAGCCGGATTAAGCAAGGAGAAGGGTAATCATTTATATTATATTTCCTGTAACTTTGTTTTGTTGAGAGGGGTAAAATACATCCATGGATTTCATATTAAGTATCTTCCAAGTCTTTATATCAACGACTTTGAGTACTGCAAACACTATACTAGCATGCCCCTATCTGAGATCTCAAGGCTGATGGAACCGATTTTCCAAAAAAAAAAAAAAAAAAATTCCATCACGGGTAATCAAAATTTTAGCCTACAAGGGGAAAACTGAACTGGGTATAACCACTTCAGTTTGGTTTCTTCAGTTTGTTTGTTGTTTTTTGCAAATAGCTGGAGAAGGAACATTTCTTTTTAGTTATTTATACAGGACTGAATTACTAGTAGGAAAAGCAAATTGAAGCAATAGTGGCCTTTTGTAGAATGACATACTATCGGACTCATACTCGTAAACTACACGAATGCCTAAAATGGAACCAATGACTTCCGGAATGTATTAAGTTGCCGAACCAACTAATTATCAATGTCAGAGGCTTAAGGAGGAACCTCGTTCTTTACTTTGATGAGTTTAAACCAAATGTACTCTTTCTATATATTTTTTCCTGCATTTGTAGCTCCATTTACTTGATTCTCGCACTCAGATTGAATAGGAATAATGTAGCAAGTAATTGTTTTTAGGAGCATTTTCAATTGATTGTTTTTGAGTGGACAGTTTTGTGAAGCATAGATGGTCTTTAACGTCTTGATGTGAAAGTTAACTTTGTACACTGGGTCTGTACTAGACGCCTCAAATGTTGGGAAACGGAGGTTCAGACCTTAGCTCAGACGCAAACCAACAAATTTGCAAAAGTAGTAGACAACACACTAAAGTACATAATCACTTTCTCGTGCAGAAATTTAGAAGTAATTGATTTGATTTTAATAGAAAGCTTATGAACTTGATTAGAGGGAATGCCAATCGAATGTGGTTACTTTCTCATGCAGATTCTATCCCAAGTTACTCCTCGCCTACAACCCCATAGGGATCGGGCCCGTAATTCTAGTTTATGTTCCAGCCTCTGATTGACCTTGCAAGGGCCGCTTTACATCCAATACTCTTTTAGGAGCAAGAACCAAACTCTCACAATGTGGGCAACGACTGGATCATTGCTACAAACATCAGAGTGAACAACTCAAAGTCTTGGCTATTGATAAATTTAGATGCGATAAACAAAATCATGTAACTTTAGAAGAACCAAAACCATGTAATCACCATTTCTTCTCAATTCTCATCACTCCTTAATAATGTTAGTCATAGTTATACAAATCTTCAGCTTGTAGGATTCTTTTTACCTAATGGTGTTTCATTCTATTGTGTCGCCAGGCGAGAACAAAGTCTTTGGTGAGGACTCAATACTACCAGGTTAACTAAACATTTATTATTCTCTTGGACCTAGCGCATTTTAAAGAAATCATATTTTATTCATAAAATTTACACTAAAAAAAGAGTCATGTAGTACGCCTCCCTGAGTCCGCCCATTCAATTATGTAAGCTTTTTGCTTGCTTGTGTAATGGAGATGTGTCTCGACAAACCAACACTTATATACTTTCTAAGTGTAAACACATACCTAATAGTGATTTTATATGAATTTGAACCAAAAAATATGTAGTGTTTAAATGGCTAGAATCATCTTCCATTTGTAAAAAAAGAAAAACGCAATGTCAAAAGATTTCAAAACGAAAGAATGATTTATTTCACAAATTTTGCAAAAAAGCATTCCTATGGTTATACTCTTTCATATAATTTCTTTTTATATAATTCTTTATAAATTAGTCTTTTAGAGATAAATATGTATGATGTTCAATCTCTATCATATACATTTAAAATTTGTAGCATTAGTCAAATCAGCAACCTATTGATTGAGAATAATGTGTGAGGACCAAAGTGATTAGGTAATGTATCAAACACTTAATTAATCTATAAGATATAGGGAAAACCACATTGCAAGCGAAACTTTTATGATTGACTTTCGAACATTTTGTTCATGTGTTTGTTAGCACGGTTTTAATGTTTCTATCGTTCGGTTAATACTTAGGGTCAGACACATGCCGAGACACTTACCATTATGTAGTCGTATTTGCACATGCAAGTCGCATTTACACATGTGTAAGCCGTATTTTAAACCTTTTTGGCTTTGTACAAACTAGGCACCTAAAATACTCATTTGTGCAGATTACTTGTTTTTCTATGTTTTGTTTTCCATATTACTCTTCAACCACTCATGACCTGATCGCCATTCATTTAACTTGATTAACTTTATTCTTTTTGTTCACTTGTCTCTTTCTTCTTCTCTACTTAATTAATCTATGCTTCTTTCATAGTTTTCAAAGTTCCTCTTTGCTGCTATAAGTTCAATATAGAAACCAATTAATCCTTTTTCTTTCTTTATATCTTTAAGTTTAAGTTTTCATACTCTAGCTAGATTCGTAGCATGCAAGAAGTCAGTTTTCGGTTTAATGATCACTAGTTAGATGAGAAGTAACTCATTCTGCTTCTCAAATCAATTATGGAGGCTATGTGGGGTTATATAACAAATTATCTAATTAAATCACAAAGCATGCAGCGGAAAATTAATCTATGTAATTAATTAATTAACCAAGGATAGAAAACATGTACCTTTGATTGAAGAAAAAATAAAGTAAGAAACTTTATGAGGATTTGAAGTAAATCCCTCTACGTTTGCACACACGACACACGGATGTACGTATGCTAGTACTTGATCACGAACCGAACAACCTTTGTTATTATCCCTAATAATCGAACCAACCAAAACCCGAAACCCTTTGCTTTTGGGGAGTTCGGCCGAAGCCAAGAGAAGAGGGAGGAGGAGAGAATGGAGAGGGTTTTGTTTTTCCTTGAATTGTATATCTAAACCCTTAACCTAAGCCTTGTATTTATAGGTATAGATTAGGGTTAATATTCTTGAAAAACAAGTTAAGTCAATGGGTTAAAACCCATTAACAAAAACCGCCCCCCCCACTTTAGGTATAATTAGGAAACTTCTAGAATCTCCTAATTACAAATTAAGTCCTCCTTAACTAACGTCGTTAGCTAGTAACCGTTAGTTTTTAACGACCATTCGTTAATTGAAATCGTGATCATATTAATTAAATACATTAAATATATTAATTAATATTAAATACATTTGTGTCGAGACGTGTGACCCCGTAGGCTTAAATCATTTCCGGACATACGTTCATTTTTACGTGATCATATACTAACAGGCTAGACAACCATACTCGAAGTAAGTTGTTATATTCGCAGATACATTTTGGAAGTGAATCGTATTCGATCTTTAACAATGGATGCTTAATATTTTTCAGGGAAGATGCACACAAAAGAAGATTCCAAATTAGCAAATCAAAAGATAGAAATAAGCCCTACCGTTCCTTTCTACAAGAGAAAAACGTCGTCAAATACAAACATTTATCGTTCAAGCATGTATTGCCCATCATGGTACTTGCAACTCTTGTTTTGATGACCTATATTATAGCCATACGTCAACACGAATACATGTCTCATGTAATTTCACGGTACATAACATTATAAATTTATTTTATCAAATAAAAAAGTCTAGTATCTCACCATTTTGACAAAGCTAAATTTTTTATAGGCGGCATTGTGTAAACATACAGAACCCGAATGAAACACCACATCACACATATGAGTCACATGCAGAAGTTGATTGGGATGAGATCTCCACAATTGTTACGAAGATACCAATAGTTAATGGACTTATTCATGGGATCGGGCTCTTGAACTTCAACGAAAAGGAAATCGTTGAATGGAAAACACGAATTTTTCCAAATAGTGCAAACCACATAGTCCTGCATCTCGAACCGGTCGACAAAAATGTGACATGGGATACATTATATCCAGAGTGGATTGATGAGGAACAAGAAGATGAAGTTCCAAAGTGCCCAAATCTCCCCAAGCTTGACACGCCTATAAAAAGGCTTGATGTAATCGTAGTCAAGCTTCCCTTGCACTACAACTTCCAATTGGATCTTGTGAACTTTTTTTTTTGGAACGGCAAAAATATTATTAATAAAACGTGACCACTAGCAAGTTACTAGCAATCACATATATAAGTCAGATAGATAACCAAAAGCTTGCAGTACCAAACTAAATAAAGACTCAAGGCCTAGCTGCGAGGATCACCTTCGGAAGCCACCCACATCGAGAAATAAGACAACCACATGGATCTTGTGAACTTGCACTCCCTTTTAGACCTCAAGGTTAGTTAACCTTTAATCTTAACTCATACTTCCTATTACATCTTGTGAACATATATAAACCAATTATACATGATTCATTCTATAAATATATTATTGAGATGGGAACCCTAATTTATTTTTGTCATGAGCATTTTTTAAAAATCTTTTTCACTTGAATATGTTCCTTTTAATGTTTCTAACCATATTTTTGAAATGAACCCATCTAATTGACTTTTCTAAGATAGGTGAAGATTATATTGGTGATGTTCTACGTGAAGCATATGTAACAATCCTACATTCGGCTGATATTTATGTTTGTGGGGCAATCGCGGTTGCACAAAGCATTCAAATGGTTGGGTCTACTAGAGACCTTGTGATACTTGTTGACGACACAATTAGCGATTACCACAAGCTTGGACTTGCGCTAGCAGGATGGAAGATTCGCACTATTCAAAGAATAAGAAACCCCAAAGCCAAGAATGGCACATATAACGAATACAACTATAGCAAGTTTCGTTTATGGCAGTTAACTGATTACAAAAAGATTATCTTCATTGATGCTGATTTACTCATCCTTAGGAACATTGATTTCCTTTTTCAAATGCCTGAAATTTCCGCCACAGGGAACAACGGGACACTTTTTAACTCGGGTGTTATGGTCATTGAGCCATCAAATTGTACATTTGAACTTTTGATGGATCACATCAATGATATTACATCTTATAATGGGGGTGATCAAGGTTACTTGAATGAAATCTTCACTTGGTGGCATAGAATTCCAAAACACATGAATTACCTAAAGGATTTTTGGATTGGGGATGATGAGAAAAGCAAAGAGAAAAAAACAAGACTTTTTGGGGCAAACCCACATATTATTTATGTTCTCCATTACCTTGGCTTAAAACCGTGGTTGTGCTATAGAGACTATGATTGTAACTGGAATGTGGAGATATTACAAGAGTTTGCGAGTGATGTGGCACATGACAATTGGTGGAAAGTGCACGATACGATGCCACCCCAGTTGCAACAGTTTTGTCTTTTGTCGACAAAGCAAAAGGGCCAACTGGGGTGGGATCGTAGACAAGCACACAAGGGTAATTTTTCGGATCGTCATTGGAAAATTAAGATTCAAGATTCGAGGGAAATTGCCCTAAGACTTTAGGTAGCCCCCACCATCTCAAGATCCGGAGAAAACTTGCTGCCTTGGAACCATTGCAATAAAAACCCGTTATGAGTTATGACTCAAGTTTGTATGGATACCCTATAAGCAACTCGTTACCGATAAAACCTGTTATGAGATGGCGTGAATCGATTAGTGTATGGTGTAATTCTGGCCCGTTAATCATATTCTTGTTTAAAGATTTGGTTGATCTTTATGAATTGTGAGGATGGGAAAACACGAGGAAAAAAAGAAGCAATGAAAGATGTCATTACATTGTTGGTGTATTTGGAGAGTTAGGACAAAAGATTTGATAACAAGGAGGCTTGTATGCTCGGAATTATCAAAGAAGTTAAAGAACGTTTAGTTGGAGAAAACACTCATTGTTTTTCATTTTTGATTTCCTATAAAACATAAAAAACAGAAAACGCGGTCAAATTATAGTTTTTCAAATTTTTTTTCATGAAAACAGAAAACACTATTTTCACTTTTCAAAAAAAATTGGAAAACATTTTTTCTTTTTTTGTTTTTCGCTTTTCATTTTTCATTTTTTAATATTTAGAAGGGATTATGGCACCAAAGTGTAAGAAACTATTTCATTTTGTTTATGTTATGTAGTGTACTATACATTTGTCTATGTCATGTAAGAAACTTATTATTTTGGTCAAAAGCATGTAAGCCACCGGTTCCAGCTTACATGTACCAGTTAATCCACATTTTTTTTAATAAGTCCCCACTAAAATGCCTCATAAATAAATATTTCAGAACTTAAGGGGCTGTTTTTGGAAACTTGAAAACCTTGTAAATTAACTGCCGAATTGGCAGTTAATGCCGAATGTTGTAAGTGTTTGGTAGCACAAGCCCACAATCTCAAGATTCGAGGGAAATTGCCCTAAGACTTTAGGTAGCCCCCACCATCTCAAGATCCGGAGAAAACTTGCTGCCTTGGAACCATTGCAATAAAAACCCGTTATGAGTTATGACTCAAGTTTGTATGGATACCCTATAAGCAACTCGTTACCGATAAAACCTGTTATGAGATGGCGTGAATCGATTAGTGTATGGTGTAATTCTGGCCCGTTAATCATATTCTTGTTTAAAGATTTGGTTGATCTTTATGAATTGTGAGGATGGGAAAACACGAGGAAAAAAAGAAGCAATGAAAGATGTCATTACATTGTTGGTGTATTTGGAGAGTTAGGACAAAAGATTTGATAACAAGGAGGCTTGTATGCTCGGAATTATCAAAGAAGTTAAAGAACGTTTAGTTGGAGAAAACACTCATTGTTTTTCATTTTTGATTTCCTATAAAACATAAAAAACAGAAAACGCGGTCAAATTATAGTTTTTCAAATTTTTTTTCATGAAAACAGAAAACACTATTTTCACTTTTCAAAAAAAATTGGAAAACATTTTTTCTTTTTTTGTTTTTCGCTTTTCATTTTTCATTTTTTAATATTTAGAAGGGATTATGGCACCAAAGTGTAAGAAACTATTTCATTTTGTTTAAAAAAACAGAAAACGCGGTCAAATTATAGTTTTTCAAATTTTTTTTCATGAAAACAGAAAACACTATTTTCACTTTTCAAAAAAAATTGGAAAACATTTTTTCTTTTTTTGTTTTTCGCTTTTCATTTTTCATTTTTTAATATTTAGAAGGGATTATGGCACCAAAGTGTAAGAAACTATTTCATTTTGTTTATGTTATGTAGTGTACTATACATTTGTCTATGTCATGTAAGAAACTTATTATTTTGGTCAAAAGCATGTAAGCCACCGGTTCCAGCTTACATGTACCAGTTAATCCACATTTTTTTTAATAAGTCCCCACTAAAATGCCCCTCATCTTCACCCACCTTTTTTATCCCCCTCTCTCTAAAACGTTCATTCATTTCTAGGGTTTGAGTCACCAAATTGGATCAACTCAAATAAAAAAATGGGGATCCCGGTTTCTGATCCGGGCGAGTCAACTCAGTCGCAGCAACCACCCGATTTCGATGAGTTTCAAAAGCAAGCTTCATTGATGACGACGTGTACACTATTATGGAAAGAATTATCAGATCATTTTGTATCACTAGAGCAAACTTTGATGAAGAAATCACATATTATCAAATCCAAAATCCAAACACTCGAATCCGAAACCAACGCATCTCTAGACGCCCTCCAACACTGCGAATCCACCATCGAGAAATCCGTTTCTCTCGCAATGCGAAAAGTGGAAGACGCGTTACAAGGTGCTGTTGGTATAGAAGCCGCCGCCACTGAAAAAGTCAGTAAAGACGGCGGCTGTAATGATGATAATACTGAGGAAGATGAAGAAGAAATGAAAAGGTTGCGTGTGAAATTGGATTGGGTTGGATTTTGGGGGTTTATATGTGGAAAGAAGAAGGAAATGGATGTAATGTAGGTGAAAGTGCCAATGGCGTTAAGCGAATGTGTGGATCCTGCAATGTTTGTATCAGAGGCGATATCGGAGGTTTTTCCGGTAGATAAGAGGGAAGTGGAGAATGGGAATGATTTGGGATGGGCTTGCATTTTGATGCTTGAAAGTTTGGTGTCGGTGATGGTGGATCCGGTGATCGGGTAATCGAGGGTGTTTGTGACACCGAAAGTGTGTGTTTATATGTGTATATATGTATTAATATAAGGTAAAATGAATATATAAATAACTAATATATTTAGTCAATGCCACGTCAGACTTTTTTAAACAAAAGTGGAATTGGTAACCGGCTAAGTTTGAAACTGGTAATCGCTTACATGCTTTTGACCAAAATAATAAGTTTCTTACATGACATAGACAAATGTATAGTACACTACATAACATAAACAAAATGGAATAGTTTCTTACACTTTGGTGCCATAATCCCTATTTAGAAACCTAAATTGTATTAGCTCTCCTCCACACCCACACCCCCTCCCTGCCCAGTCACCCCTCGCCCCGCCCCCGCCCCTTACGCCCCCAATGGAAAACTAGAAAACAACTAAACACGCCATCAAGTCACTTGCTTTCTTGTGGTATAGAGCTATACAAGTCTATCTGGAAGAATGGTATAAATTTGATTTATTGTAATGGTTGTATTAGTTTCCATAGCTGTAACTGTGATAGGCTCACATATTGGTGGTGTGCCTGTTAATAAAATTAAGTTTTCAAAAGAAAATCATAATACGTACATTAATCTTAGTTGCTTTGACAGGCTCAGTGCAGTTTAAAAGTCGTAAAGACCAATTATTTTAAGTAGCACAATGTGTATCTATGTTTTGACGGCAGTCAAATGCGACGTACTTTTACTCTTTCAACTTCCAATCACCAAATCCTGTTGAATTTTCTTACAACAACAATAAGAATACGAGTATTAGACTACTCAGTCCAAACCATAATATATTACCTTGAAACGCATCTCAGTAATATTAACCAATCCATATACATATGTAACTATATATATACACACACACACACACACATATACACACACACACACACACACACACACACACACACACACAACACACACACACACACACACACACACACACACACACACATACACACACACACACACACACATATGATTCATTCATAATTCATGTTTGAAACGCAACCTTCCTTAATAATGGCGACGAATATATAACACCATTTCTCACAACATTTCTTTCTAAGTACCAAAATATGAACTCAAAGTTACTTAAACTATACTTCCTACTCATATTCATTTCTATAACATCAATGACAAAATTAACAGCACTTTACGCCAGGCCCGGATGCAATGATACATGTGGAAACACCCGGATTCCATACCCTTTTGGAATCGGTCCAGGTTGTTACCACAACGAATGGTATGCTGTTGATTGCAGGTCCTCAACAGCATACCTTTCGGCGATAAACAACTTGGAAATCTTTGCTTTGAATTTAGAAAACCAAACCGTGACAGTTAATGTTTTCATGACTTCTGACTGTCAAAACACAGTTAGAAACAGTAGTCAGATTTTGAGTGTAGACTTACGTGGAAGCCCGTTTTTGTTTTCTCAAGAACATAACAGATTTACCGTTGAAGGGTGTGGGAATGCGGTTATTATGGAGCAGGGGAATCTGCTTACTGGGTGTTCAACTATATGTCAAAACGGAATGGTTAATTTAACAAACAATTGTTATGGGATAAATTGTTGTCAAACCACGTTACCGTATTATCTTGAGACATATAGTGTGAATAATTCAGGGTTGCAAAGGCAGAGTGCTGACGGGGCTTGTGGGTCTGCGTTTTTGGTTGATGAACGATGGTCTGCTGCTAGACGGTCTTCTGGACAGTCTGCGGTGGTGGACTCATATGTTCCAATTTCACTTAGGTGGAGACTAACAGAAGGGGATATTAGTGAGACTAATTGTTCATCTAGAGGAGAGGATCTTCTTTTGGGTAATGGTACTAGTGTTGGATCATACAAATGTAGTTGTTCGCCGGTTCAAGAAGGAACCCCATATTTAAGTAATGGATGTCAATGTAAGCTATCTTTTCATCACTCCTATGTTTTTTTTTTTTGTTTACTATGCTATATATTGTTTTCGTTTATGTCTTTTTTTTATAAGTTAAGGTGGTGTTAATTGTTGTGTTTTGGTTTTCAGTTGTTGCAGAATGCAATAATTGTACTGGTGAATGCAAGTCAAATAGAGGGAATATCACTTGCGTTCCATATCCGTTCACTGTAACTCGAAGCAAATCATCAATGTTGGCAGTTATTTTAGGTAAAATTACAAACCATTGTATAACATTGTTGTTGTAAGTAACCCTGATTGCTTCTCAGCTTGAATCTGTGAATTTTATATTTCTCAAGTGAACCATATGGTAGGAATTGGTTTTCTATCGCGAATGCGTCAAAGAGTTGACCCAAAAGATGTATACAAAAATTGAAGCAGGTCAAATAAGTTGAACGAGTCAAATGCTTCAACAAGTTGTTTAGAAGGTTAGGTTAGTTTTGTAATTAAGGGTTGATACAGTTGTTGTTATCTTGTCTGGAACATAAATTATCAGTAAACCGAAGAAACATGGATAAATAATGCTTTTATGGGTCTGCCCAACCCATGGAGTGCGATTGGACCCACTTTACAAAATAATTCAGGGTAATACTAGTGTAATTTGGTATATATTTCATATAAATTTCGATTATGAACCCACTCAACACTTATTCTGGTTCTGACACTGGCCTAATCTGACCCAAAACATTCCAACCATCAGTCCATCACTACAGAATTGTCTATTCTGACCTAAGGGGGTTGGACCCATTATCTGACTTCTCATTTTGCCACCTCTAGCTTTGAAGTTTATATTTCATTTTTCTCATATATTGCCTTTTGTGCAGGTGTTAGCATAAGCATTGGGCTACTGATTCTTTCAGCATCTACATTTGCACTTTACCAACTAATCCAAAAGACAAAAGACAAGAGACGAAAGCAAAGGTTTTTCAAGCGTAATGGTGGTCTACTCTTAAAGCAGCAAGAATCAGCTGACGATGATGGTTTAGTTGATAAAACCACACTCTTCACCGCCAAAGAGTTGGAAAAAGCAACTGATCACTTCAATGAGAACAGGATACTTGGCCGAGGAGGTCAAGGAACGGTCTACAAAGGCATGTTGACTGATGGGAGGATAGTAGCAGTCAAGAAATCAAAGATAGTTGACGAAAGTCAATTAGAGCAGTTTATAAACGAGGTTGTAATCCTTTCACAAGTCAACCATAGAAACATTGTCAAATTGTTGGGATGTTGCTTAGAAACTGAGGTTCCTCTTTTAGTATCTGAATTCATTTCAAATGGGACATTATATGAACATATTCATGATGATAGTGACGAGTTCCCTCTCACTCTAAACACTCGCTTACGGATTTCTACAGAGATAGCAGGAGCCCTAGCCTATTTGCATTCGGCAACTTCTATTCCTATATACCACAGAGACATTAAATCCACTAATATACTTCTGGATGACAAATACCGAGCCAAAGTTTCTGATTTTGGAACCTCAAGATTTGTGTCAATCAATCAAACCCATTTGACCACTTTAGTTAAAGGGACATTCGGCTACTTAGATCCAGAGTATTTTCAATCAGGCCAGTTTAGTGAAAAGAGCGATGTTTACAGTTTTGGAGTTGTTTTGGTAGAACTTTTAACAGGAGAGAAACCTATATCTTTAACTAGATTTGGTGAACATAGAAGTTTGGCTACATACTTTATGATGGCAATGGAAGAAAGACAGGTAATGTCGATAATTGATTCAAGGATTATAAGTGAAGGTTCTCGGGGTGAGCTAATGGCAGTAGCAAACCTTGCAATGCAATGCTTGAACTTGAATGGAAAGAATAGGCCAACTATGAAAGAAGTAGCATCTGAGTTGGAACGTATTAGGACAAGTCACATACCATCTACAGTTCAAACCGATTATAGAAAGCCTAAGTACAATGCTGGAGAAGAAGAAATGATCTTGTTCTCATTTGATGATTCAACATTATAAGGGATTTGTTAGATATCGAACATTAAATTTACTCGTTTAGTGCATCTGTTTTATGTTTTTGTATTATATATAAAATCATTTCATTTACAAACTGATGTGACAATTTAATGTATGAATGCTCCCACATTCCATAACTATTGACTTCCAATTCTAATATACTAACTGTATAAACTGCAATGAATCTCACATTCCATATCCCATTCCATGGGACTTGTGCTCTTATGATAGTAACTTGCCATAAACAGCAATGCAAGCTAAACAAACATAGAGGAGAGGTTATTTAAGAACGCTCTAAATCATTGCCATAAACAGCAATGCAAGCTAAACAAACATAGAGGAGAGGTTATTTAAGAACGCTCTAAATCATTCGCACACATAAACACATTATTAACTGTGAATCCTTATTCTTGTAGTTTAAGATAAATGACATTTGGGGCATGTCCGTTAAATTGTTATTAGCAGCAACGGTTTATTAATTTTGAATGAGAGAAACAACAGGCTCTTCAAGAAAAGGAAAGGATCTAAGGCTCGGCTAGTCAAAGGAAATCATAAGCTGTTCCTGATAGCTTGGGATCTTCCTCATTATCTTGCGATACGTAACATGTTCTAGACTTCTAGTTATTATAAGTAACTCTTGATGATATCTAGATCGGGAACTTGTTTTCTTTCTATTTTTATTTTTCGTTTTCGCTTTGTAAAACATGGCTAATGTAAATGTCATCCTATCACTCAGATGGGATGCACCTTACCAAAAACAAAAAAACGAATTTATTTTGGTGACTTTAATGGTGCATTCTTGAGTAAGTTTATAAAAGAATTGAAATGAAATGAACATATGGAAGAAAAAAAAAAAAAACTTGCATTGTAATCATCTCAAAAATGGAGTGATTGTTTTTACACTAGATCCATTGAATCTTCCCATCATTTACTTGCAGACAATATATTTTCAAATCCTTTCCAATCCCATCCTTTCCATCCTAAATATTGACAAACAAATGGTCGGCTCGGCTAGGACACCTCTTTGGCTTACTCTTTACCTTTCTTTTTAAACTACTTCATAGAAACACTCTCGAATACAACCATGAGTGAACATAATTACAATCAAAATATGATACTTTCTCCATCTCATATGTCCACGTTTGACTTTTTATTATCTATTTTTCAAGTTTTTTTCTTTGATTTTTACGGTAAATATTTTTGTTTGAACACCTGATACTATATAATACAAACAAAGATATGTATCAAAGGTAAAAGAAAAAAAATTTAAAAGTCAATTAAAATTTTTAAATATATTATGATCACTCATGATTGAATCGGAAACTTCCGAACTAATGGCCATCAATATATAACACCATTTCTCACAACCTTTGTTTGCTACAACTTCTACGTACCAAAAAATGCTCTTAAAGTTACATAAACTATATATCCAGCTCATATTCATTTCTATAACATCAGTGACAACAATAACAGCTCTTTACGCCAGGCCCGGATGCAATGATACATGTGGAAACACCCAGATTCCATACCCTTTTGGAATCGGCCCAGGTTGTTATTACAACGAATGGTACGCTGTTGATTGTAGGTTATCAACACCATATCTTTCTGCAATAGATAACCTGCAAATCATTGCTTTAAATTTAGAAAACCAAACTGTGACAGTTAATGTTTTTATGACTTCTGACTGTCAATAAACAGTTAGAAACAGTAGTCAGAATTTGAGTGTAGACTTACGAGGAAGCCCGTTTTTGTTTTCTCATAAACATAACAGATTCACCGTTGAAGGGTGTGGGAATGCGGTTATTTTGGAGCAGGAGAATCTGCTTACCGGGTGTTCCACTATATGTCAAAATGGACCAGTTAATCTGACAAATAATTGTTATGGGATAAATTGTTGTCAAACCACGATACCGCATTATCTTGAGAGATATAGTGTGAATATTTCAGGGCTGCAGAGGCAGAGTGCTGAGGGGGCTTGTGGGTCTGCATTTTTAGTTGATGAACAACTGTCTGCTGCTAGACGGTCTTCTGGGCAGTCTGCGGTGGTGGACTCATATGTTCCAATTTCACTTAGGTGGAGACTAACAAATGGAGATATTAGCGGGACTAATTGTTCGTCTAGAGGAGAGGATCTTTTTTTGGGTAATGGCACTAGTGTTGAATCTTACAGATGTAATTGTCCACCGTTTCAAGAAGGAAACCCGTATTTAAGTAATGGATGTCAACGTACGTAAGCTAGCTTTTCACCACTCCAATATTTGATTTGGTTTACTACACTATTGTTTTTCTTCATGTCATTTTTATATGTTAAGGTGTTGTTTATTGTGTGCTTTTCGTTTCCAGCTGTTGCAGAATGCAGATATTGTGACGGTAAATGCAACTTGAATGGCGGTAATAACAATTGTGATCCAGTTTCACCTCGGTTAACTGTATATATAGACAAAGTATCAATGGTTGTAGCTATTCTAGGTAAAATTACAAACCATTATATAAGTTTTTGTTCTCAGCTTCAATCTATTTTTCAAGTGAACTAAATAGTCCTTATGTTCTTCATAAATTTGATTATCCTGACAATTGTTCTTTTTCTGACCCTGGCCCAACTTGACCCAGAACGTTCAACCATCACTTAAGAATTGTCTATTCTGACATAAGGGGCCGGGTTGGACCCGTCATCTGACAACCTCATTTTGCAACCTCTAGCTTTGAAAATGATATTTCAATTTTCTCATAATTGCCATTTGTGAAGCTCTTAACTTAATCATTGGGATAATTCTTATACCATATATATATTCACTTTACAAACTAATCCAAAAGACAAAAGACAAGAGACGAAAGCAAAGGTTTTTCAAGCGTAATGGTGGTCTACTCTATAAGCAGAAAGAATCAGCTGATGATAGTTTGGTTAATAAAACCACACTCTTCACCTCCAAAGAGTTGGAAAAAGCAACTGATTACTTCAATGAGAATAGAATACTTGGACGAGGAGGTCAAGGAACAGTCTACAAAGGCATGTTGACTGATGGAAGGATAGTAGCAGTCAAGAAATCAAAGATAGTTGACGAAAGCCAATTAGAGCAGTTTATAAACGAGGTTGTCATTCTTTCACAAGTCAACCATAGAAACGTTGTCAAACTGTTGGGAGGTTGCTTGGAAACCGAGGTTCCTCTTTTAGTATCTGAATTTATTTCAAATGGGACATTATATCAACATATTCATGATGATAGTAACGAGTTCCCTCTCACCCTAAACACACGCTTACGGATTTCTACAGAGATAGCAGGAGCATTAGCCTATCTGCATTCGGCAACTTCTATTCCTATATACCACAGAGACATTAAATCCACCAATATACTGCTGGATAGCAAACAACGGGCCAAAGTTTCTGATTTTGGAACTTCAAGATTTGTGTCAATCGATCAAACCCATTTGACCACATTAGTTGTTAATAAACAGAGATTGAAATAAAAGAAAGATAAAAGATTTAAGGCTTATACAGCCTTTGATACGCCAGGGAGATAAAAGACTACATTGTTATTGATTCTCATAGAGTGATTACAATGGCCTGTATTTATACTAATATTAACCCTAATTAGGTCAACATGACCGACTTTCTAATTTATGGGCTTGGGCCCTTCCTGGACTCTTCTTGGACCGATACACCATCTTGACCGACATATTCTAACACTCCCCCTCAAGTTGAATGGTGGGATTACCAAAATTCAACTTGCATTGGTTTTGAGTTTGACTTGAGCTACCGTCTTCCGACATAACAGCCTTTGATTTGATTTTTTGAACTACCGCCTTTGACATGGTAATATCACATTTTTTTTATTTTTTATTTAGTGAGATACCGCCTTCGACATGGTAGTTTTGGTTTGTTTTTGAACTACCGCCTCTGACATGGTAATCTCACAGTTTTTTTAGTGAGATACCGCCTTCGACATGGTAGTTTTTGGTTTGATTTGGGCTGCCGCCTTCTTCATGGTAGCCTTTTGTTTGATTGTTGAGCTACCGCCTTCTTCACTTCTTTATATACCTATATCTCCCCCTAAAAAAAATACAGGTATATTTCTTCCTTTTCTAATACTCCCCCTCAAGTTGGAACTCCCAACTTGCCAAGGAATATTTCTCTGATTTTTCTTTTCTTGCGGACTCAGAAATCTCAGAGATTTGAGGCCGACTTTTTCCTTGCGGATTCAGATATTTGAACCCGACTTCTCCTTTTCTCGAGGGTTCAAATTTTATGAACCCGGCTTTTCTTTTCCTGCGGGCTCAAGTTTTATGAGCCCGACTTTTCTTTTCTCGCGGGTTCAAAGAACCCGACTTTTTTCTTTTCTTAACTGCTGCTGCTACTCTACTGCTACTCTTGAAAACAAAGCCACACTTCAAATATCCAAGACCCACTGGATTTGGTATAGTCACTTTGGACCATTTTAAAAAATCTGTTAGGCCATAAAAGCTTTTTATGGGCCAACCAAACCGTTCTACCCCCATTTTCAAAACAAAAAAAACAGTTTCTTTTTTTTTTTTATTTTTTATTTAGTGAGATACCGCCTTCGACATGGTAGTTTTGGTTTGTTTTTGAACTACCGCCTCTGACATGGTAATCTCACAGTTTTTTTAGTGAGATACCGCCTTCGACATGGTAGTTTTTGGTTTGATTTGGGCTGCCGCCTTCTTCATGGTAGCCTTTTGTTTGATTGTTGAGCTACCGCCTTCTTCACTTCTTTATATACCTATATCTCCCCCTAAAAAAAATACAGGTATATTTCTTCCTTTTCTAATACTCCCCCTCAAGTTGGAACTCCCAACTTGCCAAGGAATATTTCTCTGATTTTTCTTTTCTTGCGGACTCAGAAATCTCAGAGATTTGAGGCCGACTTTTTCCTTGCGGATTCAGATATTTGAACCCGACTTCTCCTTTTCTCGAGGGTTCAAATTTTATGAACCCGGCTTTTCTTTTCCTGCGGGCTCAAGTTTTATGAGCCCGACTTTTCTTTTCTCGCGGGTTCAAAGAACCCGACTTTTTTCTTTTCTTAACTGCTGCTGCTACTCTACTGCTACTCTTGAAAACAAAGCCACACTTCAAATATCCAAGACCCACTGGATTTGGTATAGTCACTTTGGACCATTTTAAAAAATCTGTTAGGCCATAAAAGCTTTTTATGGGCCAACCAAACCGTTCTACCCCCATTTTCAAAACAAAAAAAACAGTTTCTTTTTTTTTTTTATTTTTTATTTAGTGAGATACCGCCTTCGACATGGTAGTTTTGGTTTGTTTTTGAACTACCGCCTCTGACATGGTAATCTCACAGTTTTTTTAGTGAGATACCGCCTTCGACATGGTAGTTTTTGGTTTGATTTGGGCTGCCGCCTTCTTCATGGTAGCCTTTTGTTTGATTGTTGAGCTACCGCCTTCTTCACTTCTTTATATACCTATATCTCCCCCTAAAAAAAATACAGGTATATTTCTTCCTTTTCTAATACTCCCCCTCAAGTTGGAACTCCCAACTTGCCAAGGAATATTTCTCTGATTTTTCTTTTCTTGCGGACTCAGAAATCTCAGAGATTTGAGGCCGACTTTTTCCTTGCGGATTCAGATATTTGAACCCGACTTCTCCTTTTCTCGAGGGTTCAAATTTTATGAACCCGGCTTTTCTTTTCCTGCGGGCTCAAGTTTTATGAGCCCGACTTTTCTTTTCTCGCGGGTTCAAAGAACCCGACTTTTTTCTTTTCTTAACTGCTGCTGCTACTCTACTGCTACTCTTGAAAACAAAGCCACACTTCAAATATCCAAGACCCACTGGATTTGGTATAGTCACTTTGGACCATTTTAAAAAATCTGTTAGGCCATAAAAGCTTTTTATGGGCCAACCAAACCGTTCTACCCCCATTTTCAAAACAAAAAAAACAGTTTCTTTTTTTTTTTATTTCAACACACATTTTGTATATTACTTTTAGAAGCCGTGTTTTTGTTTGAAAAAGTCAAACATTTCTTTTGAGATTGAGTAGACGTGTGAGAGAGAATCCCATTATCTCTCTACCCTTTACCTTCCACCATAAAACAATCTTTTCCCTTTTTCTGTTGCACCTTCGGCTGTTGCTACTCCCACGAAGCCTCCCTCCGATTTCCGGCCATCATGGCTATCACTAATGCTTTCTTTATTAACGGAGTTAGTATTGGTGGGAGTATTAATCTAGATTGGAGGCCGACGGTTCTGGTGGTGGTTGGTGTCGGCTGTTTTAATCAAGATTGGATGCCGACGGTTCTGGTTGGTGGTAGCGGCTTGATTGATTCTGGTTTCTTCATTATCTCCGGCGGCTTCTTCTTCTTCTTGGAATTGGAACCAGATTATCCTGGTTGGTTTGATTGACTGTCGCCGTCAAGAGCTTTGTTTTTGTTTTTCTGGGCAACCGCCACCACCGAAGCTGCTATCGGCTGGTGGTTTATGGTAGTTCGATTGAACAACCAACACCTACCTTGTTTCTGAATCGATTTGACAGGTTTGTTTGATTTTGGTTGAATTTAGATTTTGGATTTCTGGGATTTGGGATTGTTTGTTCTTTTTGGATAAATTGAAGTTGATTAGCAGGTTGTTCCAAGAATCAACCATGCTCTGATACCATGTTAACAAACAGAGATTGAAATAAAAGAAAGATAAAAGATTTAAGGCTTATACAGCCTTTGATACGCCAGGGAGATAAAAGACTACATTGTTATTGATTCTCATAGAGTGATTACAATGGCCTGTATTTATACTAATATTAACCCTAATTAGGTCAACATGACCGACTTTCTAATTTATGGGCTTGGGCCCTTCCTGGACTCTTCTTGGACCGATACACCATCTTGACCGACATATTAGTTAAAGGGACATTCGGCTACTTGGATCCAGAGTATTTTCAATCAGGCCAGTTTACTGAAAAGAGCGACGTTTATAGTTTTGGTTGAACTTTTAACAGGAGAGAAACCGATATCCGTAACTAGATTTGATGAACACAGAAGTTTGGTTACACACTTTAAGACGGCAATGGAAGAAGACGACGTGATGTCCATAATTGATTCAAGGATTATAAGTGAAGGTTCTCGGGGTGAGCTAATGGCAGTAGCAAACCTTGCAATGCAATGCTTGAACTTGAATGGAAAGAATAGGCCAACTATGAAAGAAGTAGCATCTGAGCTGGAACGTATTAGGACAAGTCACGTACCATCTGCAGTTCAAACGGATTATAGAAAGCCTAAGTACAATGCTGGATAAGAAGAAATGATCTTGTTCTTATTTGATTATTAAACGTTATAAGGGATTTGTTAGATATGAAGTGTTTTTTTTTTTTTTTGGAACAGCAGAGATATCGGTGTTTTAGTTACTAGTTTTCGTCCATTTGTTTTATGTTTTTGTAATATATATAGAACCGTTTAATTTACTAACCGATGTGAAAATTTCATGTATACATTCCATACCCATTGACTTCTTCAATACATTGAAAATTACATTTTCAGTCCTGAACTTGTCACGGTTTGCACTTTTCGTCCCTAATATGAAAAAGTTGTAAAAAAGTCCTAAATTTTGCACTTTTTTCATTGTATGTTCCCTCGACTAACTGCGTTAGTTGTTCTCTGTTAAGGTTGTCCATGTTCGTTAGAAATTTTTTCCACTTTTCATGCTTCTCATTTTCTTTTCTTCACTTTTTGTCATTTTGATCTAAACTAATACACCATTAACTATTTTATTTGTTTAAAATTTCAAAGGATATATTTTGGTAAGTATAAATATAAAAGAATTGTAGTTTGTCTCTTACTCTTCTTTCAAAAACGATTTATGCATCGATGGACAGTTTTGAAATTATCAAATGACAAAAAGTGGGGGAAAAAATGGGAAGGATGAAAAGTGAAAAAAAAAACCTAACGAACGTAAGCAACCTTAATGGAGAAAAACTAATGCCGTTAGTTGCGGGAAGAAAAGTGAAAAAGATGCCAAGTTTAGAATTTTTTTTGCCTTTTTTCACTTTAAGAACGAAAATGGCAAAACGTGTCAAGTTCAGGACGAAAAATGTAATTTTCTCTATTCTAAGTTTTAAACCAGAGCCATTATGGGCTTAAGCCTTAAATATGTAATATGGGCTTAAAATTTCAATTTGAACCTACTAATATGTTACCTGGGCCGTCGCCCACTTGGCCCGGTACCACGGCCCTGGGTATATGGTTTCCAAATACGTAGGATACGACTAGAAATCACGTAACCGATAATCAAACTAACATGTTTTTCCATTGTTTAATGCATCTTCTTATTATTAACACATGATAAATTAAATACCAAATTCAAATCAATATCAAAATAGTCAAAATTATACCAATTCGTTCCTTTCTTGATACATTTGACACACATATATACATTTGTTTATATCTTATGCATGTAAATCATTTGTAAAACTTGTATCCATTTGGCCAATATTAGAAGATACCTGCCATTTGATACATTTAGGTTGTACGTAGACCAGAAATGATACATACCAACGAATCCAATGTGTTCATTTTGATATGATGTGAGATCGATGTGATTGTATATTCCACTTGAGAGAGTTATGATATATGTCGATTTTATTCAATTTGAGTAAGCCATGCATATTGATTGAATAAGGATTCGTAAAAGATGAATTAATTAGTAGATATAATTTGATTATTAGAACGTACGGATGGAAGAGAATATAGAAAAGGAGAATAAAGGGAAAGGTGGGATGTGGGCTTTGCAGCAGAAGTTTGATCAGCCCATGGATGAAGAAGCTAGCAAGCTCAAGAATATGTACTCGGAAAAGGTTCATTTTTCGATCTACTACTCTTTCTTCCTTTTTATCTAGTTTACTGGCTACCTAGGTTGAACTTGTCTGTATGATTTTGTGATCGGGCCCGGGTCCTCTAATCAATCTAAATCTTTTTGGTTCTCAATGAGCAGCATTGAGACTGCTCATTGTGTTCTAAATGAACAACATTGCTCTCAATGTGCAGAATTTTCTTCTTAATGAGCCTCTTTTTGTCTAAAAGATCAGCAATGTGTGGAAGTCCAAGACGTCGCTTCTCTGTTTCAAGACCCGAAAATATTTAATTATTCTACATAAAAACAAAAAAATTCAATTATAATAGAATTCTTTGGAGTTGAAACCAACATATAGACCAATTAGATTAAGATTTGGACCCAATACTAACAAAATTAAAGGGTATACTCTTTTATTCTTCTTTCACAATATGTCAATATCTCCAACATGACCTATTTTAATTTGAGTGACATATTAATGCAATCTTTTTTATTGCTTCAGTACCATACATACAAACATGAGGGGACCCCAATCCGTGTTTTTTGTGTTCGCATCAGAGTACCCTGCATCGTTAGTTAACAACATATTCCAGTTTATTAAGAGTAAAGCTACTAAAGAACTTCTCCATGCCCCCGAATTTTCTAAGGCACATATGAGTATGTTTGTGCCTATATAGACAGACTCTCAGTTTTTTTAAACTTTTAAGCTGCAATTCTATGAGCTAAGCCTATATCTAAGCAAAAGTAATTAGTTAAGGTGTCAGTTCTTTTTGGCAATTTTCTTTGCTAGTTACCTTAATTAAGGTGAACAGATCTGAAGTTTTGTGAAGTGGTATATCACCCTACCGATCAACCATTAACTTGACAAACAGATTAAGATAGTTTAGTCCTTAAAGTATGCCTGGTGCAGTTAGCATTGGTTGATATTATTTATCTGTACCCTTGCTACAGGAATGTTCTTGGATGCTGCTTGTGCGACTTGCGTTTCAAAGTCTTGGTGTTGTCTATGGAGATTTGGGAACTTCTCCTTTATATGTTTTTTACAATACTTTCCCCGATGGGATCAATGACACCGAAGATGTTGTGGGTGCACTTTCATTGATCATATACTCTCTTACACTTGTGCCACTCATCAAGTATATTTTCATTGTTTGTCGTGCCAGTGACAACGGTCAAGGTATTTAGCTGATACTAAGTCTTAATTAACCAAGCTAATTAGTTCTTATTTTCTTGGATGGACTTAATCAGACATGATGGAATGATATATATGTTGATATGGACATATGATCGCCGAAGATGAAAATGTTGATGTATATGCTCAAACTAACAACACAAATTTTCACTCCCTGTCCAGGTGGAACATTTGCTCTTTATTCACTATTGTGTCGGCATGCAAAAATCAAAACAATTCCTAATGAACATCGAACGGATCAGAAGTTAACAACTTATAGTCATACCCCTATTCATGAGAACTCATTTGCTGCAAAGACCAAATGTTGGTTGGAAGCTCATGCATTAAAAAAGAATGCACTTCTTGTGCTGGTCCTTGTTGGAACATGCATGGTGATTGGAGATGGAATTCTAACTCCTGCAATTTCAGGTGAACTTTTCTATATATATATTATATATATATATTATATATATATATATATCTTTTTTTTTTTTTTGGGGGGGGGGGGTGTTAATGTTTATTGATGATGTTTAGACTTTAATAATATACCATTAGCAGTATGTATCTTCTGTGTCATATATCAAAATCTCTAATAATGATATGTCCTTTGAGCAGTTTTATCGGCTTCTGGTGGTCTCAAGGTAAACCACCCGGGGATGAGAAATGGTATGTCTCATTAAGTAAGTAAATATTGTCACAAACTTCTAACTTGCATATAGAATGCTAATGAATAGTTACTTGTTGCAGAGCTTATCGTCGTTGTTGCTATTATCATACTAGTTTGTTTATTTTGCCTGCAACATCATGGTCCTGATAAAGTCGGGTGGCTCTTTGCTCCGATAGTGTTGCTTTGGTTTATCTTAATCGGAGGAATTGGAGTTTTCAATATTTTAGAACATGACACGACAGTGTTGCGTGCCTTTTCACCATTGCATATACTTTGGTACTTTAGAAGGAGAGGGAAAGATGGTTGGACATCCCTTGGAGGGATCTTTTTGAGTATCACAGGTGATTCCTCGGTAAATAACTAAAAGTTGATGATATACAATCGGACGCTATAAGTGTAGGAAGAAAAATTACAATTTTAAGCATGAAAATTCTCATTAACTTTTCATAGATTGATTACATGTTAATTGTACAGTTAGTTAGTGATTTGTGTAATCTAGCTCGTGAATAATTTAGCTAACTTATCTGATATATTTTTTTATTGCTGACATTAAACAGGGACTGAGGCTCTATTTGCTGATCTAGCACATTTTCCGCTTTCAGCAATTCAGATAGCATTTACCACTGTTGTGTTCCCTTGCCTTCTTCTAGCTTATTGCGGACAAGCAGCCTACCTCATGAAAAACAAGGATCAAGTCTATGATGCATTTTACCGTTCTATCCCTGGTTTGCGAAATTTCAAATTGTCCATTGTTAAAAATAGTAACTGTATAATTTTTTATTTATGATAATAATGTGCATAGTTTGGAATGTTTCAGAAAGTATATACTGGCCAATGTTTATCATTGCAACATTATCTGCCATTGTAGCAAGTCAAGCTTCTATATCAGCTACATTTTCAATAATTAATCAAGCATGTGCACTCGGTTGTTTCCCTCGAGTCAAAGTTGTTCATACCTCAAAGAAGTTTATTGGGCAAATATATGTTCCAGATATCAATTGGCCCCTTATGGTCCTTTGCATTCTTGTGACAACTGGATTTCAAAATCAAAGCCAAATCGGTAATGCTTATGGTAAGCTTTCTTGTAAGGATTAAAGTCCAAGCCACTAATTACGGCGTATCAGTTATTGTTGGGTTTAACTATTTAACCTTAGACTTTATGAGGCGGATATTTGATGGAGTGTTGTTGGGTTGCTGAGAGTTCTTTCTATTAATAGAAAGACACTACCTGATAACTAGAACATGGGATTGTGTTCTGTCTCAGACGAGTCAACGGGTCAAAAACAATATTTGGGTAAAGTGAGAACGGGGTCAAACATGTTGAAAGCGTGTGTTTTTCAAATGTTCGGAATACTATATTGATAATACTTTGTTTATAACTATTGAAGCATCAACTATGTATAGATCACATTTGTGTTATCCCAGTTAAAATAGGCATCAGATCTTACTCAAATATATCTATTGGCTAAATTTTAGTTCGCTCCATTGACAGGCACTGCGGTGGTGATAGTCATGTTGGTCACAACTTCCCTTATGATATTAATCATGATACTCGTTTGGAATTGTAACTGGATCCTTGTTTTCCTTATGACATTCTTCTCACTAGTGGTGGAATGCACGTACTTTTCAGCAGTTGTCATCAAAGTTGATGAAGGTGCTTGGGTACCACTGGCGATAGCATCTCTGTTTCTTGTCATCATGTATGTATGGCATTATGGCACATTAAAACGGTACGAGTTTGAAATTCAAAATCAGATCTCATTGGCATGGATCTTGAGTCTTGGTCCGAGTTTGGGTCTTGTTCGCGTTCCTGGCATTGGACTTGTGTACACCGAGCTAGCAAGTGGGGTCCCGCGTATTTTTTCACATTTTATAACCAATCTACCTGCAATCCATACTGTTGTCGTATTAGTATGTGTTAAGTCACTTCCAGTATACACAGTCCCTGAAGAAGAAAGATTTTTGGTAAGACGAATAGGGCCCAAAAATTACCGTATGTTCAGGTGTGTTGCAAGGTACGGTTATAAAGACCGTAAAAGAGATGATGAATTTGAAAAGAAACTCCTGGATAGCATATTTTTGTTTGTAAAACTTGAATCTTTGGTGGACAAAAGTTCCGATTCTGATGATTACAGTTTATGCGACCAAGACACCTTCCAATCTAATGATTTTAACAATGACACCACACTTTCTTCGATTGTTGACATTACGGTTTCATCAAATGAATCAATTAGTTCTGGGTCATCATCTAATCGCCTGGAGACAGAAGAATTGATGTTCCTAACAAGGTGTCGGGATGCAGGGGTGGTACACATATTGGGCAACACAGTTATAAAAGCAAGAAGGGATTCAGGTTTTTGTAACAGGATTTGTATTGATTACTTGTATGCATTCTTGAGAAAGATATGCAGACAACATAGTGTCATTTTTAATGTTCCTCATGAGAGCCTTCTAAATGTGGGCCAGATAGTCTATGTATAACTCTGTTTATATTTTCCAACACGAGTTAATAAACGTATTAAATATATTTCGGCGGTTTTGAACAGTGTCATATAACACGAAGTAAAGACCAACGCAAATATGATTGATAGTACTTTAAAGTTTACATATAGTACACATTCTTGCTTAGATGCTATAAACTACACTAAAACTTGTGGGAAATTATTATATGGATCAAAATAAAGACACAGGGTACATATAATGTAACAATGCAGCTTATGAAGATCTCATCAATTGAAAACAAATAATACTGTAAATAGATGGAAGGTATTCACAAAATTTCATTATGATGACAGAAATTATCTTAGTTCAACATTCATCTCATTTTGCACTTTATCTCGAACATTCCACTGCATCAAAATCCAACAAATACGGACGTCACAAAAAAAGAGGATTTATTCACACAAAAAAAAACCTTTTGATTCCGAAGATACCTGTAGTTCGTTGATTTCCTCATCTGTAAGAGAACGCTCCATGGAGCGATATGTAATCCTATAGCAATGACTAGTCATTCCTTTTTTGTTGGTGAAGTTGTCAATCAGTTGTACCTGAATGTTCAACAAGAAAGAATAAGGCAGATACATGGCCAGTTTGGTTGAGTTGGGTAACAGCCTAACAGGTCATAGTTGGTTCGAGTTGAAACGGCCCAGGTCGGGTTGGGCTGACCTAGAAACCTTACCCATAATCAACCCATTCATAAGTAAATGGATGAAAATGTCATCTCTGCATGAGGACATTGGTTTGAGTTATGAAAATTGTATCTTCAAAAAATGCTTATCAGGGCTTATATCCAATAACCTAAAAGCCCTACTGAAGGTCTTTTAGCCTTTTAGGTTATTGGACATCTAACACATTTCTTCTGAAACTCTTTAAACACATTATGAAAATACAAAGTTCTTACTAAAAGGTCCAAAAAATACTAAATAATCTAGGGCTAGGCTAGGGTGTCATCTGGTAGTGAAAGTATATTACATAAGAACAAACACTATTTTACGAAGTGTTCTTTATTAATCATGAGATTTAAATGATTTTAAGGTTATCTTATATTGTTGGCAGATGAAAACTATTTTTACGAAGTTTTCTTACGCTAATCATGAGAGCAACTAAAGCTAGGTATGGACACTTCAAGTAAAGATAGAAAGAACAGCTTCAATAATCAATCGTTCTATTATCTTATTATTTTTCATTTATTCTGATTTAATATTATCAGAGATAACCAATCAATTGATTTCATACCTCTTCGGCGAGATCACCAGCAACCCCTCTGACAATCTCACATAGATTATTTTCAGTAAATGAATCATTGATCCAGAAACTCATGTCCTTATAACAAGGCGGATACTGCAAACAATAAACTTAATGTTAAATGTAACATAATACAACTTACAGATAAAAATAAATAAAGGTTAATGTTACCATTCACCCTATATGCACATGCAAATATATATGTATCTGTAGCTATTTATGAACATAAGTGTACCTTTAATTCACAACTAAAGAGCATGAATGAGTGCAGGAAATATATTTTTTCTTTTCAAGAATATAAATGCTTGCCATTTTAAATACTTAGATGAAAACACATATGGAAAAGTGTATCTCGGTTATCCATATAGATGAAGATGAGACAATGAACTTAACTTCTTGCAAACCATGTGCACATAGATATGAATTTATACCTTTGAAAATGGCTTGAACTTGATACCAAGTTGACCTTTCGTAAACTGCATCAGTATGGGTAGATCATGGAAAATACATTAGCCATCCTTAGATATCAATCATGGAACAGTGAAATCGGTTGTTCTAAAGCCTTCCATCTAAAAGGCCAGTCATAACTAGAAGTGAACTTCGACCCATTTACTTATCGATAGATCGAATTGGGTTATGCCTTGTAACGAACACTTAAAAGAGTTAGCTTTGAAGAAAAAGGTTCAACTGTGTCGAAAATCGTCCAAATCATAGTTTAATAGATAAATATTCTGTACTATAAGATTCAAACAGTTTTATTATTGTTGAAACAGTGTATATTTAACCTTACCTGACGACACTGTATTAAAAAAAACACTTCTAAAATTTAAAAAATATAGTGTTTCATAGTTACCCCAGCCCAACAAATACCAAAACATTACCCATTTTGACTGTATCGACCAAAGAACTAGTGAACTACCTGAGACGTAAATCGCTTATCAGTAGACCAAAAGAGTCTAATATCAGGGATGTCAAATAGGACCATTGCCAAACGCTCCAACCCAAGTCCAAAAGCCCAAGCTGTATTATCAGTTTTTCCACCCCGTTTTAATATTTCTTGTTCCATCACACCACAACCAAGAACCTCCAACCACTTCTCCTGAATAATCATTTAACACTAAATAATCTATTAGAAAATACATTACATGGAGATGGATCAAGAGTAAATTTTACCTGGAAATATATCTCAAGTTCAAAAGATGGATTTGTAAATGGAAAATAAGAGTCAACCCAACGCATTTCAACCGCACCTGAAATTTCAATGAATTGTGAATTGCCAAATATTTGATTCTTTACATAAATGCATCTCGTAATTGCATGCAAGATCAAATTAGTACCACAATAAATAAAGTATGCTTTACTTCTAAGTGCAAAACTGCAACATTTTAACTATCACTTATAAATCTAGAGTGCCCCTTAATGATTACATGGTACACAAATTTGTACATTAGCAGTTAAATTACTTTTAGTGAGTGGTTATCTTTAAGTACAACAGTTTAATGTGTGATAACAATAGCCCAAGGTTATGGTTAGCCAGATCCGGTAGATAATAAGTTCGAACCCTTACCAAATAGATGACGTGCCAAACCCTCGAGGCATGCTTTTAGATCTTGTGCAGCATATGCAGTGCCATCCACGCCAGAATCATTCCAATCATTTGGACTGAAGACTCTAACTCCTTCCATCTGCAAAATCTCATACATAGAACCATTGAGCACTCAAGAATTATAAACAAGGTTTTCGGAGCATTCAAATGTATGTTTTGAAACTGATAATTGTGACTTAAATTATGCAATGAATCTAATGATCAGTTATTTAACTTTTTATTGGGATACCAGTGTTCTTAAAGCAACCACGCGCAGCAAATCTACATAGTCATATAATGGGTTATAAAGGGTTAGGTTTTTCCTCTGAGCGAACAAAGGGTAAAATCAAAACAAACTTGGCTCAAGTGTATAAATAGAGAAAAGATGTCGAAAGTCGGGGAAAAGTGTAATTTCTAAGCATACAATCTCCCAAATTATTTTATTCAAATAATTGTTCAAATAATCTTACTTTTCTCATCATATTTTACACACATATTCTTCACAGAAAAGCTTCAAAAAGTAATTGGACAAAAATGTTCGGTGTTCCTGGTCAACTCAAGCCTACTGCTTTCCACCCAAATAAAAGACCTGCCCGGTTTGACCCATTACCCAACATGTCCAATTTCCAATCCATAATTTTGACCTTAAAAAATTAAGAAATCATACTACAGTCACTTTAAGCCAAACACTAACAAATGATTATTGTAATAACCATCAAACTCTGCATCCAAAGACCGAGTTATTTGTAAAAGTTAAAAAAATAATAAGATACCTGATGGAATACAGGATAATGAGTTGAATCAATGGAGTCTCTACGATAAACATCACCAGTAACAAGAAAATTGGCATACCCTTCCCTTAATAAATCAGCCTGATGGGCACTAGTGTGGCACCTCAGCACAGTTTCTGCATCAACATAGTATGTATCATTGTAACTCCTGCTTACATGATCAGCAGGCACTAAAACGTCATCAAAATTCTGCAAGAACAAAGTTTTAATTGATATAAATTACCACTACTCTAATGACTATGCAGAAACTTAATTAATGATACAGACAATCAGACACACACACACACACATATCATACATATCGAGTACATAATACATTTATGAAAAAGTGGAACGAAGTGTATCCTAATTCATTGTCAACTAAATTCCTTCTTATCCTAGAAGAACAGAACGTGTAATTCCTGATAATTCTCATCTTGTCTTTTTTGTTCCAGATTTTCACATTTCACTTCTTCCTTACAGCCCAGGGAGAACAAATTTAAATATGTCCCGCCCATTTGAACACCGTAACCAGATAATATGTTAAAAAAACAACAATCTCTATGAATTACTACTTTGATATTGTTCAAAGCATATTTAGTATCTTGAATGTTCATCAAAAAAGAGGTGGTAGCAATAATAAGTGAACACCGCAGATTATAACAAAACAGCAAGAAGCCAACTAAAAGCTCTGTATGACCATTTCTTTTGAGATAAAGTTCTTTTTTCTCTTTTACCAAGTGTGATGTTAATACCTCAAACGCTCATCTGGCTATGTTACAAATGTTTGACATCATGACAATCTACGGTTTTAGAGGCAATCCTACCTCCTGATAAGAACATCACATATAACAAATACTTTTCTGAAAAGTTATAAATTGTATTATAGTAATAATACTAAGAAATAATAATAACTACAACGAGCCTATTACATAGTTCCAGTATGTCATCGAGAAAACTATTAGAGATTTATACTCTTGGAGCATAAGAAAAGAATAGAAAAGTATCCTTGATACATGCAGCATGTTTCAGAATAGCGTACTTGTTTATTGGCATCAACAAAAGATGGGCAAAAACTGATTACTCGGATATATGTAAGACTACCTAACTATCCAAGTAGTTCATCCGTTTATCTGGCTTCAATTATTTAAGCCGCGCTATTGAGTTCAAAAGCACATAGTGATGCTAAAATCTCCAGCTAAAAAATTCAAGAAAATTAAAACTGGATAAACGGTGGACAACACAACGTTAAGGGCATACCTGTTTAGTAGTGACAATAGGGCAAAGGTCGTCAAACTTATGAAACTGATTGTTGTAGTTGGTGTCGAAATACTCGTATATTGCATTCTTGAGGATCCCAAGAGGATGATTATCTCTCCTATGAAGCTGTAATCCAAGTTTAGTGAAAATCAAATCAGGGACATTATTTGTCGGTTCATCCTTAACGACATCTGCATCACATCAACCGTGTAAAATTAATAAACTAAATAATACACACGATAGAGAGTTGAATACACAAAAAAAAAAAAAAAAAACCCATCATTGTGAGTAAAATAAAATGAGATCAACTCTGACTTGTGAAATTCAAACAACTTAGTTTTTAACTTTCAACTGAAGTAAAATTACCTGACTTTACATTAAACCGAATATAAATATAAAAAACCCTACAACTATTATCTTAAATCCGATTAAAATTACCAAAAATAACATATCTGAAAAGTAGTAGGTTAGTGCTATAAATGATGCATACGATTACTGGAAGAAGGTATCACTGAAAGAAAGTACTTTTTCTGGGTCAATCTTGTTATCCCATTGCGGGTAAAGTTAAGATGTTTGTGACTTTGTGTGTTAGTATAAAGTCATAGTTATTAACTCTTTCATTTGTTGAAACACAGGAAAGAAACTAATAAGCATAAAACCAGCTAAACCATTTTACTTAGAAAAAAAAAAAACAAAAGAAGCATCATATTCCCAAATTACTCGTTACTAGTGTTAATATTATTTTATCTTATTTTTGAACGGCAGAAACATATATACCTTAAGAACGGATAAGTATCCTGGAATGTAACAAACTTTAGACGAATGTCTATAGTGAGAAATAACTAAGGTTGTGTTCATTGTATGTAATAACTTTCAAATCTTGCCTATTGTATGTATCCGACCAATCAAAAACTTACAAGTGGCAGCTTATATGGTTGCCACATATACCCGAATACATACAATAGACACGATTTGAAAGTTATTACTTACGATGAACACAACTTTAGTTTTTCACACTATAGACATTCATCCAAAGTTTGTTACATTCCAGGATACTTATCCCTCTTAAGAAAGTATAAAACTTATTACATCAAATGGCTAGGGCTGAAATACCACAACTTATTACATCAATTAGGTAACCATAAAAATGACATCTAAATACATAGATAAATAAAGGGATTTGGATGGTATATATACACACATATACATACAAATATAAAAGAGTATATAGGGGTACCTTGTTTGGAAATTTTAACACCACCAAGTTCAAGGAGTGAAGAAGAAGTTGCGAGTGTTTGTGTGGATTTGTGTCTGCGAGTGAAAAAGAAAGATGTGTTCCCAAATCCATTAACTAATGATGACTGTTTGATTTTATTAAAGAAGAAAGAAGTAGAAGAAGAAGAGGGTCTTGAATGAACCCTTAGGATATGGTGACCAAATGTTGCTGCAGCAGCAGCCATTCTTTCGCTGTTTTACTAATTATTTTGGTGGTTTTTGTGAAATGGGGGATATATGTACGGACTTGACTACTATTGGATGACTACTCCGAGTATAGTATTTATGTGTTAATTGAGTTCCGCGAGACTCGATCCCACATTCCCACACACTACGCAAATCACATCAAACATGTTTCCTTTGTTTATATACACTACACACTACACTCTATAAGGCTCAACCGACGAGTGTCGGTAAAACGACGAAGTAAGAAATTGAGTATATGGATGCAAATAAAGGAAAATTAGAAAGATGGTAGCGTTTGGTTTACAGATTTTGATGGAATTTAATGGAATTTCATTCCGTAATACGTTTAGTTGTCAAAAGATGATAGAATTTCATTCCATTGGAATGTAAACATTCATTCATTTAATGGAATCTTCATTCTTTGGGGTTATTGAGATTTCATTCTTTCCTCTCTTGAATTTTCAGAAAACAAAAAACATTTTATCAAATTTCATTTCTTTAAAATCTCATTTTTTTGACCGATTTCATTCTTACAAAATATTTTGTGAACCAAACGCGATATAGATGTTATAATTAGGTGTCACGTAGTTAATTGTAAAAAAAAAGTATACAACAACAGGATTAATCTATGTATGCGGGGTATGGAGGAGGTAAGATATAAACAATCTTCTCTTTATCCAAAGGTAGAGTGACCGCTTTCAAAAGAGCCTCCAACCAATTGAAAAAAAGTCTATGTTCCTTTAATACATAGGTAGATACAGGGGTGTAAACGAGTCAAGCTTGCGAACTACTCGAACTCGATTCGTAAAAAACTCGTTTTGCGTCGAGTTTAAACTAGCTCGAGTCAAATTCGAGCTTAACTATTGTCTCGTTTACTAATCGAGCTCGAGCTCGAACTTCGAATACATAACTCGATTAAGCTCACGAGCCTAAACGAACTTTAATCAAGCCAAACCTAAACGAGCTTTTTTCACGAGCCTCTAATAATCAAGTTCAGTTTTGATCACTTACCGAGCTCGAGCCAAGCTATAACACGTTTAGTTTTTTTGGACAAACGAGCCGATCTCGAGTCGAGCTCGAGCTTTCTTATGTCACGAGCCGAAATCGAGTTTAAATACTAAGATTTGAACGAGCTCGAACTCCTTAAATGATCTCAAGCTCGGGCACTGTAAGATCGGGCTCGGCTCGTTTACACCCTTTGTAGCTATCAGTGGTATCACGGTCAATAAACATGTTTTCACATGTATAAATAAAATATGATTACACAAGCAAGTATTTAACCCTAATACAACTCTCCAAAACACCATTTAAAACATTGCTATTCTCTAAAACACAGATCAACATACATGGGTTTAGATTTTTGTCTATTCATAGTCGGTTTACTGAAATAACTCAAAATAACAGCAATCCTGTGTCGTTATGGAAAGGGGCATGCTATTGACACCATTTTTGTCTATTGATACCCCTCATAAGGGGCAAATCAGGTTGGGCAAAAGGGGCAAAATTTGCCCCTTCTGACATTGATGTGACATGTGTTGTGACCGTATTTTTTTTTCTTCTTTTGTTTTGTTTATTTAAGTTATCCTATAAATTAGATATTTTAAAAGAAATTTTATCTAAAAATAAGTATAAAATGTTTAAAAATATTTTAAAATTAATAAATTATTTTTTTCATGTATATATGAAACTTAGATCTAATATCAATCAATATATACAAATAAAATAATAACAATAACTTGTTCTTGTCGAAATAAAAGTAAATCTAAAAAAAAACATAATGTAGTTAAATTGAATTTTTTTTACTACTTTCTAAGATTCAAATGAAAAACTATGTTGCGTATTTAATCGGTGCAACTACTAATGAATAGCTTATAAGAAATTGTTGTTGATGTGTTTTGATATTGGCAAATTTGTGAATCTTTTAAAGATATATAGTTATATACTATTAAAAATGTCCATGTTTGCATGAAAATGGTGAATAATATGACGCTTAGAGAAAGTGCGCATGAAATTTATACTCCCTTCATCTCACTAAAAAGTGTCATATTTTAAATACTCATTGTTTTTATTTTTTAATTTTGATCTTATATATATTTTTTGTGTTATATAATAAATGATGAAATTATACTCAATGAATATATATAAACTCAATCAATTTATATAACTTTCATCAAGTATTATATAACACAAACTAGAACATTTATGTTCAAAGTTGAATATAAAAAGACTTAACATGACACTACTAATGAGACGGATGGAGGAATTTTATCTAATGAAATAAAGAACTCGATTAAGCAAAGACCGAAACCATAAAGGTTGTCTTGACAAAACGTCAATTTTCTTATTAATAATCAACTGATTTTCACAAATAACAAATGACCCCTATGAATAGATTCTAGACTCATTAAAAAAACAAATCAATACTTAATTATCATTATAAATAAAAGATAACTTATAAAGTTAAAAGATTACTTAATTAATCAATAAAAATAAAAATATCTTAATTAAATGACATTGCGGGTCGGTTCACGGCCGAGAACCGAGCTACTGCATCAAAAATAGTATTTCTAACCAATACAATGAAACTAATATAAATTAATAATGTTGAGACCAGATATTTTATTAATTTAACAACGTATAAATTAATAAATCATTAATTTAAAGAGTTTTTACGTATGACCTTGAAATTGCTAAAATATATATTAAGTTCAACAAAAATAGGTTATTATAGAATTTTTTTTACCACATAATCTTAAAATTTGAAATTTTTTAGTAATTATTCATTTATAGTTTTATCGATTAGAGTCCAATTTTATACTGGTCATGAGTTGAGATTGGACATATTATTAATTTTATCGAGATTATTAATTTACCGAGTATTAATTTTAAAGGTTTAACTAAAGTTATAACACAAAAGGAATAATATTTTTATACTGAACAAAAGATTAATCTTTTAAGCGACATGTACCATTTTTTCTATATTAATAAGTATTTTGTTTTAAATAGTATATATATAAAGTTATTATTTAGTATATATTTATAAATCTTGTTTTTTATACATAATTAAAACTATTATCTAATTTTTAATAAAATCCTATATTTTAAAATAATTACACTTGAACATCCACAAAAGTATAACTTTAATCCAAAACTCATAATATCGTATCCATTATCCATAATATGTTTATACATTATTAACGACCTTAACTAGAAAATTCATGTACAGTTTTTTACCTTCATTTCATAGGGTAATAAGCTAATATATAAAAAATAATTAACGACCGAGTCATTACAAGATTTTAATAACATATGTCCTAACAACATTTATTTAACCATATTATAAAATAAATTATACAATAATCTAACAATAAAATAAATAAAGACAATAAAAATCAGAAAAGCTAATTGTGGGGTCAAACAGATATGATGGGATATGTGACATGATGTGACATTAGCAGAAACAGAAGGGGCAAATTTCGCCCCTTTTGAGGTGAAGTGCCAATAGATACATTCCATGGTATCAATAGTATGCCCCCTATGGAAACTTAGGACTCTAATCAGATGCGTATTGTGAGTCTAACTTCCCTTTTCAATTTAAAGCTAACCCCGATTCTAGTAGATTTCTAATAAGTTATTTGTTCAACTTATTGAGAAATGGAAATTTAAGCAAACAATCTTGATGCATTGCAAAATAATATACAATAGATAATTTAAGAACAATAATTTGCAGGCAATGCTATTTTATAAATTTTCACTTGTGTTGCTTATAATTATGACAAGAAACAAAAAAACAAGTACTAGTGAGAATGAAAAACAAAGTTGCACAGCACTAGGCGGACATCAAAATTCACCGACATGTATATGAGAAACATCCTCAATTCCTCACTTGTAAAGATCCTCCATGGTGGTTTTGAGTTTCTGAATATCTGCCCCAACTATTTCTGACACCTTCTTCCCCCCTTTGAAAAAGTGGAGAGTTGGCTGCACAAACAAACGTACATTCATCAATCCTTACAACTCGAAGGTAGCAAAATTGGCAGGTTGCTAACACGTGCCGTGGATAATTATTAATACGGGTCAAAACAAAATAGCCCGACTTGTCAACACTTTTTGTGCAATGCTTTCGAGTTTAAAACCAAGAGAATGTATTGTTAATCACAATAGAACAAGTCCCTCTTTCTAGTACGTCCATTCAGTGCGGATCAGTGAATTATGATTATAAAAGTAAATAAACATGAGCAGAAGTAGTTTACCACGGCAGCAATATTTAACTTCTCCAATGCACCCCTCAGACCTTCCTGCAATTAAAGAGATATTAACATATAAAAGTATCATGAGTAATAATCAGAAAAAAGGCTAGAGACACAAATGTTCAAAGACGAAAGCAGATAAAGAGAACTTCAAAAAGGTTCTTGCAAAACAATATATAAATTTACAGCCCTTGTCTGGCAAAAATGCCAAACACCATGAATTCTCAAAAAAAGGGTTCTTGGATACTTGCAGCATTTGTTCATCATCAATTCATCACTTATGATTTAAGAAACCGATTTCTGTACTTTACTGTTCTAAATAGATACTGTAACAATTTGTTTCCTTAGTCACAGACTCACAGTGTCACTGTGTCAGGTAAGCCAACCAAATTAGAAACCCATTTGCACCATAATAATTTAATGTCAAAGATTTAGTCCTATTATACAAAACGCATATCGAAAACAATTACTTTTTACTAGGAGATTTTTGTTTCATAGGGATCGAGAATATACCAAATCACAAGAAATTGTGAAATGTAATAATTTATCTTCTTTGATCCTTATCACGATAACTGTTATAAACTATATCCAGCTCATCCCAATGTTTTTCAGTTACGAATGCATTTCCTCCAATTTAAAATAGCCACGGATTAAGCTACCTATCTGACGCTAACGCCAAACAAAACTGATTTATTGATAGCCTCATTATGTGTCACATTATATATTCCTTTAATCTATTTATAGTTACTAGAGTGTGTGCAACAAAAAGACATCAACTCACCAATTACATTACCACTGCAGATATAACAGTCATAACACTTATGACTGATGGCTGATAAAAGATTTTAAACTCATTCCCTCCTTTCCTTTTCTTTCAAAACTTCCCAAATTAGGGACAGAAATTCTGGAGACATAGTTAACCAAAATATTTCCTCTCATTCTCTTCTCTCACTACAATAGAAATCTTAAGACACCAAGAACCTAAAGCAATAACTTCTAGGACAGAACAAAATGGGCTGCGTCGAGCGCTCACCTGTCACTATTCTTTAGAAAGGCCGGTCATAACTTTTTGTCTTTTCTTCGATTTAATAAATAAGTTCAAAGGTAAATATGATTACATAAACAAATACTAGAATAATGAGTCAATCTTTTTGTGCAAAGCATTTAGTATGGTGTAAACACATGTATGGTTCATCTTTTAGGTATTTGGCCTGTCACTTGTTAGCAATCTTAATATTGACTAGACACATGCCAGCGCGATGCAACGGTGTGGCGGTGGTGGAGGTGGTGGCGGCGGCGGTAGCAGCGGTGGTGATAAGAGAGAAAATATTTGGAGAAGAAAGAATTACACACACAAATCATATCTATTTTCTATTAATATTGGGTATTCATACACCGGTCACACAACTACTTTTCCCGCCCAATTCTAATAATCGTCAAATATTACACACAACCCCCTCGACTTATTCCATTTATTCAATTGCTTCCTAAACTATTTAATATGTATCAACTACCCTCCCCTTAACAATGTTTTTGTCCTCAAAAACGGAAAGAAGGAAATCTGCAAATCATATCATCCAAGTACTCCCATGTAGCTTCAGTAACAGGTAAGCCTTCCCAATGAACCAGAATCTTAGTAGCAGCCTTGGACCCTTTCTTGACTAGTTGAGTATCCAGAACAGCTCGAGGTTGATACTGAAATCTTGCACTAGATGGAATGCTTCCAACCATAGTAGTAGACCCCTTTGCCTGCTTCAGTGGTGACACATGGAAGGTTGGGTGGATTGGAGAATCAGCAGGCAAGTCCAAACGATAAGCCACATTTCCAATTTTCTGCAGAATTGGAAATGGACCAAAATACTTAGGTGACAGCTTGCGATTGTGAATGGGTCTTGAGTGATTGTTGGGCAAAATGGGTGGAGCTTGACATAAACCCATTCACCCACTTGAAACTCTCTGTCAGATCGATGGGCATCTGCTAGTTGTTTCATTCTGTTCCTGGCACCAGCTAAATTGGTCTTTAGTCGTTGAATCATAAGCTCTCTATCCTTATGAACTTCCTCTACTGCTGTCACATTAGTATCATTTGGAATATAGGGGATGTGGATAGCAGATGAGAGTGCCAATTTAACTCCTTGTAAACGCATAAATTCCTGCCAGAATTGACTCACAAACACTGATCTCTATCAGAGACAATAGTAGAGGGGTTGCCATGAATTTTGAAGATATTATCTAGAAACAATTGAGCAATAGAGGCTGCAGTGTATGGATGATTTAGTGGAATGAAGTAAGCAAATTTGGTCAGTCTATCCACCACTACAAAAATAGTGTCTTTGCCCTGCACCTTTGGTAAACCAGACACAAAGTCCATTGAGATATCAGAAAAAAAAAGACCTTGGAATGGGTAGAGGTTGTAATAGACTAGAAGAAGCCACTGATTCATATTTAGCCCTCTGACAAGTTTGACATTCCCTAATAAATGCTTGAACATCTTTGGCACATCCTTTCCAATAGAAGAGACCTTTGATTCTGACCAGTGTGGCATTTATTCATGAATGGCCTCCAACTGCAGAAGAATGCAGAATGCCCATAATGGTCTGCCTCAATTGTTTATCGTTCGGAATAATAATTTTGCCCTTCCTTCTTAAAATATTTCCATCCCATGACCTATTTTTGATTGTGTCACCCTTTTCTAGTTTGGCAATGAGGTCTGCAGTGAATGGATCTTTATGCCAAGCTTCCTGAATTTGAGTCAAGAGGTCACTCTGGATAGAGCTAATCCCCATCTGCAGTAAGGTAGAACCAGGAATCCTGGACAGGGCATCAGCGTAGCAAATTTCATAATCATAGCCCATCAATTTAGCCAACCATTTTTGTTTCAAGGGGGTGACAATCTTTTGTTCCAATAAATGCTTCAAACTCTGATGGTCTGTTTTGATCACAAAACGTTTGGCAATTAGATAATGGTGCCATTGTTTGACTGCCATAAGAATTGCCAATACTCTTTCTCATAAACAGACCAAGTCTGCTGTCTGACTGAAATGGCCTTGCTAACAAAGGCTAAAGGGTGATTGTCTTGTAATAGACTAGAAGAAGCCACTGATTCATATTTAGCCCTCTGACAAGTTTGACATTCCCTAATAAATGCTTGAACATCTTTGGCACATCCTTTCCAATAGAAGAGACCTTTGATTCTGACCAGTGTGGCATTTATTCATGAATGGCCTCCAACTGCAGAAGAATGCAGAATGCCCATAATGGTCTGCCTCAATTGTTTATCGTTCGGAATAATAATTTTGCCCTTCCTTCTTAAAATATTTCCATCCCATGACCTATTTTTGATTGTGTCACCCTTTTCTAGTTTGGCAATGAGGTCTGCAGTGAATGGATCTTTATGCCAAGCTTCCTGAATTTGAGTCAAGAGGTCACTCTGGATAGAGCTAATCCCCATCTGCAGTAAGGTAGAACCAGGAATCCTGGACAGGGCATCAGCGTAGCAAATTTCATAATCATAGCCCATCAATTTAGCCAACCATTTTTGTTTCAAGGGGGTGACAATCTTTTGTTCCAATAAATGCTTCAAACTCTGATGGTCTGTTTTGATCACAAAACGTTTGGCAATTAGATAATGGTGCCATTGTTTGACTGCCATAAGAATTGCCAATACTCTTTCTCATAAACAGACCAAGTCTGCTGTCTGACTGAAATGGCCTTGCTAACAAAGGCTAAAGGGTGATTGTCTTGTAATAGACTAGAAGAAGCCACTGATTCATATTTAGCCCTCTGACAAGTTTGACATTCCCTAATAAATGCTTGAACATCTTTGGCACATCCTTTCCAATAGAAGAGACCTTTGATTCTGACCAGTGTGGCATTTATTCATGAATGGCCTCCAACTGCAGAAGAATGCAGAATGCCCATAATGGTCTGCCTCAATTGTTTATCGTTCGGAATAATAATTTTGCCCTTCCTTCTTAAAATATTTCCATCCCATGACCTATTTTTGATTGTGTCACCCTTTTCTAGTTTGGCAATGAGGTCTGCAGTGAATGGATCTTTATGCCAAGCTTCCTGAATTTGAGTCAAGAGGTCACTCTGGATAGAGCTAATCCCCATCTGCAGTAAGGTAGAACCAGGAATCCTGGACAGGGCATCAGCGTAGCAAATTTCATAATCATAGCCCATCAATTTAGCCAACCATTTTTGTTTCAAGGGGGTGACAATCTTTTGTTCCAATAAATGCTTCAAACTCTGATGGTCTGTTTTGATCACAAAACGTTTGGCAATTAGATAATGGTGCCATTGTTTGACTGCCATAAGAATTGCCAATACTCTTTCTCATAAACAGACCAAGTCTGCTGTCTGACTGAAATGGCCTTGCTAACAAAGGCTAAAGGGTGATTGTCTTGTAATAGAACTTCCCCTAATCCAGTAGATGAAGCATCTGTTTCAATGATGAAGGGTTTGGCAACATGCAGTTTCAAAACTGGAGGAGAGGTCATGTGCAGTTTCAGCTGATCAAAGGCTTCTTGTGTGCTGCAGGGGACCATAAGAAAGCATCCTTTTTGAGTAAATCTGTTAAAGGTTTAGCAATAATACCAAAATTTCTGACAAATCTCCTGTAATATCCAGTAAGGCCCAAAAATCCTCTCAGTTGCTTCACATTAGATGGAACTGGCCACTCCTGAATTGCTTTAATTTTGGATGGATCAGTAGATACTCCTTATGTGCCCTAAGTATTCCACCTGTTTTCCCCCAAAAGCACATTTTGACTTCTTAGCTCTTAGAGAATTGGTTCTCATGATCTGCAACACTTTAGTCAAGTCTGCAAGATGAGTCTGCCAAACTATATACCAGTGAATCATTAAAAAAGACCAAGGCAGATTTCCTCAAGATGTCCAGAAATGTGGTATTCATGAGAGATTGGAATGTAGCTGGTGCATTGGTGAGACCAAAGGGTAAAACAAGAAATTCGTAATGCCCTTGATGTGTTTTGAATGCTGTTTTGTAGACATCAGGCTCAAACATCCTTATTTGATGATAACCAGACCTAAGATCCAATTTAGAGAAAATAGAAGCACCATGTAGCTCATCCAACAAGTCCTCCACTAATGGAATTGGAAAAACATCCTTAATTGTAGCTTCATTAAGCCTTCTATAGTCAATGCACATTCTCCAAGTTCCATCTTTCTTTTTGACCAAAATTACAGGAGCAGCAAAACAGCTAGTACTGTGCCTAATCACCCCACTTTCTAATAATTCATTGGTCATCTCTTCAATGACATTTTTTTAGGCTTTGGGATACCTATAAGGTTTCAAGTTAATGGCAGAGGTACCTTCCTTAAGGGGAATTATGTGGTCACAATCTCTACTAGGAGGTAACCCTTTTGGCAACTCAAAAACATCATGAAATGATTCCAGCAACACATTCAATTCTTGTGTATCAGTAATTTTGGTCAAAAACATCATGTAATGCCCTTGATGTGTTTTGAATGTTGTTTTGTAGACATCAGGCTCAAACATTCTTACTTGATGATAACCAGACCTAAGATCCAATTTAGAGAAAAAAGCACCATGTAGCTGATCCAACAAGTCCTCCACTAATGGAATTGGAAAAACATCCTTAATTGTAGCTTCATTAAGCCTTCTATAGTCAATGCACATTCTCCAAGTTCCATCTTTCTTTTTGACCAAAATTACAGGAGCAGCAAAACAGCTAGTACTGTGCCTAATCACCCCACTTTCTAATAATTCATTGGTCATCTCTTCAATGACATTTTTTTAGGCTTTGGGATACCTATAAGGTTTCAAGTTAATGGCAGAGGTACCTTCCTTAAGAGGAATTCTATGATCACAATCCCTACTAGGAGGTAAACCTTTTGGCAACTCAAAAACATCATGAAATGATTCCAGCAATACATTCAATTCTTGTGTATCAGTAATTTTGGTCAAAAACATCATGTAATGCCCTTGATGTGTTTTGAATGTTGTTTTGTAGACATCAGGCTCAAACATTCTTACTTGATGATAACCAGACCTAAGATCCAATTTAGAGAAAAAAGCACCATGTAGCTGATCCAACAAGTCCTCCACTAATGGAATTGGAAAAACATCCTTAATTGTAGCTTCATTAAGCCTTCTATAGTCAATGCACATTCTCCAAGTTCCATCTTTCTTTTTGACCAAAATTACAGGAGCAGCAAAACAGCTAGTACTGTGCCTAATCACCCCACTTTCTAATAATTCATTGGTCATCTCTTCAATGACATTTTTTTGGGCTTTGGGATACCTATAAGGTTTCAAGTTAATGGCAGAGGTACCTTCCTTAAGGGGAATTATGTGGTCACAATCTCTACTAGGAGGTAACCCTTTTGGCAACTCAAAAACATCATGAAATGATTCCAGCAATACATTCAATTCTTGTGTATCAGTAAATTGCTTGAGTGTAGGTTCACTGATGGCACAATTACTAGTTGAGTCTTGAAAAGCATACAGTTGAGCTTGAGTTACCTCTCTTGGGTGGCCTACTAATGTACTGATCTTCTCCATAGAACATAAACTGACTACTTGATGAGATATCCCTTTAAGCAGAATTTCTTTTCCCTTAATGGCAAATTTCATTGTTAAATGCTTGAAATTCCATATAATGTCATTCAAAGTCTCCAACCATTGAACTCCCAATACCACATCATAGTTGTTCAATTCTATGCTTAACATGTCAGCAGTGAAATCATTGCCCTGCATTAACCATGAAAACTGCCTACACAAATTTCCACATTCCATCTTATTACCATCTGCCACAGTCACCTTGACTTGTGGAACCTGAATTAATTGGCACCTCAATTTACCCACCACTGCACTGCTTATGAAATTGTGGGTAGATACACTATCACTAAGAATGTGTAATTTTCTTGTGCCAATTATGCCTACCACTTGCATAGTAGAATAAAAAGGGATGCCTAAAATTGCATTTAAGGAGATGTGGGGGTCTCCCTGCACTAATGCCCAGCAGGAAGGGTTTCAATATCAATGTGCCCTTCAACAGCCACAATCTGATTACTCTGCTCTCCTATTTCTTCATCAAAATTATCATCAACTTCTACCAAAAATAACTGCCTTTTTCCTTTACACACTCTAGCATGACCAGCCACAAATTTCTCATTACAGTAGAAGCACTCCCCCTTGGCTCTCTTATCATCCAAAAACTTATTGGTAACAGACTTTGGTACTAGTGCAGTTGAAGTTGAATGAACAGAATTGACTGGAGTTGCTAAGATAGGTTGCTTGGCAATACTAGTTAAAGCATTAGTCCTAGAGTAATTTGATCTCTGACTACTAGCAGTGCGAATTCCAGTTCTTATGCCTAGAGTTTTGTTGGCCTTATTCTGTAATCTAGCTAAAGAGTGAGCATCCTTCATTGTTTTAGGCTTAAACATCATAATTGGACACTTAATCTCTGGTTTTAAGCCTTCTAAAAACAAACTAACTGAATATTCCTCTGGTAATGTGACTTTTGTCAACAAAATATCAAACTCATCACAATATGTATCCAGTTCTCCAGTTTGAGTCAGGGCCTTTAGAGCACCCATGGCATCATCTATTAAATTTTGAGCAAATCTAGCAAATAATGCTCTCATATACTCACTCCACTTGATATCCTTTATGTCCTTCCCACTGGATTGGACATAGGCTAAGTGCCATGACAAAGCTCTACCGTGTAAGTGTAAAGCAGCATACCTGACCTTGTAGTTGGCAAAAGTCTCATCCAATGCGAAGTAATGCTCGCATTTATACAGATAACCTTCAACATCATCGCCTTCAAACCTTGGAAGTTGTAAAGTCCATTTTTGTGAGTCTGTGATTGTTATTGTGAAAGGATTGGCCATTATTATTCTGTACTAACGCCGCCGCTGAATCCGGAGGACGTTGACTGTCCAGCTTCGCACACGTGGCATCCAGCTGCCGTTTCATCTCTAGAAACATCTTCTTCATTTCAGTGAATCCTGAAGAAGTGAATTGATCAATTCGAGCTATATCCTTTGAGATTTTATCAATTTCCTGATTTCTCGTTGTCATTTTTGGATTTTGTGATTTAATTGGATTGAGTGATGATTTGATTGGAGTTAACGGCGGAAAATGAACGAAATAGTGATCGGAGAAGAAGGCTTTCGCCGGAGTTTTGAACGGAAATCAGAAGCGAAATCGGAACGGTTAAGCTCTGATACCACTTTGATAAGAGAGAAAATATTTGGAGGAGAAGAAAGAATTACACACACAAATCATATCTATTTTCTATTAATATTGGGTATTTATACACCGGTCACACAACTACTTTTCCCGCCCAATTCTAATAACCGTCAAATATTACACACAACCCCCTCGACTTATTCCATTTATTCAATTGCTTCCTAAACTATTTAATATGTATCAGGTGGTGGCACAGGCAGTGGCGTGGCGGTAGTGTGGTTATTAATGTAAAAGTAATTGATGTAAAAAGGGGTTAGAGTAGTTAATTTAAGGGTTGGAGGATGTATGTTGTGAATAATTTCATTAAGGGTATTATAGGTATATTAGGTGGAAATATATAAATTAGTGAATAAAGAAGAGGGGAACTTTGGGGTTATCAACTTCTTAGTTTTAAAAAACTAGGAGGGTAAATGCTTTATAATCTAGTATAGAAAAAAGACAGTTGTTCTAACATCCAATCGACCAATCACAATGCTTGATTTTTCAATTGACTAATCTAAAGCTCAATTCCTAAAATTGGACTTTCCTTTCTAAAAAATTTACAGTTCTCAATTTGCCTAAAATTAGATTTCCTTTCTTTAAAAATCTCTACAATTTCTCATATCTAATTTACATAAAATTATAATAACATTGAATATGCTATGGATACACACAGTTTTATTTAATCCTTAATATATCTTACTTGATTATAATTCCTAATGTCAAACTTTGTTGAATTTGTTTTTGATCCAAACCATTCATTGAAATGTAAGTTAATCATTAACTTACATTAACTGTTAATGTAGAATGTATATGCATGTCTAAAATATCACTTGGCATAGAAAAGAATATTAAATATTCTAATGTCGTTATGTTAAACTAACAGTATCTAGTAAAGTATAACTTAAACCATATTGGCCCAAATTTACACAAACAGAACTTGGAACCTACCTGTCCAGCTAAATGCAAAATATACTTTTAAAAAGTACTGCATTGTATGATAACAACTACGAATTTGGTTTATTTGAAAGGAAAATATTCACGAATCATCACATAGACAGAATGAGTTACAATGCCACATTATAATCTCTCTCTCTCTCTCTCTCCCGCCACAATAAAAATACTTGAAAGCATGAAAGCACTTACCTGATCGATATCAATCTTATAGGTGGTGACTTTAGTGTATTTCTCACTCAGCTCACCAATAAGAGGAGATATAAACCTACCTGTGTAAGAAGAAACAGACATGTTGCATCTGGTGAAAAACATGAATGATTTTGATAGTTTAAAACATATAGCTATCAGTACTGCATTAGAAAAACAGCTAGACTAATATTAGGCAAATAAAAAGTACTTACAAGGCCCGCACCAAACGGCAGTGAAGTAGAAGATAGCTGGCAATGATTCATCTAGATGACATTGTAAACATACATGAGGATAGGTGTTGGCGTATGTAATATACATATATAAGCAATACTATGGGACACAAATTTACTATTTATGAATAAGAACTTACCTTGAACCTTGCGAAGTAAACTATTAAACTGATCTTCTGACTCAACTGATACCACTCTAGATTTACCTGTAAGAATCATCCCTTAGAATACATTCAAAGCTTGAAGCAATGTGACTATTACGTAACATTTGGTCATAGTTTTCGTTTGCACGTAAAAGTTCAAAAGAAAACTAAAAACAGAAAGGAAAGAAGCTAAAAAGGGACAGCAACCAAAAACCACTAAGAACTGGTACTTGAATGCAAATAGAAACCAGCTTTGGAGAGTCAAACATCAAGCCTAGTTATAAGATATAGCATGCTGATCTCCAACAAAACAGATATCTGTTTAGTTACTTCAATATACTTCTGTTTACTGTTGTTTTCAAAAATCAAGCTGGAACAACAAGTGTCAAACTGTATTATAAATTTGTCTGTATGAGTGTATGATGTACATATAGTAGGTTAGATATCAAAATGAGTGAGTTGAGTAAAAGGTGATACAAGTTCAGTTAAAAGGGGTGACTGTTGTCAATTTTATATATATTGCTGATTGCTTTTCATTGTTTTCGGCAAAATGTTTTCATTCAGATACAACTTCGATGTTGTCAAACGTAGTTTAACTGAGAAACTGGAGAACATGTACATACTCTTGAATGACTCTAGCATGTTTAAAGTAGTAGCATACTGCCCGGCTGTGTGCACGAAACAGCAGAGGTGGTTTATGACTCTTTCATTAGGTTTGGTGTTTTCCGGCAATTTATGGCAGTAAAAGAGAGGAGGATAGAGAATTATATGTCACATTCTTATTGCGTTGGGAGGAAAAGGTGATAAGATTCATTCTTACTGGGTAAAAAAAGGGTAATGTGTCACGCGGTAGTGACTCTGGATAGGTGAGTTTAGTTATAGAAAATATTATTTTAGTTTTCTTTAAGCAAGAAAATGAATAGTCCTTTTTTATCTCTAGAAACCACTGAAAACTTTGAGACACATTTAGATGTTTTCATTTTCAAATTTGGAAAACGCAAGGGGGGTAAAAGAAAACTACTGCTACTAGGTTAGAAAAGAGAGTTTATTCTGTTTAGAATGCCTATTTGAACACTTTAGAAAACAGTCATAGTTTTCTATAAGTAAACAAGAAAATGCTGTTATTTGGTGAGTTAGTGTAGGGGTGTTTAGTTACCAAATTCATTTATTTACAGAAGTAGGGTTGGATCAAGTGGAAAACCCCTTGCCAATGGTTCGATCCTCCCCCCGCACACCAGAGGTCCTTCTAAAAGCAACCTCTATCTTTGGGTAGGGGTAAGGCTGTTTGCATCTCACCTCTCCCATACAACCAAACACCCCGTAAGTGGCCATCAGTGGCGTAACTAGGAATTTATGTCAAGATGGCCAAACTAAATTAATAGCCTAATTAACTTTAAACTAAACTAATAGTATAATTTGTAGAAAATATAAGTTTTATAAACATTATGGAAGCCATGGCCAACCTTCGCCTCTATGTGGCCCCACGGGTGATTATATCAATCAAAAATAAATAAAATTAAATAAATATAGGGGGTACCTGATGAGGAGTTAGAGGAGGTAGAATAGTGATTGGGAATAAAAGGGTGGGATTGAAATATAGGAGTGGGAATCGAGGGTTTGGGGAAGAAGGAGGAGGAAGTTAAAGCAGCTGGATTTGGAGAAGAAGAAGCTGCAATTTCATGGAAGGAGGAAAACAAAGAGCCGCAGTAAACTCCATTCCTCAACATTCGACGCCCTGCAAATACTCCCCTCATTTCTCCCTTCTCTTTCACCTGCTATCACGAGTTTTTTGTTTTTTTATTTTGTTTTAGGGGTTTATTGAGTTTTTAGGATCAAAAAGGGGAAGACATGTTAAATACACTTACGGCCTTAACCATAGTTGTCGGCTCGTGACTCGTCATACATTCGTTTTTCTAATTTTTGAGTCGTGAATTGTATCGTGACTTGTATCGTAAAAGTCATAAAGTTAAAAGTTTTATAACAAAAATATATAAATATGTATAAAAATATATAAAATTTGATGCGTTTAAATAATATCTACTTTTTTTAACTTATTTTCATTTTATATATATGTTTTTAAACTACAAATTAAACATTTATTTACTATTGTAGTAAATTCATTATATTAGAGTTTTTTGTGGCAAATCTAATACTAGTATTATCCTATAAATATTATCACCAGTTAAATTATTGGAGAAAATAGTGCATCAAGTTTTCAGACCCATCAACTACTTAAAACCACCCATGTCTCACATTATTATATTTGTTACTATTATCTATGAAATTGATGATGGATGAAATCCATATAACATTGAGAATAAACTTCAACCACTAGATTGACTATTTGATTCATCGGCTGTAAACTTAAAAGAATTATATGGGAAATACAAATACTAATGAGTACTTATCTAAGTTTCTTTATTTATTAAAAAAAAACAATCTCATCTCTTAAACTCCATTTTTTTCACTCTCTTCTCATTTTCTTTTAATATATACACATATAGATGCGTTCGTAAAACTGAACGCAACATCATCATCATCGCCATGGATCAGTCAACGTTCCAAATCTTCTTCCCTGTTACAGGCGGCTCGTTAATGGCTATTTCTTCTTCTTCCTCCACTTTTTCTTCTTCTTTTTATGACTCGCACAATTCCCGATACGATACGCTACGAATCGGGCCGAGTAACAACACGGCTCGTGTGAGACAACCCGAGTCAAAAGTTGTTCCGAATCTATGTTCGAGTTGTTGGGTTTCCGTTAACCGCACAACTATTGTTTCTACAATGAACGTTCTATATCCGCAAGGTTATCAGAGTCATTTATTAAAAACATGAGTGATATCTTTTGTAAATAATTAATACTGTTAATTATTTGAATTTAAAAACTATTTTATATTCATTAAAAGCATGTTTCAAAATCGTGAACGTTCCTAGGTAATTCTCGTTAGTCTCGTAAACGAATTAATGTAATTAGTTCATTTAGACAATTAATCTAATTTAATCGTCCAAGACTAACTCTATTAGCTATAAGCGGAATGATTAACGAAACAATTAAATCTAATTTAATTCCTAAATATAATCAAAGCCAAGACCTAACATGCATGCAAATATAGCAAACTAAAATAGATAAACATAATTAAATAGAACGAAAGAACACTAACCTTTTAGCGCGCAAAACCCTAGATTTCGACTAGTGAAAGTCGACCACCACCTCACGAGCCACGAACCGAACTCCTTGCCACGAACTAAGAGTCCAAGTGTAGAACTCCTCAAGAGGTGCACACACACGAACAAATCCCCAAGACTAGCTAGTTGCTAGCCTTAACTTGTATTAAATATATATAAAATATAACTATTATGCAAAAGCCAAAAACCCTAACAAATTGTTAGGTGAGTTCGACCCAAGCAAAGGAAGAGGGACGAAAATTATGTATGTGAAACCTAAAAAATCCCCTCTATTTATAAGGGTTAAAACCCTTGGGGTTTTCTCTAAGTTTCCTATGTGGGATAGGATAAGGAAGTTACCAAAAATCCTTTTCCTTCCCTCCTTCCTTGTTTCGGTCGACCGCCCCCTTTGGGATATCCATGGGCCAATCTAGTTTGGTCCATGATCAAATGGATTGGTCCATGGTGCTTAGGTACCCGATCCAATTTTTACCCGATTCGCGGTTTCGACACGAAATTCCTTTCCAAATCTATTTTTGGAAAGTTCTTATATTTTACATATTTTTACAAGTTCAACTAGCCTTTCAATGTTCTTCTCGTGTGACCCTTCTTGGATCATATATAAACGGCCGTATAAATTTCGTTGAGATATTTCCATAATTCTAACACTCCCACTTGGGAATCTCTCCAACGAAAACAAGTATACTGACTCCGAACGTTCGTCTAGTACCACGACGATGCCCCTAGAAATATATGACTATATATGTTCATGACAATTATCAACTATTGACTATTGTACATTAAAAGTTTGCTTTTTTAATGTTTTGGTCAAATGTTTATATCTCCCCCTATGCTTCCGATGCGCACATCAAACCATGAGACACGGATACCCTTCATACTCATATAGTTTGACTCAGTTTCTCGATATCCTTGAATGGAAATGATTCAAACCAAAAACACTTACTAAAAACGAACTCTAGTAATGCTTCGGGGTACGGCCGTACACTTTCATCATTTCTACTCATCGAGTGGTCGCGTGCCATCTTATCCAAAACTTGGCGAGCAAATCCTTTATTGACTACATACGTCTCTTCCATATTTCACTACATACCCAAAACAACCCATACTATTGTCGGTTAAGTTTCAGGTTCGGTACTGAATCAAAGTATGTAACTATGTACTCCGAGACACGCCTATGCATCTCAAGTCTAAGGACACGTAAACATGACCACTTCTCGATACTTATCTATGTCGTCGATCCACGTGATTTTCTCGAGGAGCGGGTCATCCCAATATTCAACTCTCTCTCTTGAATACTTGTGAAACGATACATCAACCCATGTATCGACTCTCACAATTACTTTTCATCATTTCACTCCCGTGACAATGACTAGTAATGGGTCTTTAATTTAGAAATTGCTTTACGCCATCCCATGAATATGTTTTTAAACATGCAAACATGGAGCTCAGAAATGCAAGAACTGAAATGAATAGTGCAATTCATAACGTCTATAAACATCTCCGATCGGCCCCGATATCTAAATAAATCACAGGAAGATATTTGTAAAAGCACACCTATCCTTATGCCTTTTGACCATAGGTTTTTCTTTTACAAAACTCACTTCAACTGCATTGAACCCTCACGGAATATTTTCATAATCTCAATTATGTCTCTTGACTCAATTTAGAGTGATACTCTCATTGTGTAATAATATTCCTTTATTGTAATACTTGATGAATTCATCATGTGTCTTTTGAGAAGACATGAAATGATTCTATCCTAACGCGGAAATCTCCTATTTCCCATTATAGTATTACAATGCTTACTTTCATTTTGCCTCATTAATTAAGTTCAATAGATTCGAATTTTCTCCAACTCTTAATCACCATTCATATAATTAATACTTTGTAAGAATCTCGCAAGATCTTACTTATCTTGTAGACAAGATATAATTAATTGATTTCTTTTGATCAAAAATCCTCAATTAGAATTTCTAATCACATAGTGCATTGCTTTTCTAGATAACTTTATTTATTTATCATGATTCTAGATTCATGTGTGTCATTTCCATATTTCTCTTGTACTATCAAGTCTCAATTTTGGAAATGTCTCACATCGACTTACTGTATTAAAACACATATGTTAGTTATGTTATCGAAAAAGATATTTACAAGAAATTTCCTTTTATTACATAACCTACATAAAGAATGTCCTTATGAACAACCTCTCAAGATATTCTTTCATCGCATTTCGTCCTCGCTAACGATAATTTCATATCTTGATTCTTTAAGATTATTCTCGATATCTGAAGGATCCAAGAATTAAATCTTAACTCATGTTCATTTCAATCTATCTTATTCTTCAAAGAAGTTTAGGATTTCAACAAGTTTCCAAAAAACTTATTATATACGATAGATCGCATTCTTTAGCATTTTAACGACTATATATATAAGATCCTAGATCCAATATAGTATTCAATTGAACTTTAAGTTCTATTGATCTTTAGAAATGCTATTGTGTTTTCACGTTGTCCCTCGAGATCTCTTTCTCAAGTACTTAACGAATCTTTAGGTAAGAATCCTAAGAAGGCTTATGATTCGCGTTCCTTTCTTAAATTTCGAGAATCTCCAAAGATTCTCAAATCTATTAAGTAAGGTAACTTGCTCCCACTTAATCTTAGAATTTACAAGAATTTCTCCGATTTAATAAGTATTTAATCTTGCTCCCACTTAATCTGAGAATTAACAAGAATCCTTGATCATAGTGAAATTCAAGACTTTACTTATTTTGGGATAAAATGATCAAGACCTAGTCTCGATCCTTTCGAACCGATGTTGCAAGATTCATCGTGTCTAACTCACGAGATCATTCAACTTATGAAACTTTGACCTAGTCAAAATTCCTTATAACCTTCTTCGATAGAATCTTAGTGGTGCAAGAACAATATTATTTTGAATTATATCAAGTCACATCTAGAGTGTGTCCTTATTTAAATAAATACTTCCAAACAAGTATTCATAAAATATCCAAAACAATCATAAGTATAAACAATCAAAAGTAGTAACGACAATTTCTAACAAATGCTCAAGATATATAAAGCTAAGAAGAGTAACTTTATTAAAACCGTAAAGATTCAAAAAGAATCTAATATCCAAAAGCATTCATAAAAGTAAAAACTCGACTAAAGCGAGATACTAAATTGTCTTAAAACAAACAAAACTTATAACTAAGATTCAACATTTATTAATAAATGCTCTTCAACCATCCGAGCCTTGAATCTTTAGTCTTGCTCTCCACTTAATCTTAGAATTTACAAGAATTTCTCCGATTTAATAAGTATTTAATCTTGCTCCCACTTAATCTGAGAATTAACAAGAATTCTCCGATTTAATAAGTATTTAATCTTGCTCCCACTTAATCTTAGAATTTACAAGAATTCTCCGATTTAATAAGTATTTAATCTTGCTCCCACTTAATCTTAAGAATTTACAAGAATTCTCCGATTTAATAAGTATTTAATCTTGCTCCCACTTAATCTTAAGAATTTACAAGAATTCTCCGATTTAATAAGTATTTAATCTTGCTCCCACTTAATCTTAAGAATTTACAAGAATTCTCCGATTTAATAAGTATTTAATCTTGCTCCCACTTAATCTTAGAATTTACAAGAATTTCTCCGATTTAATAAGTATTTAATCTTGCTCCCACTTAATCTGAGAATTAACAAGAATCCTTGATCATAGTGAAATTCAAGACTTTACTTATTTTGAATTATATCAAGTCACATCTAGAGTGTGTCCTTATTTAAATAAATACTTCCAAACAAGTATTCATAAAATATCCAAAACAATCATAAGTATAAACAATCAAAAGTAGTAACGACAATTTCTAACAAATGCTCAAGATATATAAAGCTAAGAAGAGTAACTTTATTAAAACCGTAAAGATTCAAAAAGAATCTAATATCCAAAAGCATTCATAAAAGTAAAAACTCGACTAAAGCGAGATACTAAATTGTCTTAAAACAAACAAAACTTATAACTAAGATTCAACATTTATTAATAAATGCTCTTCAACCATCCGAGCCTTGAATCTTTAGTCTTGCTCTCGCTACTTCTTTTCGTCCCTGAAAACATTCAAACAAATGTTTATATTGATAATCTATATCAATGGCTCAAGGAAAATGATAGTTTACAAAGAGATACCTGATTTGGAGCTTCCCTTTCCCTTGACCTTTTCGAGCCAGCAAGATAGTCAGGGCAATTACACTTCCAATGTCCTACTTTTCCACAATGGAAACATGTAGCATCTTTCGCATGATGATCTCTTTTCTTCTTCTTGACACCTCCTTCAGCGATATGCAAGACAGCCGGAGTCTTGGCTGGCATAGCATCTTCAGCCGTTTTCAACATTTGATGCAGCTCAGAGATACTCTTCTTCCACCCTTGCATATTGTAATTCATTACAAATGCATCATAGTCCTTTGTAAGTGAATTCAAAATGAGATTCACCGCAAGGTCTTGACGAATGGGTGAGTCAAGTCGCTGAAGATTATCGACATAGCTTTTCATCTTAAGGACATAGTTGCTCACGGGCTGACCTACTTCCATTTTGCACGCATGTAATGCATGAACAGTTTGGAATAGTTCTTGCTGAGCTTGCTTCTCAAACATGCTCTTGAGCTCCTTAATCATGCTATAAGCATCCAAGTTCTCCATATCCATCTGAAGCTCATAGTTCATACTTGATAACATAAGACATGCTATCTCACTCTGCTCATCGTACTTACTTTGATAGTCAACACGGTATTCAGGGGTACTATCACTAGTTGGAGCAACCAGAAGCGGTGTGTCAAGAATGTGCAACTTCTTTTCATGTTTAAGCACAATTCTCATATTGCGATACCATTCATTGAAGTTGTCACCATCTAGTTTGTCCTTATCAAACAAGGACTTGAGCAATGCAGACTTAATGGTATTTTGAGTTGTAGAGGCCATCTAGAAGTAACGTTCAAACATAGGGATTTAGATATTTAAGGCTTTAACTAAATCAACTACCCTTAGATTTTAATCTACGCATGTATCTTAAAATCATTTATAGTTTTAAAGCTTAAAGAACCAAATCGAGTCCACATCACGTGTATCCGACAACTTATTCGGACGACCACATGTTTGCTTATCAATAAGGCCGGTCCATAGACGGATCGCACATTGCGGCTCTTAATGAGACTTTGATCACTACTTGATCCTAAGGCATGTTTAGTCTCATCCTTGCCGACTAGTACTTAGACAACTTATCCAAGGCGACCTAGCAAAATCCGCCTATAAGGTGGCGTGTGGCTATCCGTGTTCGGTAACTGGGATTGGCAGACACGAAGGACCACCCCGTTTCTACACTATGGCTTAGGCAACTTATCCAGAGCAACATGGAGTGTATACTGTCAGGTGCTTCTCATAGGATGACAGAGATTTCTTTATGTGCGGGTAGTAAAACTAACTCTAAGTAGTTTAAAACAATCCTATTCCGCATGCAATTCAAATAGGAATAAAGCACCGAGCATGTTAACACAAATTTAACATATAGAGTTTCGTGAAAGGAATGTTTGTGTGGCACTAGGTCATAACCTAATGTTAGACAAGGCATAATTTGAACACAAACAATATGCATGCTACTAAAACAACCCTTTTAATTTACTTATTTGTTTCACAAAACTTAAGTCGAGATTAATCTAGTTTTCTCAAAAACATTAACCTCATTTAAAACTCATTTTAATTTATTAAAACTCTTTTTAATCCTTTTAAAACTCCTTTTATAATTTGAAAAATGTTTTCAAGTCATGTGTGTAAAACTCGTTTTAAGGCTTTTCATAAAGTTCACATTTAGACAAATAAAGGATTTGCATCTTCTAATTTATAATTCCATATGTCGGTTCAACGAATATGAACCCTAAAATAAAAGTAAGTATAAAACTTCCTTTTATCTTAATGACTCGTCTAAGCTCCCACTCAATTCAAGACATCTATTGTCGAATAAACGGGACTCCGAAATGATTCATGTTTTCTCCATAATTTCGAAAATTTGAGTATAATTTTATAAAATTTTATATTTCAAAAATCTTAATTAATTAAACCTTTAATTTTCAAAACAATTTTATACTCAAAATTAATTTAAATTTACCGAATGAATTTAAAAGGGAGAAAACAACCAATCACGACACAATTCATCTCTATGGAATACTATAAACAATAAATTATCTACATAAAAGGTCACACGGTCGATTCGACCCGATATGTATTAACATACGGGTTCAATTAACCGATTGATTTATAATAACTTATAAATCATTATCTATTTTAGCCACAAATATTCATGCATGATCTACGCTCTGATACCACTGTTGGGTTTTCGTTAACCGCACAGTTATTGTGTCTACAATGAACGTTCTATTTCCGCAAGGTTATCAGAGTCATTTATTAAAAACATGAGTGATATCTTTTGTAAATAATTAATACTGTTAATTATTTGAATTTAAAAACTATTTTATATTCATTAAAAGCATGTTTCAAAATCGTGAACGTTCCTAGGTAATTCTCGTTAGTCTCGTAAACGAATTAATGTAATTAGTTTATTTAGACAATTAATCTAATTTAATCGTCCAAGACTAACTCTATTAGCTATAAGCAGAATGATTAACGAAACAATTAAATCTAATTTAATTCCTAAATATAATCAAAGCCAAGACGGTGCACACACACGAACAAATCCCCAAGACTAGCTAGTTGCTAGCCTTAACTTGTATTAAATATATATATATTAAATATATATAAAATATAACTATTATGCAAAAGCCAAAAACCCTAACAAATTGTTAGGTGAGTTCGACCCAAGCAAAGGAAGAGGGACGAAATTTATGTATGTGAAACCTAAGAAATCCCCTCTATTTATAAGGGTTAAAACCCTTGGGGTTTTCTCTAGGTTTCCTATGTGGGATAGGATAAGGAAGTTACCAAAAATCCTTTTCCTTCCCTCCTTCCTTGTTTCGGTCGACCGCCCCCTTTGGGATATCCATGGGCCAATCTAGTTTGGTCCATGATCAAATGGATTGGTCCATGGTGCTTAGGTACCCGATCCGATTTTTACCCGATTCGCGGTTTCGACACGAAATTCATTTCCTAATCTATTTTTGGAAAGTTCTTATATTTTACATATTTTTACAAGTTCGACTATCCTTTCAATGTTCTTCGCGTGTGACCCTTATTGGATCATATATAAAGGGCCGTATAAATTTCGTTGAGATATTTCCATAATTCTAACACGAGTCGTCTCTTTTCTACTCCGTTTTGACTCGACTCGTACAAGTCTAACAACTATGGTCATAACTAAGTATGGGTCTAACTCACTCTAGTCTCTAGGTTTGGGTCTGGTTATCGTTTGTGTAACATCCCGAACTTTTATTTAACGGTTGACTTGAGTCGTTAAGTCAACATCACGTGTCCGTTAAATCTTTAGAAGATTTAATGACTATATGTGTTTAATGTGTAAGGCTTTAATGCCTTAATGATTGATGTGCTAATGTGTTTAATGTGTAAGGCTTTAATGCCTTAATGATTGATGTGCTAATGTGTTTAAGGTATATTTTAAATGCCTTTAGAGGTGCTTGGAGTATTTAATGTGTTGTAAGTGTTCCCAATAGGTGATTTTAGCCTAATATGAGCCATTTGGAAGTCCAGGGACTAATCTTGCCAATTGTGAAACTTCAAAAACGGGACTAAGGGTTTGGTAGCTGTCATTAGCCTCTAGTTACACAAAGTAATCAGTTCTCTTTGAACCCTAACCGCCCCCATTGCCACAATCAATTCCTTATTCGATTTCATCGTCGTTTGGGTGATTCGAGAGTGTTTTGATCAAGTTTTGCATCCCTTTTTGCTATCTCCAGGTAACTGATGATTAAACACATTGATTTCATGTCTTATGAGTCCTTTCAACCCATTGATTTCTGGTCTTAGGGTTTGGGTTGGACTCAATTATGTTTATAACTGATTTTAGATCATTACGAGTGTTAAATCGGTTGTATGGTGTTGGTATTAGATTCAACAATCAATAGGTGTTTTCAATGAGTCATTAAGGTCCTATTGTAAGTGTATTTGATGTTCAAAAGACCTGGATATGTGTTAAAATCGTTTGGGAGTCGAAAAGAGTTGAAATCAGAAATCTGGGTAGTCTGGTCTGCGATATCGCCGATATGCACCAAGGTACCTTCGTGACCACTGTTTGGTATTTTGGTACTGTTCTGCAATACCACCGATATCTACTGTACCTTCGTGACCACTGTATGGTCCTTTTGTTTAAGAACACGATACCGCCGATACACACCACGATATCATACATTGGAATGTTCCAAAGTGGGTTTAAGTGTCTAGTTGACTCATACTTCAATCATTCTTGTACCATAGGTTGTCGGGAACACTTGTCAAGCACGGTAAACACATTTGTGATTGTTGAGTACTCTATTGAGGTAAGATACACAACTTTGACACGCTGAGGGTTCAACAAAAACATAGTTTTCATACAATAACTTCCCCAAATGATATCTTGTTTGCTTATGGGTATTTGGGATTATAAGGGAGGTGATATGGGCTATGTAGATGAATGTCGAAGCCTGAAATGCTACCCCAATGATATGTATTGTTATAATATGCTATGAGATGATATGTATAGTTATGAGATTCTATGAGATGCTATGTATTATTATGAGATGATAGTATGGCTATGAGATGATATGTATTGTTATGAGATGATATGTATGGCTATGAGATGTTATGAAATACGATATGTAATGATCTATGATATGTAATGATAGAGTATATGCATTAATATACGATTTATGATGACCTACGATATGCAATGACCTATGATATGCAATGACCTATGATGCGTAATGATATATGACATGAAATGACGAATGAATGTGTACGATATGTAATGACGCTTAATATGTATATGTGCATGTGTAAATGTGATTATGATGTGTAACGAAATGTTAATGATGATGATGCTTATGGTGTTGTCATGATGTAAACGTTCATGCTATGCGATGAAATAATTTGTGATGATTATAAAGAAGTGCACTATATGTGATATGTGATGAATTCATGGCTTGTACACCTAGCACACTAGACTTACTAGGTATGCCATGACACGTGCACGTTTAAGGGCCCGAACGTAAAAGTAAAAAATATAAAGTGATAACAGGTTAAGCTTAAACTAAATATAAAGTGTTAGCTCGAGTAAAGTGTAAAGAAAGTGTTAACAGGTTAGCACACTAGACTTACTAGGTAAAGTGATAACAGGTTAGCACACTAGACTTACTAGGTAAAGTGATAACCTAAACTAAATATAAAGTGTTAGCTCGAGTAAAGTGTAAAGAAAGTGTTAAGCTTAACCCGCATTAGCTCCTTGTGGGATAGTGCGCCATGTGGTCGCTTGAGTGGCTCCTTATTTGTGACTTTTTCCCCATTCGTTTGACACGTATTTTAGGTAGAAATGAACCGTTAGCATGAACTTTATGGTACTTAATGGCATTAGGGTTGTTAACAGGTTAGATGTCGGAAGATTACATTTAGTTGAAGTGGAATTAAGCGAGGAGGATCAAGGATGAAGTCTAGAAGAGTTAGATGTGGAGATTTGAAGCTAAAACAAGATAATCATGGACGCCACGGAGCTGCCAGCGCCGCTGGTCAAGTGACTAGCGCTGCTAGAACGTACAGGAAGCAGTCCAGAGCCGCTGGACCATTGCCAGCGCCGCTGGCACCATCAGGCAACACCCCCAGCGCCGCTGGAGACCCTTCCAGCGCCGCTGGAGGCTAGGTCGGCAGAATTAGGGTTTTTCGTGTTTTGCCTATAAATACCCGGTTATAAACCCTAAAAAGATATCAAAGGCACATAGGTTGAAAGTAGTAGTTAAGGGGTCGAAGATTAGGGTTCCTGGAGCACTAAAAAGCAGATCTAATAACATCAAACATCAAGGAATCCAACCTAGTGATTCTTAATCACCCGGTTTTAATTCTCCATCTCTTTTCGGTTTCTCTAGATCTTATGTTATTTTATTTTATCAGATTGTTAATGGCTACTCATTCAATGAGTAGCTAAGTTATTAGACATTCGTTTGGACGTGATGTAAACATGACTTGATTGTTGATTATGGTTGATTGTTGAACTGTTTCTATGCTAAATCGCATATCCATATTTATTTGAATCTGATTCATTATTGGTTTTCATATACAAACTTATTTTACTGATTTGTTTGGGTCGATCTGGCCGGAGACCTTAGAGTCATTTGATTTGTTTGTGAAACGTTAATCGGTCTTTAATTAATGTAATCATTTGATCTATAACTGGACACTTGATGGGAAACTAATAATTGATTCAAACGAGTATGTGTTTTTATTAGGTTATTTTAGTTGATCTGGCGAACGGAAACCGGATCCGGGTGACTAGATTAATCAGTGTCTTTTGAATTTAACAAGGATTTAGACTTACATAGAAGATTTCAGTCATATTTACAAGCTCAGTGAGAGACCTTAACAGGAACTCATTGAAGGGTTTGACCAGTCGAAAGGCAGTCAAGCAAAATAATTTAGTGAATCTAATGAGAATCTGAATGTGAAAAGAGTCGTTCAACAACTTCAATCATAACCACCTTTAAGCATGTCAATCAAAACCAAACGAATGTCCATTTCAACATATATTATCGTTCTTATTTTCTTTTGCATTCTAGATAACTAGGAACCTCCAAATTATAGTTTCATTTTAATTATTGTAATTTCCTTTAGAAAGTCCATGCGAACGAACCTGGACTTACCTAGACTATACTATTACTAGACAGGGTACACTGCCCTTAGTTGTGTGATAATCTAGACTTAGTAGCTCCTTGAATTATAAATTTAAAACTTAGATAAAACACACGCATCAAGTTTTTGGCGCCGCTGATTTGGATACTTTCATTCTAGGTGGTAAGACATCGATTTGTGGGACTTTGAGTGTCTTAATGACACTGATTTAGATACTTTCATTCTAGGTGGTAAGACATCGACAAATCATGATCCAGAGTTAATGCATAGTTTATGGTATCGCATCAGTGGAAAGAGCAGGTTATCGGGAAATTCAAGTAAGGCTGTAGATATTATCGATCCAGTGCATAGATTGCTTCACAGGTTAATAGGTTATAATTTCAGACACCGTTCAATGAATTGGGATAAGGTATACCTACAGGATGCACAGATGTTGAGGTTTTGGATCGAGGGTGCACCCTTTGATTACTGCATGGCTCCACTCCTCTTGGCCCGTTACCTCCAGACTCACAGGGACGAGAAGATAGTCGGAGGCCATTTTATCTCACAGATCTATATCACTTTGGGGTTGGAGAGCACAAAGCTGGACTGCTCAGTAATGAAGAAAATGGACGTCTGGTGATTCATTATTGGTTTTCATATACAAACTTATTTTACTGATTTGTTTGGGTCGATCTGGCCGGAGACCTTAGAGTCATTTGATTTGTTTGTGATCGGTCTAACTTAATCATTTGATTTGTTTGGGTCGATCTGGCCGGAGACCTTAGAGTCATTTGATTTGTTTGTGTAGATCTGGCCGGAGACCTTAGAGTCATTTGATTTGTTTGGTCGATCTGGCCGGAGACCTTAGAGTCATTTGATTTGTTTGGTCGATCTGGCCGGAGACCTTAGAGTCATTTGATTTGTTTGGTCGATCTGGCCGGAGACCTTAGAGTCATTTGATTTGTTTGGTCGATCTGGCCGGAGACCTTAGAGTCATTTGATTTGTTTGGTCGATCTGGCCGGAGACCTTAGAGTCATTTGATTTGTTTGGTCGATCTGGCCGGAGACCTTAAGTCATTTGATTTGTTTGGTCGATCTGGCCGGAGACCTTAGAGTCATTTGATTTGTTTGGTCGATCGGCAACTTAATATTTGATTTGTTTGGGTCGATCTGGCCGGAGACCTTAGAGTCATTTGATTTGTTTGGGTCGATCTGGCCGGAGACCTTAGAGTCATTTGATTTGTTTGGTCGATCTGGCCGGAGACCTTAGAGTCATTTGATTTGTTTGTCGATCTGGCAAACTTAATCATTTGATTTGTTTGGGTCGATCTGGCCGGAGACCTTAGAGTCATTTGATTTGTTTGTGAAACGTTAATCGGTCTTTAATTAATGTAATCATTTGATCTATAACTGGACACTTGATGGGAAACTAATAATTGATTCAAACGAGTATGTGTTTTTATTAGGTTATTTTAGTTGATCTGGCGAACGGAAACCGGATCCGGGTGACTAGATTAATCAGTGTCTTTTGAATTTAACAAGGATTTAGACTTACATAGAAGATTTCAGTCATATTTACAAGCTCAGTGAGAGACCTTAACAGGAACTCATTGAAGGGTTTGACCAGTCGAAAGGCAGTCAAGCAAAATAATTTAGTGAATCTAATGAGAATCTGAATGTGAAAAGAGTCGTTCAACAACTTCAATCATAACACTTTTAAGCATGTCAATCAAAACCAAACGAATGTCCATTTCAACATATATTATCGTTCTTATTTTCTTTTGCATTCTAGATAACTAGGAACCTCCAAATTATAGTTTCATTTTAATTATTGTAATTTCCTTTAGAAAGTCCATGCGAACGAACCTGGACTTACCTAGACTATACTATTACTAGACAGGGTACACTGCCCTTAGTTGTGTGATAATCTAGACTTAGTAGCTCCTTGAATTATAAATTTAAAACTTAGATAAAACACACGCATCAAGTTTTTGGCGCCGCTGATTTGGATACTTTCATTCTAGGTGGTAAGACATCGATTTGTGGGACTTTGAGTGTCTTAATGACACTGATTTAGATACTTTCATTCTAGGTGGTAAGACATCGACAAATCATGATCCAGAGTTAATGCATAGTTTATGGTATCGCATCAGTGGAAAGAGCAGGTTATCGGGAAATTCAAGTAAGGCTGTAGATATTATCGATCCAGTGCATAGATTGCTTCACAGGTTAATAGGTTATAATTTCAGACACCGTTCAATGAATTGGGATAAGGTATACCTACAGGATGCACAGATGTTGAGGTTTTGGATCGAGGGTGCACCCTTTGATTACTGCATGGCTCCACTCCTCTTGGCCCGTTACCTCCAGACTCACAGGGACGAGAAGATAGTCGGAGGCCATTTTATCTCACAGATCTATATCACTTTGGGGTTGGAGAGCACAAAGCTGGACTGCTCAGTAATGAAGAAAATGGACGTCTGGGATGTAAAGGATTTGACTAAACTGAATATTTTGGATAAGAAGGGACGTTTGTTGAGTAGGCAGAGCACCCCAGCAGCTGATGATATAGATATGGAGACAGAGGAGTAGGCAGATGTGCACCCCAGGGCAGCCGAGGTAGGAGAGAGCAGCAGATCCAGTGCAGATGTGGATACATTGGCAGCAGAGGTTGAGAGGCTACAGTTACAGCAGCGTGAGGAGCAGCAGTACATGGGGACAGCGATGAGATATATGATGTATCACACCCATCGCTATTAGCTTGTGCATGAGGGATATGCACAACAGCTGTTCCCCAACATGCTTCCTGACTACAGACCTTCATCAGTGCACGAGGTGAGGGCCCCATTCTATGAGCACTACTATCCGGGCCCACCATTCTAGCTGCAGACTACCAGCACTACCACAGGTTTTGATACGGTCACATTCAACAGGAACCCTACAAGGGGTTTCGACAGGAATTTCTTTGATTCTAGTGGAGGTACCTCCACAGGCAGCCATGATCGCATTGATGTTGATGGAGATGGAGAGGAGGACATGTAGCTGTTGCATAACTGATGATGATGATGGTGCTGCTGATTAGTTGCTGCTGATGATTCTGACCTGGCGTGATGTAACACCCATCGTTTTAAAAACAAGGATTTCCAAAAAATTTCGCCTAACGGCGTTAAGAAATAGCGGAAACAACTTCTAAAAGATTAAACCAACAAAAACAGTTTGGTTCATTCATTAAATGGTGTTACTTGCCATATCATCAAAATGAGTCTAAATGGAAATCCATCGGTTGCCCAACATAAAACAACCGATCACAAAACAAATACAAGTCATAGAAATCTCAACATAAGCAAATGTTAAAAGTGAGCAGCCACTATGGGTAAAACTAAAGCCATCCACTAAGCAATCTACCCGTGCCTCGCTCTTTATTCATCAACGATCAAAAGCATGCTAAACCTGAGGGAGCAATACACTTCAAGAAACAAGTGTTAGCTAACGAATTAGCTAAGTAAGATAACACAAGATTTAATAAAATATTTGTCCCATTAAAACATTATAGAGAGTCGTATTGCATCATAAAGGCACATATCTTCACAAAACATCTCTTATTGCATTAAACATCTTTCATATAGGATAATTCATCCTAACAGTGCCTAATCATCTTTTACATCATCACATATAACATCATAACATCTTTTAAGTGTAACAAAAGTCACACCCGACTGGATGAACAACCTTACAGTTGTACATCAATGTCGTTAAGGAATGGCAAGCCAATCCCGGAGTAGTCCGCATGTTCAAAGACATTGGTGGTTAATCACGCCACCCGGAGATACTCATACCACTTAATTATGTTGCAAGGAGCCACCCGAGCAACCACATATACGCACCCGCCGGGCAAGGGCAAGTACGGGTTAAGCTTAACACTTCTCACATCAATTACGAGCTCGATTTCACATCACATATAGTTTAGGTGACCACATTACCTAAACATTATCACATATCATATTAACGTTTGGGCCCTTAAACGTGCACGTGTCATGGCAACTTAAATGAGTCTAGTGAACTAGATGAACAACCTTACAGTTGTACATCAATGTCGTTAAGGAATGGCAAGCCAATCCCGGAGTAGTCCGCATGTTCAAAGACATTGGTGGTTAATCACGCCACCCGGAGATACTCATACCACTTAATTATGTTGCAAGGAGCCACCCGAGCAACCACATATACGCACCCGCCGGGCAAGGGCAAGTACGGGTTAAGCTTAACACTTCTCACATCAATTACGAGCTCGATTTCACATCACATATAGTTTAGGTGACCACATTACCTAAACATTATCACATATCATATTAACGTTTGGGCCCTTAAACGTGCACGTGTCATGGCAACTTAAATGAGTCTAGTGAACTGGATGAACAACCTTACAGTTGTACATCAATGTCGTTAAGGAATGGCAAGCCAATCCCGGAGTAGTCCGCATGTTCAAAGACATTGGTGGTTAATCACGCCACCCGGAGATACTCATACCACTTAATTATGTTGCAAGGAGCCACCCGAGCAACCACATATACGCACCCGCCGGGCAAGGGCAAGTACGGGTTAAGCTTAACACTTCTCACATCAATTACGAGCTCGATTTCACATCACATATAGTTTAGGTGACCACATTACCTAAACATTATCACATATCATATTAACGTTTGGGCCCTTAAACGTGCACGTGTCATGGCAACTTAAATGAGTCTAGTGAACTGGATGAACAAGCCACACAAACATGCACATGCCATATATCATCATCATACCTTCATATTTCAAACATTTCAAGACATTACATAACACAACATAACATATCTTTTCATTTCGTATCAAGGGTCTGCATTTCAGGCCTCAAAGGTCATGAACATTGTGAATCCCTCGATAGCTATGGATCGCTCTCGAGATCGTCTATGGTTATGTCGTGAGTGCGGAATCCTCACGAGATAACTGTTTGATTAGTTATCTATTATATTGCTAATTATAAGTGTATAATCAGCCTTATATTGCACTATATTCGTTTGGTATATGTCACAAACGAACTTAGTTGCTTTTGGTGTGTTAAAAAAACTAAACGTCGTCTGTTCATTTTAGGGTTTTTATATGTTTCAGATTATATTGGACTCGCTGGGCTTTGTTCTTACGAACTTAGCAGCCCAGCCCATCTTAACGAAGATTATCTTCGTTAGTGCCTAACGAAGATTATCTTCGTTAGTGCCTAACGAAGATTATCTTCGTTAGTGCCTAACGAAGATTATCTTCGTTAGTGCCTAACGAAGATTATCTTCGTTAGTGCCTAACGAAGATTATCTTCGTTAGTGCCTAACGAAGATTATCTTCGTTAGTGCCTAACGAAGATTATCTTCGTTAGTTGTAAGTCAGCTTTATAGTTATATTCCTAGTATTTCACGTACAAGGAATCCTAACGTATATTATGTTTGTACTTGTATAACATACATAACAAACATCATATATAAACATATATAACACCTAAACATGTAATCGATCATTACCAAAACATTATGTTCATAATCTATCAATTACATATACAAATAAGACATAATCAAATCTAAGTTGCTGTTGTCACATCAACGTGCATCAACAAACTCCCCCTTGACAGCAGCACCTTCGATTTCTTCAGTCTTCAAAATTCTGTCATCCATTAAATAACAATCGCTTGCTATTTGCATGGATATTTTCATGTAAGCAGACTTGGATAATCTTACGATATCGACTTTCTTCATATTTCCAAAATGGCAAAAATGAACATTCTGTATCGTATAATTTCCTCAGATCATTTCTTGAGAAGTTGACCAACTGCATTGGATCATACATCCTTCTCAGCAAAATCTTCTTTTCCGAATCTGCATACATCTTGGCTTCACCAGAATCTCGATCAATCTCCCAATTGTCCATTTTATCCAAGACATCTTGTGCCCATTTCTTGGCAGGGACTTTGATCATACACTTGATATCTCGTTGAATATACTCAACGCTTTTATCTAGCTTAACCACTTTCTTCTTTTGTCTTGGTTCAATATGAAACATTGGTTTATCTGAATCTTTCATATTCAACCTCAACTTAAAATCATGATGAAGATTCTTACCAACCACATCAGCAAGACCATAACCACTTGGATTGATAATCCAGTTATTTCCGAGTTCATGTAAATCTTCTTCACACAAGCTTCTGAAATGTCTCTCACGCCATGCTAAATACTGACAACCTTCTGGTCTTTTAAGAATGAATAGCTTCAATTCTTCATCATAGAACCAACTCCAGATTTTTGTCTTATATTTTGCGGCATCTTTATCTGAGATATGAGTCCAAAACATACTGGGTTTCATAGTATCCCATGTGACTATACGATCATTAATCCTTTGTCCAGGCACAAGTCGATCAATTTCTTGTAATGGATCATCATCTCTGAGAGGAACTGGATAACTATTTGGATTAAAAGGTCTTGTCAAGTTTATTTCATATTCAAAAGGAATCAATGCATCATCAACCTTAGCGTATACCACAAAGTTTAAAACTTCAGCGGTGCTACTAATTGGAGCTTGTAGCATTCTTTCCTTTACTTCTTTTCTCTTCAATTCTAACACATTTCTTTCTACCATAGACGGCTCTTCAGGAATTGAGTCCCAAACATCATCAAAACCATAAGGTTTCTTGAACATGTTTAGATCCGGTTCAGGAATAATCTCACCTTCCTCAAGCTCATTTCCATTAAAGAGTAATTCCGTATCATCTGTATCATCTGATAAGATTACACAAAATAACACCAGAATACAATGATTAATCATGATAATAAAGATGAAATATAATTGCAATGAAATAAGATAAATTACATTTACATGTCATAACTTATTACATGCAACCTAAAATACAATTCATCTAATCATTATTAACATCATAAGTTGAATCAGAATCAGAATCAGAAGAATCAGAATCAGATTCCAAAGCTATTCGCTTTTGAATCTGTAATTCTTTTTCTCTTTCATTTTCTGCATGTTGTTGTTTATCTAATAAAACATCAAACACATCATGAAAGGCGTTTTCTTCAGAATAATAGTCATGTCCAAATTTTGCTTCAACTTCACGCTTTAATCGATCAGTTTCAGCTTCAACTTGATCATCACTTAAATAATCAATTGATTTTGAAGAATTACCTGAGTCAAGTGCTTCAATAGCCTCAGCTTCACGAGGAGCACTTGAATCTCCAGCACCAGATGTACCAACCTCAGTATTATCTCCCCCTATCTCCCCCTGAACTTCAACACCCTTTCCTTTGTCAAGAACTGGGCGAGAATCACTTCGATCACCAGCATTATCAGCATCATCATCATCATCATCTTGACGTCTTGGCACTGATAATCTGCATATCTCTTCAGGCACATCTCCCCCTTGATTCTTGACCCAATTGACAAGAAAGGTCAGAGCAGCTCGGACATCTGAGAGATCAGACTCTAACGTGTAAACACGAGTCTCTAGAACCTCAACACGTCGAACCAGAGAAGAATCTGAAGGAAGAGGAGTAACAGGCACTCTGGAAGACAATGCAACCGGAATAGCAGCAGCAGTTGAACTTGGAGGATCAGGAATTGAAACTGATGTAGCTTCAGTGATACGTGCACGCTTAACTCTTTGATAAGTAAGAGTAGCATCCATTGATCTTTTAGAACTCCTCGTATCACTTGAACTGGGTGCATTGACCGGATCATCAATATCTTCAAAAAGGCTGGCTAGTTCAGGATTAAATCGAGCCGCAACCTCAGGAGGAAGTAAAACATTTGCATCATACTGTAAAGAAACATCATGCAAAACATCCAAAGATTGGTTAAGTAAAACATAATAATCCTGCAAAGTACCTTATCATGAACAAAATTTACCTTATCATGAACAGATTGAGCCGTAGCAGAGACTATCGGAGAAGCATGACATGCCTTGCTTCGACGTTCTCTACGTAGCTCACTAGATACACCTTCTTGAGATAAGTGATAAGAATGATCACTTGCAGAAGCTACAGGAACATCATGAGCCCTTTTTGTGCGATGCTCATATTCACCTGTGTCTTCCGAGACAACAACATTATCAGCTGAACTACTGGTACTATCTTCCTCATTAGCATCATTCCCATGATCTGAATCATCATCATCGGAATCATCACTTGAAGAATCACTATCATCAGCGTCTAAACCACCTTCAGAACCTTCTGTTTCATCTGAATCGTCATCGTCGTCCACGAAAATATAATTGCATTGAAATAAGATAAATTACATTTACATGTCATAACTTATTACATGCAACCTAAAATACAATTCATCTAATCATTATTAACATCATAAGTTGAATCAGAATCAGATTCCAAAGCTATTTGCTTTTGAATCTGTAATTCTTTTTCTCTTTCATTTTCTGCATGTTGTTGTTTATCTAATAAAACATCAAACACATCATGAAAGGCGTTTTCTTCAGAATAATAGTCATGTCCAAATTTTGCTTCAACTTCACGCTTTAATCGATCAGTTTCAGCTTCAACTTGATCATCACTTAAATAATCAATTGATTTTGAAGAATTACCTGAGTCAAGTGCTTCAATAGCCTCAGCTTCACGAGGAGCACTTGAATCTCCAGCACCAGATGTACCAACCTCAGTATTATCTCCCCCTATCTCCCCCTGAACTTCAACACCCTTTCCTTTGTCAAGAACTGGGCGAGAATCACTTCGATCACCAGCATTATCAGCATCATCATCATCATCATCATCTTGACGTCTTGGCACTGATAATCTGCATATCTCTTCAGGCACATCTCCCCCTTGATTCTTGACCCAATTGACAAGAAAGGTCAGAGCAGCTCGGACATCTGAGAGATCAGACTCTAACGTGTAAACACGAGTCTCTAGAACCTCAACACGTCGAACCAGAGAAGAATCTGAAGGAAGAGGAGTAACAGGCACTCTGGAAGACAATGCAACCGGAATAGCAGCAGCAGTTGAACTTGGAGGATCAGGAATTGAAACTGATGTAGCTTCAGTGATACGTGCACGCTTAACTCTTTGATAAGTAAGAGTAGCATCCATTGATCTTTTAGAACTCCTCGTATCACTTGAACTGGGTGCATTGACCGGATCATCAATATCTTCAAAAAGGCTGGCTAGTTCAGGATTAAATCGAGCCGCAACCTCAGGAGGAAGTAAAACATTTGCATCATACTGTAAAGAAACATCATGCAAAACATCCAAAGATTGGTTAAGTAAAACATAATAATCCTGCAAAGTACCTTATCATGAACAAAATTTACCTTATCATGAACAAAATTTACCTTATCATGAACAAAATTTACCTTATCATGAACAGATTGAGCCGTAGCAGAGACTATCGGAGAAGCATGACATGCCTTGCTTCGACGTTCTCTACGTAGCTCACTAGATACACCTTCTTGAGATAAGTGATAAGAATGATCACTTGCAGAAGCTACAGGAACATCATGAGCCCTTTTTGTGCGATGCTCATATTCACCTGTGTCTTCCGAGACAACAACATTATCAGCTGAACTACTGGTACTATCTTCCTCATTAGCATCATTCCCATGATCTGAATCATCATCATCGGAATCATCACTTGAAGAATCACTATCATCAGCGTCTAAACCACCTTCAGAACCTTCTGTTTCATCTGAATCGTCATCGTCGTCCACGAACATATCATCCTCAATACGAGAACGATAGTTAGGATTGATCAAGTGACCAAACAAAGGTGGATCAGTAAGACCTTCTACGTTGCGAGTATTTGCTTCTAAATCAGCGAAAAGACGCAAAGGCCAAGCATGTAGATTATAACGAGGTCCTTGATCGAAAACCAAGTTCGGACAGAAGTGTCTGACAATGGCCATAACAAAGCGAGGATAAAGTAAAAATCTCTTTCGTCCTCTGGCACTCAGTTGTTCAAGAAATTCCTGATAAAAGTAGACAGAAAATGGATACGGGCGATTGTAGACCAATGCAACCATCTGCGATGCTATTTGAGCAGAAAGTTGATCAAAACCCGCTTTACGATTGCTTAAACAAACTAGCAAAGCATACGCCAAATATCTCCATCTTCCTTTAATTCCACTTTTGTCAAAAGGTAATTTTATGGCACCAACGTAACCCATCCTCTGAAAACATTGATAAAGAAGCTGAAACGAATATGTCATATCTACCGCTTCGTCTGGTTCTTCACCTAAACGCAGAATATGACGTAGATTTGCAGCATTGAATGCAAAAGTGATCCCAGCAACTGTAGCTTGAATAAAACCATGACCATCAACCATTACTTCATGAGCAGTACTCCAGAATTCATCTATGTACTGTCTAATAAGTCGTGGTGAATGAGTGAACACAAATGATAATCTTGAACGAGCTATAAATGCAAACATTTGATGATAATGATCACAGTTACGTTGATCTGGATCAAGGTTGAGAGCCAGATTATGCGTTTCAAAGAATTGTCTCGGTGCTAAAGCCATATCTGCAAAACAAATCACAGTATTGAAACAAATATAAAATAAGCATAGAAAATGATTTGCAGACTTGTAAAACCTAATCACTAAATTCGTAAGTTAAACTGTACGAAGATAGTCGTTAAGTTCGTAAGTAGGAGCTTTACGAAGATAGTGTTTAAATTCGTAAGTATAAACGGTACGAAAATATCATTAAGTTCGTAAGAAGAATTCGAACGAAAATAGAACTTAAATTCGTAAGAACAAAATGTACGAAGATACAAGTTCGTAAGAAATAACTACGAAGATAAACTTTAATTCGTAAGTTGACAAATTAAGTCCTAAATTCGTAAACACTTGTAGAAATCCTAAGTTCGTAACTTATAAACCTAAACTTAAGTTCGTAAGTTATAAACGAAGGCTAACTTCGTTTGCTTGAACACTAAATTCGTTTGCTACTTCTGAGCAGCATTCCATCAACAATTTAAATTGATTAACTTTTTGTTTTTGCCCAAAATCGTTTTCAAAAATTTGTATCCATTAATAATAGCATAACCCAGTTCGATTATAACAAGAATTTAAGATATAATAGAGGATTAATCTCAAAACGAAATTAAAACCCTAAAATAAAAATTCTTATGAAACTGACTGAGTTCGTGCATAAATTGGACAAACAACGAATTTGTATTAGTGATTTGTGAATGATTACACTCGATTATTGTACCTGAATCACTAATTTCAAGAGAAATCGAAACAAGAAGTAGAAATTTGATCGAAATCAAAAGCTGTGATTGATGATATTATGGGGATGAAGCAGCTTAAATTCGTTTATTGCTTGAAAAAATTTGAAAGTGTAAATAATAAAACGAAGGCAGCTTGTATTTATATAGATGGTAAAAATGGTTTAAAACGGTTGGGTAGGAATCCGGTCACAAATATGGGCGTACGAAGATGATCTACGTAAGAACCATATACTTCCAACTTTCTGAACGAAAATAGATGATATCTTCGTAAGAACAAACAACGAAGATGAAAGATATTTTCGTAAGAACAATCATAAACGAAGATAATGCTATCTTCGTAAGAACAATCTTTGGACTTAGAAAATTTCAGATTCAGCTAGGTTCGTTCACAAAATGTTCCACGATTCGACCCTTTACCTAATCCTGTATATAGCAAAAACTCGTTAACAAATAACCTGTTCATGCCTTGTACCAAAAAATTGCCATCATACAATATCATCATCATAATGTAAGTTGTTCAACGAACATTACAATCGTGAATAATAACCCCTAATCCCTCAAATCAAATCATCAACAACCTGAATATAATCAATTGACATATGAACAACGTTACCAATCATGACCATGAAACGGAGAACTTTCCACTAATCATTGAGATGCTTCACGACAAATGATCTTGAAACACTTAAGTCCCATATGAAATGTCGTCTACAAAACAGACAAACAATGAGTAGTCCAAAAATTCAATAAAGAACTTTATAAATTTCCGGAATGATGTCATAAGTCACGGTACGAAGTTAGAAGTAACAATTCTGATTAGTTTCACTAAATACATAAATCATAAGATAAATAAATACACCAATATCAATTTCATGTATTCTTCCTTCACATGCTCATATCTTCATCACAAAAATTGTCATCACACAGCAAGGATCTTATCTCTAGGATATCATCCATACGAATAACAATGTATTTGCAGAATATAGCACTTCAACGTAATCTTTTTAACCTGAACACTGCACACTTAATGAACACTCATTAACGCATTAAGAGCATAACAGAATAATGCAGAAAATTTCAAGCTAAAATCATTCAAAAAAAACAGGGTTAACAAATACGAAATAACAATGAATCTAACAAAAGATCATTTTCTAAACTTAAACAAATTAATGTCCATATCAGAAAATCTTCTTTTGACACAAACCACACAACCTCATCAAGAATTCTCATGAATGAATTCAGTAAGACATATACTCAGAATTGGAATAGGATCTCTCGTGCAATAAGAACTTATAAAAATACTATTTTGACTCAATATAAAGAAAAATAAATTAGAATTAAGATAACAGAATAATAAACTAAGCTATACACTAATTAACTTGAATTTATTCATCATTTATTCATTATTTACATGATGCTTGGTTACTGCTGACTAGATCAGTTTAGCAATTACATAAGCCTGTGGGTGAGAAATAATTCTCTTATTATTAGTTATGAACAGTGATCCAAAAACGATTACCAATATGTTTGTCCTCTTAAACACTCGGTACTTCCAGTCTCCTTTTTGCTTTGTGGCACTTTCGTATTACTTGAGCCAAGGACAGTCACCATGTAACCTAGTAAGTTACTCATGCCACAATTTTAGTTTGCGAACTTATGTGCCCCATATTCAGATACACTCTTACAATCGAAAAAACACTAAGATTAAGACATTTGGTGATTAAATTGAGAAAGTCTTTAAGAATCAAGTCAGCGGTGACAGGTCGGTGATTCCTCACGCGTAAAGCGACATAACTTGACTCACGTACGGAAATATACTTAACATTGCATAATGCCAAGTACTTGCATATTTGTGACATTAATTTACTTTAAAGCACTTATGAAAACCCGTGACTTTCTATGAGACCCGTGTAGCGAACTTTCTGACAACCTATCCCAAGTTGAAAACTTTAGGTAGGCTAGGTATACAAGGACACCCCAAGGACTTACTTGTTCGAATCTCAAAGGCCACATTAGCTTCATACTTTCAACAGATTTATTTTGATATTTGCATATCTTGTCACAAATATACATCCGAAAAAGCAATACATACACATATATGTACCCGAGACCTTCTATATAAAGACCAAATATACCTAATTACAATGCAAGATCTTTCATAAGAATTAAGGACTTGTCTATTTTAAGAACAAGTATTCTCAGCCATATATCTGAATAAGTTTCCCATAAGAACATTGTATACATTTAAGTTCAGATTATAAGGAAACCTTGGTACTTTGTGCCTATCGATACATCATATAATGGTATCACTGAACTAAGCATTTTAAAGTACAATTAAGTAGGCTTAAAAGCTAAAGTATCGTCACGTCTAATCATTTAGTACAGTGACCGTACTTCATTTATTATATTTTTGGATTTTCCAATTTTTCTGATGTTTTTGGATTTTTTCAGACACTAGATATGTACAAAGTTATACTAAAACAACTCTTTTTGTATTTTAATGACTCTATCTATGTACGACTTAAACTACAAAGACTCGAAAAAATTTTAAGTTCTTTGAGAGAAACTACTCGGCATTCTTCATACCATTGAGTTGATATAACAACTCATGACGAGGTCTATCAAAAGCTTTAGTATAAAGATCAGCAAGGTTATCATCAGTAACAACCTTTTCTAAATGAATAAGCTTTTTCTCAAAACAGTCACGCAAAAAATGATGCTTTATATCTATGTGCTTGGTGACTTTAAAGTTTTTCGGATTCTTAGTAATATCTATGGCAGACTTATTATCTATGCAAATAGGAGAGTCTGAGATATCCATACCATAGTCGCGCAATTGTTGCTGTATCCAAAGTACCTGAGAACAGCATTGACCAGCAGCTATGTACTCTGCTTCACAGGTAGACTGTGCAACAGATGTCTGCTTTTTGCACTGCCACGATATAATTCTTCCCCCTAAAAGCTGACATCCACCTGACGTTGATTTCCTATCCGAACTGCAGCCACCATAATCCGAATCAGTATAAGCTTTGAATTCAAAGGAACCATGCATGGGATACCAAAGCCCTAGACGAGGCTTGGCCTTCACATAACGAAGAATCCTTTTCGCAGCTTTCATATGTGACTCTTTCGGATTAGCCTGATATCTAGCACACATACAAACAGCAAAGGTAATGTCTGGACGTGAAGCCGTCAGATACATCAAAGAACCAATAATAGCCCGATATTGAGTTGCATCGACTTCTGGATCATTAGTCTTATCAGGACACAGCCCATGATTAGTCTGAATGGGAGTAATTGCATCTTTAGCATCGGTCATTCGAAACCTTGTGAGAAGATCCTGAACATACTTGCTCTGATGAATAAAGAACCCATCCTTCAGTTGATCCACCTGTAATCCAAGGAAGAAAGTTAATTCCCCCATAGCACTCATTTCGAACTTAGCCTTCATGCTCTGCTCAAACTCCTTGCACATGGTCTTATCAGATGAACCAAAAATGATATCATCAACGTAAACCTGTACAAGCAAGTAGTCCTTCCCTTTCCATTTGATGAACAGCGTGCTGTCGATAGAACCTCGAGTAAAACCATTTTCATGCAAATGAGTAGACAGTTTTTCATACCATGATCGAGGAGCCTGATGTAAACCATATAGAGCCTTATCAAGACGATATACTCTATTGGGAAAATCCGGATCCTCAAACCCCTGAGGTTGATCTACATACACTTATTCTCTAATTTCTCCATACAAAAAGGCACTCTTTACGTCAAGTTGATACACCTTTATACCTTGATAGCTAGCAAATGCCAGAAATAATCGAATAGCTTCTAGTCTAGCTACAGGTGCAAAAGTCTCATCGTAATCAAAACCTTCTTGTTGCTCAAATCCTCTAACTACCAACCGAGCCTTATTGCGAGTGACAACACCTTTGTCATCCTTTTTACAACGAAAAACCCATCGCGTAGACAAAGGAGATTCACCATGAGGTAAGTCAACTAACTTCCATACATCAAGCTTCCGAAACTGAGCCAATTCTTCTTGCATCGCCTCAACCCATGACGGATCTTTAAGAGCCATACCAACATTTTTAGGCTCAACCTGAGAGATGAAGCAATAGTACAAGTACCAAGTAATTGCCCCAGTATCCTTAACCTCAGCAAACATACTTGACATCTTCTTATGCTGATTCCTCGTGCGAGTAGAGGCAGAAGCATCACCAATAATTTGATCTACTGGATGATCCTTGTTGACTCTTGTCTGAGGAACCTTATCGACCGTAAGATCACTTCCCAAGTTTGTCTGGACATGATGTTCTGGAGTTTTAGGCTCTTCCTGATTTTCACCTTCCGTGTCATCAGTATCATAGAAAGGATCATCAGGTAGCGGTATATGTAAAGGATCAGTAAGATTTTAGGAGCAGTATCTAAAGTAGAGTCTGCTTCTTTGGTCCCACTTGATTCACCAGATTTAGAAGCAGGCGCAATAAATGGTGAGGAAACAGGAGTGGAAACAGGAACCGGTCCGCCTTCAAGTGGATCATGTAGAGTAACTACATCTTCCACAATCGGAACACCTGTAAAAGAAACAGGACCACGAAAAGAAGTGAAAACACCATCATAATCGAAGTCATTAGCAGGACCAATGTGCACAGCAGGTTTATGACTGACAATGACGACATTTGTACCAAAATCGACTTTGCCAGTTTTCTGATTGTACACACGCCGAATCGGTGTACTTGGCACATAACCTAAAAGGAATCCCTCCTCAGATTTAGGATCAAATTTCCCTTGAGGAAGAACTTTCAGAAAAGTACATGGAACACCAAACGGCTCAACATTCTGCAAATTGGGCTTTTTGTTGTGCAACAGCTCATAACAAGTCTTCTTAAACCGTTTAACTGTTAAAACCCGATTCAAAATGTGGCAAGCTGTATTCACCGCCTCTCCCCAGAAAGTAATAGGAAGCCCTGAATCAGCAAGCATCGTCCTGGCTGTTTCTATCAATGTCCTGTTCTTCCTTTCAGCTACTCCATTCTGTTGTGGCTCATAAGGTGCACTGAATTGATGTTGAATTCCTTTGGTCAAGCAAAATGCAGTAATAGTATAATTCTTGAACTCAGTGCCATTGTCACTCCTGATTCTCTTCACTTTAATCTCATGGACATTCTCGACTTGTTTAATGAAATCCATAAATCGAGTAGCAGTCTCATCCTTGGTCTTCAAAAAGAATACCCATGAGTATCTTGAGTAATCATCAATGATCACCAAACAGTAAGACATCCCTCCAATGCTTCTTATGTTCACAGGACCAAAGAGATCCATATGAAGTAACTCGAATGGTTTGGATATAGAATTTTGCACCTTTGATTTATGGGGATTCTTATGTTGCTTCCCTTTCAAACACGGTACACATTTATCTTCCATCCCAAACTTCTTTACCGGAACACCTTCAACTAATTCAAGACTGACAAGTTCATTCATCTTCCGAAAGTTGATATGTCCCATTCTTCGATGCCATAAGAGAGATTCCGACTCATTGGCCTTGCTCAACAAACAAGGGGGCTCCTTTGGATTATCAACACCTAAAACTAAACCATAGATGTCTCTCTTCCTAGGAGCTCTGAGCATAATCCATTCTTCAGGAATAACAAAACCCGGCTTCAAGATGAATGCCTCCTTTTCTGTGAAATGAACATTGTTGCCCTTGTCACAGATCTGTGAGACACTCATAAGATTATGAGTAAGTTGTTCCACAAAGTTTACTCGTTCTAGAGTAAGTTGTCCATTGACGACATCTCCTTGACCGGTGATGTTACCGCCCTTGGATCCAGCAAAACTAACATATGACCCATGTATATCAACATAATTGGACAAAAGCTTCTTGTCCCCTGTCATGTGCCTGGAGCATCCACTGTCAAGGTACCACAAATGAATTGGTTTCCTAGGAACTCCCTGCACATTAAATGAGATAAGTTAGTTTTCGTGTGGGACCCAAACCTTCATTGGTTTGGGTCGTCCCTTCTCATCCTTGAGAAGAAGTTCAGTCCAATATCCATTGCTAGAAGCCTTGGATGGAACACGTTTCTCATCTTGTCTTCTCACTGGAGAAGTCTTCGGACCTCTCGTTGGAGAAGTTCTAGGAGAATGAGGGCCAAAAGAAGGTCGAACACTTGAGTGAATTTTGTCATAAAATGAGTTACGACCATGGTTCATGAATCTATCTTCTCTAGGTGATATACTCCTAGATTGAGGTGATACAATCCTCTTTTGATTTGAATTCCTATGAACATTTCCAGATGAAACTTTCAATGGAGATTCACGTCGTTGAGGTATAGTAAACCTTTTTGAAGAAGATGCAACTTGTGACTCATCAACCTTTTTATCATTACCCAACCCTTTTTTATCTTCCAAGGTAGAACCCTTCGACGGAGAACCTGATCTCCGAGGTCTGTTGGGACATACACTGTAAACATGACCTTTTTCATGACACGCAAAACAAGAAAGGACCTTGACCTTATTCTTTGTATCTACCTTTTTATCGGTACTTACAGATTCAATTTTAGTCCTAGTGTCCACTGCCTTACTCCTTTTTTTACTATCATCAAAGTCACGTTTAGTTGGTGAATTCCTAGACTTTCTAGCATCAACTATTTCATCCTTACCTATACTTGGAGACTTCTTAAGTGCAGGCATAAGGATTTGCTTTAAAGTCCTAGTAGCTACTTCATTAACAGCTGATCTATCCTCAGATTTTCTAGTTTTAGTCTGCCTAGGCAATGGAGTGAGACGTGACTGACTTAATTTCTTCATGTCCTCAACAGTCACATCCCAGACTTTATCAATCCTTTTAGGGTCAATAGATTCTAAATTCCTAATTTGATTATTCTTCAATTCAATTTCATCATACATTTTATTCACAATTTTACAAACATGAACAATAGTATGTAAGGAATAAGATACCTGTTGGTCAGCTTCTTTACAATCGGCCATGTAGGCAACAAAGTCATCTACAGTCATCCCTTCAGGAATCTCAAAATCTTTCATCTGCTCTTTAATTGTCTTCTCGACCTTTTCAGCAGCAGAATCTTCATTAACTTCAGTAGCTTTTACCTCTGCAGTAGCTTTCACTTCCTCTTGGTTCTTATCATCTTCGAACTCATCTTCAGATTCGGAATCAGTATCATAAACACCCTCAGCAGAACTTTCCACTTTCGAACTTTGAACATTTTCATACAAATGCTCATCATTATGGTAAACTGTGGTGTCAAGAAAGTCATCAGGAGAGTCCACAATATGAGCCATATCATCAACAATTTCAGCCAAATAAGCATTATTGGCCTCGTCCTGTGGAAGATTCCAGACATAAGAACCATCAGATTGAACAGCTACGATGGCCTTGTCATTTGCAGCAGTATCTTCAGTCAACACAAGTGCTCTATTTGCATTCTGATTATATGGACGATTACCACTTCTGTCTTGTCGCGTAGGGGTAGTATTGACATCCCTCTTTGGTCGTTGACACTCTCTAGCGAAGTGTCCAAATCCATCACAGTTGTAACACTTAACCTTTGACTTGTCAAAGCCCTGAGTGCCTCCAGTAAGAGGTCGTCCTGTCCTTTTCATGAATTTCTGCACTCTTCTTGTGATCATAGCCAATTGCCATTTTAGGTCCATCTCTTCAACATCATCTGGATCAATTTGGTCATAATCTTCATCTATGAGTGCAGGATCTGTGATTCTTCCTGCAACAAACGCTTCATGAGCAGCACACATTGCAGCAAAGACATTCATCCGACCCTCTGCTGATTTCATATCCATTGGCATGGACTTGTAACCAGCAGCAGAAGATGTAATGTTACCGAACTTTAAACTTCCAGTCTTTACACCTTCAGCAGTCTTCTTACCTTTGTTCCCAGCATCCGAAGCAATGAAACCAACAAAATCATCTCCATCAGTATTCTCTGTTGTACCAGAACTACCAACTCCCGAAAAGAATGCATTTACATCAGCTGTTGGGTTCTTCATGGTGGCATGATACAGAGAAGGATCTTGAGTGTAATTATCTTGGAGATCCTTTGCTTTGTCTTTCATCACTCTGTTCCTAAGAGTAGATATAACTCCATCTATACGCAAAGATGCATAATCATCTCTTTCTTGTAGTCCATGACAAAACTCTTTATAGGCCTTCGGTAAACCATCCAAGAATTTATCCACAATTTCAATTGGAGAATACTTAAGATCAAAATACGCTAACTCGGCAAGCAGATGTTGATATCTCAGAATAAGATCTTCAACTTGTTCGTTCTTGGTAGCGTTGAAACAGTCAAATTGTTTCTTAAGCATTTTAATTCTGTTTTTCTTCAGTAGTGGATCTCCTTCACAATGTGCTTCAATAGCATCGAACAGCTGCTTTGAAGTTTTGTATTCTTGTTTGGGAAACAAATGCACTAACTCTTGTGGAATGCACATCCGAAGAGTCGAAAGAGCCTTTACTTCGATTGCATATGCAGTCTTTTCTTCTCCTTTTAATTCTGCCATCTTGTATGTCGAAGTAACGCCATTGACTGTAAGAGTAGGCCACTCATATCCTTCAGTAATCATAAACACCCTCAGCAGAACTTTCCACTTTCGAACTTTGAACATTTTCATACAAATGCTCATCATTATGGTAAACTGTGGTGTCAAGAAAGTCATCAGGAGAGTCCACAATATGAGCCATATCATCAACAATTTCAGCCAAATAAGCATTATTGGCCTCGTCCTGTGGAAGATTCCAGACATAAGAACCATCAGATTGAACAGCTACGATGGCCTTGTCATTTGCAGCAGTATCTTCAGTCAACACAAGTGCTCTATTTGCATTCTGATTATATGGACGATTACCACTTCTGTCTTGTCGCGTAGGGGTAGTATTGACATCCCTCTTTGGTCGTTGACACTCTCTAGCGAAGTGTCCAAATCCATCACAGTTGTAACACTTAACCTTTGACTTGTCAAAGCCCTGAGTGCCTCCAGTAAGAGGTCGTCCTGTCCTTTTCATGAATTTCTGCACTCTTCTTGTGATCATAGCCAATTGCCATTTTAGGTCCATCTCTTCAACATCATCTGGATCAATTTGGTCATAATCTTCATCTATGAGTGCAGGATCTGTGATTCTTCCTGCAACAAACGCTTCATGAGCAGCACACATTGCAGCAAAGACATTCATCCGACCCTCTGCTGATTTCATATCCATTGGCATGGACTTGTAACCAGCAGCAGAAGATGTAATGTTACCGAACTTTAAACTTCCAGTCTTTACACCTTCAGCAGTCTTCTTACCTTTGTTCCCAGCATCCGAAGCAATGAAACCAACAAAATCATCTCCATCAGTATTCTCTGTTGTACCAGAACTACCAACTCCCGAAAAGAATGCATTTACATCAGCTGTTGGGTTCTTCATGGTGGCATGATACAGAGAAGGATCTTGAGTGTAATTATCTTGGAGATCCTTTGCTTTGTCTTTCATCACTCTGTTCCTAAGAGTAGATATAACTCCATCTATACGCAAAGATGCATAATCATCTCTTTCTTGTAGTCCATGACAAAACTCTTTATAGGCCTTCGGTAAACCATCCAAGAATTTATCCACAATTTCAATTGGAGAATACTTAAGATCAAAATACGCTAACTCGGCAAGCAGATGTTGATATCTCAGAATAAGATCTTCAACTTGTTCGTTCTTGGTAGCGTTGAAACAGTCAAATTGTTTCTTAAGCATTTTAATTCTGTTTTTCTTCAGTAGTGGATCTCCTTCACAATGTGCTTCAATAGCATCGAACAGCTGCTTTGAAGTTTTGTATTCTTGTTTGGGAAACAAATGCACTAACTCTTGTGGAATGCACATCCGAAGAGTCGAAAGAGCCTTTACTTCGATTGCATATGCAGTCTTTTCTTCTCCTTTTAATTCTGCCATCTTGTATGTCGAAGTAACGCCATTGACTGTAAGAGTAGGCCACTCATATCCTTCAGTAATCATAATCCACATATTCAAGTCTTCTCTTTGAATAAAATCCTCGAATCGACCTCTCCACACCCAGAAATCAGCTAATGAGACTAACTTCGGTGGAGAATTAGTCCTTCCGACTAGATGATCATGATAAACCAGAGAATTCAGATATTGTGCAACAGCACTGTTGACAGACGATGTGGAAGCCATGAGCTAATATAGCAAAAACCTTAAAGGAACGAAGATAAATGATCAAACGAAGATAAGGTTGGAACGAAGATAGAACTACAAACGAAGATAAATCTAAGTTCGTAAGAAGTTCTAAGTTCGTAAGGTGAAACAGAACGAAGATAAATTTAACTTCGTAAAGAGAGTTCAAAACGAAGATAAATGTCAAACGAAGATAAAGGAACGAAGATAAATGATCAAACGAAGATAAGGTTGGAACGAAGATAGAACTACAAACGAAGATAAGGTTGGAACGAAGATAGAACTACAAACGAAGATAAATAACGAAGATAAGGTTGGAACGAAGATAAAAGATCAAACGAAGATAAGGTTGGAACGAAGATAAATGATCAAACGAAGATAAGGTTGGAACGAAGATAGAACTACAAACGAAGATAAGGTTGGAACGAAGATAGAACTACAAACGAAGATAAATCTCGAAGATAAATGATCAAACGAAGATAAAGGTGAACGAAGATAAATGATCAAACGAAGATAAGGTTGGAACGAAGATAAAATGATCAAACGAAGATAAGGTTGGAACGAAGATAGAACTACAAACGAAGATAAATTGGAATGAAGATAGAACTACAAACGAAGATAAATCGGACAACGAAGATAAAGTGATCAAACGAAGATAAGGTGACAAACGAAGATAAGGTATCAAACGAAGATAAGTTGGAAACGAAGATAAATGATCAAACGAAGATAAGGTTGGAACGAAGATAAATGATCAAACGAAGATAAGGTTGGAACGAAGATAGAACTACAAACGAAGATAAATTGGAACGAAGATAAATGATCAAACGAAGATAAGGTTGGAACGAAGATAAATGATCAAACGAAGATAAGGTTGGAACGAAGATAGAACTACAAACGAAGATAAGGTTGGAACGAAGATAGAACTACAAACGAAGATAAATCTAAGTTCGTAAGAAGTTCTAAACGAAGATGAAAACAAACGAAGATAAATGATCAAACGAAGATAAGGTGAAAACGAAGATAAATGATCAAACGAAGATAAGGTTGGAACGAAGATAGAACTAAACGAAGATAAATGATCAAACGAAGATAAGGTTGGAACGAAGATAGAACTACAAACGAAGATAAGGTTGGAACGAAGATAGAACTACAAACGAAGATAAATCTAAGTTCGTAAGATAATTCTAACGAAGATAAAGAACGAAGATAAATGATCAAACGAAGATAAGGTTGGAACGAAGATAAATGATCAAACGAAGATAAGGTTGGAACGAAGATAAATATCAATTACATATACAAATAAGACATAATCAAATCTAAGTTGCTGTTTTCACATCAACGTGCATCAACAACCATTTCCCATATCACCTCCCATGTATCCCATGTATCCCCGAATACCTTTAAGCAAACAAGATATTAATTGGGAAGTTGTTATATGAAAATCAAGTTTATGTTGAACCCTCAGCGTGTCAAAGTAGTGTATCTTACCTTGATACAGTTTACCAACGAGTTAAGAATGTCTTATAGTGCTTGCTAAGTGTTCCCGACTACCTATAATGAGTATAAGATCGTTCTATAAGCTAAACAAAACTTAAGTACCAGACTGGACCTATTTATGCGCCGCATGGAAGTCATATGCGCCGCACAAAACCAAAATAAACATTTGTGCGCCGCATGGAAAGGCTGTGCACCGCACAAATCAACCAAAATCGTCACAGAAACTAAGCAACATTCTGAGCACTCGATCTGTGCGCCGCATAGATCTTCTATGCGCCGCATATCGGGCACCTATCTGGAAACCATTTTTCAAAGTTGGCATCTATGCGCCGCACAAAAGTCCTGTGCGCCGCATATAGCCTTGTTCGTCCAAAATCCATCTTTTTAACCCTTTAATCGAATCCCATACGAACACCAACCATTATTTCGACCTGGAGACATAAAATTAACCTTTTTGACACTGCTTTTAATGACCTTAATCCATCAATCAATCCTTTAATACTTTACAACATGATTCACTCATTAAATCACCCGAATAAGATGAAATCGGTAAACGTTTAATCAAATAACCCAACCCACACCCCATAGCCTGGGTTGAATACTGATCTAAGACTCAAACCATCAAATTTCAAAGAGGATTATACCTATATTACCTGTACTTGACGTAGGGGACTCAAGATCTAAACAATCCTTGAACAAATCGGCACAAAACGAATGAATCTTTGCTTGGAGAGGGGAGGGAGATCGGCTGGAGGGTTTTCACACACAAGATGCAGAAGTTTTGTGACAATTAGGGCTGCCTAATTGCCCTCTAACCCCTGGCCATCCACCCATTAAGTTACACTTAAGACCCCTCAACTACCAAACTTAACTTTCTACCGGGAGTCTTAACACACTAACAAGCACCTAATTTCTTAACTATACTTTGATTACCTTCATTAAACATCATATTAATCATTTCACATTAAACATATAAGCATTTAATCACATAATCACATATAAGGCACATAACTTAACGAACCTAACGTTAACTAACGGAAAGTCAAATAGTCAAACACAAAACGTTTGGGATGTTACAATTACCTCCCCTTAAGAGGATTCCGTCCCCGGAATCTCATCAAAAATGACCAAATCTGGATACTTCTCCTTCATCACGGATTCGGTTTCCCAAGTTAGACTTTCACCATGGTTATGCTTCCATTTGACCAACACAAGGTCAGTCATTTTCCGGCGTAGCTTCTTTTGCTTTCTCCCAAGTATTGCTACCGGTTCTTCAATCATTCTTTAGCTTGGGTCAATACTCACATCTTCAATGGGAATAACACTAGTCTCCTCCGCTAAGCACTTCCTCTAATAAGAGACATGAAATGTGTTATGAACTCCATCCAACTCTGGAGGCAATTCCAATTGATATGCTACATCTTTGATGCGTTTCAAAAACTTTAAATGGTCCAATAAATCGTGGACTTAACTTTCCTTTCTTTCCAAAACGAATGACTCCTTTCCATGGAGAAACTTTCAGCATCACCATATCACCAACTTCAAACTCAACCGGCCTTCTTTTCTTGTCGGCATAAGTTTTCTGTCGTTCTCTAGCTACACGAAGTGTTTCCTTTGCAATGTTAACTTTTTCAGCAGTGGTTTCTATAATTTCAGGGCCCGTAATCTGCTTTTCACCGGGCTCCATCCAACAACTCGGAGTCCTACACCTTCTACCATAAAGCATTTCAAACGGTGGCATTCCTATGCTTGCATGATAGCTATTATTATAAGCAAACTCAATCAACTTCAAATGTTCATCCCATGCTCCACCATACTCTAATACACATGCTCTCAACATATCCTCCAAAGTTTGAATTGTTCTTTCGCTTTGCCAATCAGTTTGAGGATGATAGGCGGTACTCAAATTCACTCTAGTACCTAATGCTCGCTGAAGGCTTTTCCAAAAACTAGATACATACCTCGTGTCTCGATCTGAAACAATAGATAAAGGGACTCCATGCTTTGAGACAATTTCATCTACATACATTTTTGCCATCTTGGTCAATGGCACATCTTGTCGTGTTGCTAAGAAATGAGCACTCTTAGTCAACCTATCCACAATAACCCATACCATATCATTTCCCTTTGGTGTTCTAAGTAGCTTGGTCACAAAATCCTTAGTAATATGATCCCATTTCCATTATGGAATCTCTAACTGATGCAACATTCCATATGGCTTTTTGTGATCAGCCTTTACACGAGCACAAGTCAAACATCTTTCAACAAAGTGTGCGACTTGTCCCTTAATGTTTGGCCACCAATAGATAGGCTTCAAATCTGCATACATCTTTGTAGCACCGGGGTGAACTGAATATCTTGACCTATGAGCTTCTTCAAGGATCAATTCTTGGTTACCACCAAGCAATGGTACCCAAATTCGACCTTTATATGTCTTGAATCCTCGGCTGTTCGTTTCCATCTCAAGTCTTTTCTTCTTCCCAATACTTTCCTTGTTGATATTATCTTTCAATAAAGCCTTAATTTGGGCTTCCTTGATGCGGTCAAGTAACCCCGACTTTGCTTGAACAACCATACTCATCAATCTACAAGAAAAATTCTGCACTTTCCTACTCAATGCATCCGCCACCACATTGGCTTTACCGGGATGATACTTAATCTCACAATCATAATCCTTCAGAAGTTCCATCTATCTTCTTTGTCTTACATTCATTTCCTTTTGTGAGAACACATATTGCAAACTTTTATGATCGGTGTACAATGTACACTTAGTGCCATATAAGTAATGCCTCAATAACTTCAAAGCAAACAATACAGCAGCCAACTCTAGATCATGGGTCGGGTAGTTCTTTTCATGAGGCTTCAAATGACGTGAAGCATAGGAAATAACCTTGTCCCTTTGCATAAGAACACAACCCAAACCTGAAATAGAAGCATCACTATAAACAACAAGATCATCAGTACCTTCGGGTAAGGCAAGGATTGGTGCTTCACACAACTTGGTCTTTAAGGTTTGGAAGGCCTTTTCTTGAGCTTCAGACCATACAAACTTCACCCCTTTCTTGGTCAACTTAGTCATAGGCTTAGCTATACGGGAGAAATCCTGAATGAATCTTCTATAATAGCCCGCTAAACCAAGGAAACTTTTGATTTCGGTAGGTGTCTTTGGCTGTTCCCATTTAGAGACAGCTTCAATCTTTGTGGGATCAACTTTAATACCTTCAGAAGAGATGACATGCCCGAGAAACTGAACTTCTCAAAGCCAAAACTCACACTTGGAAAACTTTGCATAGAGCTTCTTCTCCCTAAGAACCTCAAGAACAACTTTTAAGTGCTCACGGTGCTCGGCTTCAGACTTAGAATAAATCAGAATATCGTCAATGAATACAATCACAAAATGATCTAAGAATGGGTGGCATACCCGATTCATTAAATCCATAAAAGCGGCTGGAGCATTTGTCAACCAAAATGGCATGACAAGAAACTCATAGTGCCCATATCGTGTACGAAAAGTTGTCTTGGCCACATCTTCCTTTTTGACCTTTAACTGATGATAACCAGACCGTAAATCAATCTTAGAGAAGTATGAAGCACCATGGAGCTGATCAAAGAGATCATCAATGCGTGGGAGAGGATACTTGTTCTTAACCGTTCGCTTATTCAGCTCACGGTAGTCTATGCACATGCGCATAGAACCATCTTTCTTTTTGACAAAGAGAACCGGAGCTCCCCAAGGCGAGGAACTAGGTTGTATAAACCCTTTGTCAAGTAGCTCTTGAAGCTGAGACATTAGCTCTTTCATTTCTGTAGGAGCTAATCTATATGGTGCTTTTGCAATGGGTGTAGCACCAGGTATAAGATCAATCTGAAATGTGACATCTCGGTCAGGGGGAATACCGGGAAGGTCATCCGGAAAGACATCAGAAAATTCAAAAACTACATCAACATTAGCAATGGGAGACTTCTCCTTTCGTGCATCTATAACACAGGCATGGAAATGGCTCTTATTCTGTTGTATGCACTTGAGAGCCTTCATCAGGTTAATAATCTTTACACTCCCTCTCTTCTTATCTCCATAAACAGAAATGACCTTACCATCCGGAGTAGAAAACCGAACTATCTTTTGAGAACACAAAATGGTAGCACCATTTCGAGACAACCAATCCATACCTATCACTATATCAAAACCAGCAAGAGTAGTAGGCAATAACTGGACCGGAAACGAACGACCTTCAATCTCAATAGCACAATCATCATAACCTTCACTTATGTCACTAATGGTACCGTTAGCAATCTCTACCTCTATAGAATAATCTAAGGGAGTAGTAACTCTTTCAAGCTTAGGGGCAAACAATGTGGACACAAAAGACCTATTTGCACCTGAATCAAATAGAACAGAAGCAGGTTTTGAATTAACAAGAAAAGTACCGCTTACTACCTTGTCGTTGTCTTTTGCAGCTTCCACTGTCATCTGGTGAGCATGAACTTTTGGCTTTGGAGCATCCGTCTTCTTCCCATCATTCTTCATCTGAGGACAATCAGCAATCATGTGACCCGTTTCTTGACACTTATAGCAACAAGTCTTGTCCTTACAAACAGCTGCGGCGTGCCCCGGTTTACCATACTTGTCACACCTCTTGGTCTTGTCTGAACATGGACCATCATGATGAGACTTGCAAGCTGAACACCATGTGCTACTCTTCTTCTTATCCTTATCCCCATTCGAAGTAGAACTACCTTTGAACTTCTTATTAGAATTCGAAGACCCATTGGACCTTCTCTTGAACCTAGACTTCTTATCCTCAGCTTTATCAACCACTTTTTCAGACCTGAAATCATCATCTAACCTTTTGGACTCCTTAATCGCAGCAGACAATGTAGTATGTTGCCTACAAAGGCCACGATAACTAGCAGGGAGACCATCACAATAAGCTTCAATCTGATCAACTTCTCTACGAACTATGTGACCAACAAACTTGAGCTTTTCCATAAATGAGTGAGCATACTCAGTTATGGCACCGGGCTTAGCGGTTAAAGCTCTAAACTCCTTCTCAATCAGCCTCAATTCATGAGTACCAACATATTCCTCCAAGAACTTCTCCCTGAAAGTACCCCAAAGCATGGCAGCTAGTACCTCGGGAGCCAAAGAAACTGTAGTAGATCTACACCAATTGCGAGCATTCTTCTTAAGTATACGGGAAGCACACAACACCTTCATATCTGCGGGACAATAACATGAAGCAAATACAACCTCTATATCATCCAGCCATTCCATAGTACCTACAGCATCCTGAGTACCATCAAACTCTTTCGCACCACATTTCTGGAAGCTATCATACTTAAAGTTAGTGGCACGAGGAGCAACCACAACACGAGGCTCCACCACATTTCCCCCACCATTCACATCAGTAACAACATTCTCTGGAGCAACCTGTGACCTTACAATGGATGGCTCAGCACGATTTGAGCGGTTGGAATAGTTTCCATCAGTATGCTCATCCCAATGCAAGCTTGCTTCCCTTTCAGCTCTCATTTGAGCCAACTCCTCTTCAGTCCTTCTCAAATGGGCTCGAATAGCCCTCAATTCTTCATGCATTTCAGCTTGAGTAGGAATATGTTCGATTATTGGGTTAGCTCGATCAATTTCTGATCTAGAAGGCAATTCACCCGGTAATGGCCTTCGAGGAGGCCTTTGATTAACACCATTTTCGGCCCCATTCTGATCAGCTGGGGCATTTCTTGGAGTAGCTCTCTCATGTTGACTGTTAGTACGAGTGTTAACCATGTTGTCTACAACGCAATGACGGCGGTTAGTGTAACAACCCTCAATTTCCGACTAGGACAATTTACTTAAGATTTATCTAGGTATCTATCCCTAGAGTTTTATTGAGAGAATTTGCCTTCTAGACATTAAGGCATAGTGATACTTTCTCTCTAGTTCAATGAAATGCCCATAGATGATTAGCTGTTTTAGAAATGCCATCCATAATAACTAAAGATTATCCAAGTCAATCTCAAGGTTTATGAAATACGATAACATTTTTTTTTTTGCAAGTATATAATCTAAACAAGAGAGTATCCAAGAATCCAAATAACTTAACAACTCAAATAATAACAATGCACATCAATAAAATTTCAAGTCAATTACATATATGTTGATATATTTACATACACGATACACATATATATACAATATTATATATATATATAATGCAACATTTAAATAAGTCTTGCAATTGAAAATGTACATACAACTTAAACTAATTATAAATATAAACTCTTATAAAATCCACCAATCAACATACAACTAACCCACTTATTCTTACACTCACACATAAATATACATCACATATACATATACATACATATAAACACTAGTTAGGACTTAAACCCAACACATACCACTTGGGTTAGCCAATGAATTCACTCCTAACCCACTCCACCACTCCACACAACCAATTAGCTCTCTCCTAGCTTATTTTCTTACCCTAAATCACGTGCTCCCCTTCCCCATACTCCTTACCTTTCATTTCAAAACACACACACATCTCTAAGTACTCTCTCAAACCCTCTCAAAAATTCTGCACTTTTTCTTCCTCTTTTTCGATTCAAACAAGGCAACAAGGAGCATAAATTTAACTAATCTAATGTAATAATAAGTTCTATTGATCATCCAACAACTAGAGTCATGTATGGTGGAAACTTGGAGGTGATTTGGAGGCTACAACCACTCGAAAACAGCCCCCAAAGAGGCTGTCCGAACAGCAGCAGAAAAAGGAGCAAAACGAGTTCAATCTTCTTCCTTTGTTTTGATTCTTGATCATCAAAGGGTACCCAACTTGTTCCTCTGATTGTTCTTCATATTTTCCTTCACTTTGTAGCTTATTTTTCTTTCTTTTCAAGCTTGTTACAGCAATGAAACACTTCAAGGGCAGCCACGAAATGGAGACCCAACAACACCCACAAACTTGTTAAATTCATCTTCGAAGGTTGATAACTTGAACTCTTTTGATTATCACTTTCTTTACTTTAAATTTATCACTAAATACATATGGATCTACACATGCATGCACATTTAAAAGGTTGATCTAAAAGAAACAATCATGAAAGAGTCACACACATAAAAGATGATAAGTTGATCTTGCTTAAAAGTGATAGATCTTAACATGCATGCTTAGATTTGCACTAGTTTTGGTTGATTTTGATTTGGGATTTGAGATGGATCTTTGAATGATAATTTTGTATATATATGAATGTTGAAATAGGTATAATAATCTGGTTTTAATGGTATTATAACAAGAAGAATGGAATTTATAAGAATCAAAACAAGAATAACATCAAAAACACTAACCGAAAATCACCAAAAACATATATATACATTCACCACATTAATCAAGTAATTTGTCCATAAAAATGTAATATGAAATCTGGAAATACACTAATGAAATGTTAATAGATGAGTTAGGATGAATAAAATACATTGGGGAAGTCAAAATAAGTGTTGGGTGAAGTAATAAAGTAAAGACATGTGATTGTGTTTTCAAGAAAAGATGATCAGAAAACTATGTTAACTTGGGGAGGTGATATCTCGAGTTTGGTATAATATTTTTGAACGATTTTTGTGTCTAAAATTAAGTTCAAAGAGTTGTCTTTTAAATTGCACCGGTTTCAGGTCATATTTCAAAGGAAAAGTCAGTAAAACGTATTTTTGAAGTTTAGGTCGCAAAACTAGGATTTTGGTCTGGAAATCAGTAGATTTTGACGATTTTTAATTTTCAAAATACTAAGCTTCAGAAGCTCAAATTTGGTGAAAAGTGAGTCTTATGAGTTCTTAACTTAAAATAAAATTGGAGGATTTTTCTGAGGGTTCCATCATGAAGAAATTTTATAAAACATTTTGGGTCGCGCAGAAGTTACCGTTCTGACCAGTTTTGGTTTGGTAATTTTTAGAGGTAGTAAACAATGTCTAAAAATTTAGTAAAAATTTACATAAATATAGGACACATATATGTCACTGTATAAAAATCACCAATGTCCAAATGATTCAATTTAACCATGAATGACTAGTCAACATTTCATGAAAATAAGTGTTAAAACAGAAAAATTCCAAGTAAAAGCTCCTTACAACTAAACAAGCTAAAAATCACTAGATTGCAACCTTAATTAACTCCAACAATCTTGTAACAAAATATATGCTAAACCTATTGAGAAAATGTCAAATGAAGGTTATAAAACTTAACTTGGTTGTTAAATACCAAAGACAAGTCTAAAAATCACAATTTCGGTTCATTTGAGCACAAACCGAAAGCCACAAATTTCACTAATCACACCACCACCAATATCAAGAATTTCAACACTAGAATATAATGTACATTCTGTAAATATTGAGTTGAGGATGGAAATCCATTTGGGAATACTCAATTTGCCTAAGAGACGAGGCTAAAATCCCTATTTCGGTTTACAATTTTAACACTAGAAACCTCTAAATGATCAAAACACAAGAGAGGTTGAACTGATATGAATTATGGGTATTAGAAGTTACCCAAGAAGGCATATATTTTGAAGCCGAGAAATTAAATGGTAATTCCAAAGTTATTTTAAATACAACCGATTAAATGGTAAATAAAAATAATAAATTAAATAAATGAATTCAAGTTATTATATACTTATAAACACCAAATATATGGAGGAAATAAACACCATAATGATCGAGTGATACAAAAGATACAATCGAAACCACAACAAATGTAAACCAAGAATTAAACGTATAAACAAAGGTGGCATTTCTAAGTGATGGCTTAAGATAGGAACTTATGTATATTAGTCCTCTCGTAGGGATAGTCTTGGCTTGAAATA
>CM067168.1:74573503-74616003 GCA_034093135.1 Erigeron breviscapus
ATCGAATGGGAGTCGAATTAGGTTAAAGATGAAAATTGCTGATCTGGTCATCAGTCTCGACGAGGGCAACATTCCCCCTCGGCGAGATCAGTATGGCTAGTATGGGTCTGGAGTTCAATCTCGACGAGGTCACTATTTCCCATCGATGAGATCAAACATCATAAAGGTTTAGGGTACTTTTAAGTCTCTAGTTGATTTACTTCAATCGTTCTTGTACCATAGGTTGTCGGGAACACTTGTCAAGCACGGTAAACTCGATTGTGATTGTTGAGTACTCCATTGAGGTAAGATACATGACTTTTCTCACGCTGGAGGCACAACAAAATGTAGTTTTCTATAATTAACCTCTTAATCGGATTATCTTATATGTGTTGGGTTTTCCGGGTTATGCGGGAGGTTATGTGGGAATGTATGCATGTTGAAATGATTTATGTTGATATGATGATGTTTAAAGTAGAAGTAAATATGTGCATATGAAGTATGATGCTTATAATTACGTTGCCATGATATGTTGTTGATAATGTTGTTGGTATGCCTTAATATTGATATGTGATGGCTTGTATGTGGGACTTAAGTATGATATGTCTAATTCACTAGATACACGTGGGAATTGCTATGAGTTGTGCACGTTAGTGGGATTAAATGCAAAAGTAGACGTGGGACTAATTAGGTAACAATTGTACCTAATGTTAAAGTACAATGTGAGATGTGGGAAACAGTTCTAGCCTTAGTGTTAGTGCGTAAAAAGTAAGAAATATATAAATACGTGGGAAATGCTATAGCTAAATATGTGAGATTGACGTGGGAAGTATTAAGCTTAACCCATGCTAGTTGAAAAGCTAGTGCGTATGTCGTCGCTTGAGTGGCTCCTTGCGGCATAGTTACATGGGACTAGTATTTCCGGGTGGAGTGACTAACCACCAATGTTAAAAGCAAGACGGGATACTATGGAAATGGCATTGCCTTTCCTAAAAGTTAAGACGTGGGACATCGTGCTAGTTGTAAAGCTAGTGCGTAATATGTAAGTTGATTAAAGATGTAAGATGTGGAAATAAGTTGATTAAGATAACTATAAGAATATGTGAGAAAGATGTACACGTAATTTAAGACGTGGGATTACAATGTGACGTGAGATTTAAGTAAGATATGTTGATATGTGTGATATAATCGTTGATAGGCACAATTAGAAGTAATTACTCTACATGTGCTATACGTATACGTGTGATATGTTTATGTGAGATATGTAAGACGTGACATGATGATTGAGTTGTATGTATATGATGATATGATTTGAAATGTGTTGGGATTTGGGAATAAGTAAAGGTGGGATTATCTTACGATTTTTGTGGTTGATATGTAATGTGGTCATGTTTTGATAAGTATATTATGAAGAAGTTTTATGAAAGTAAAATGAAGAACGTTTTATTAAATGTGTGTATCTTACTTGGCTAATTTATTAGCTAACACTTGCTTTTATGAAAATGTTGTGTCCTTCAGGATAAGCAGGTTTGAGCTAGGAAAGGATTAAATCGGTGAGATGGGTAGAAGTAATAAAGAAGACTAGCATAGATTGTTGAATGCTTAGACTTCCCTTAGCCTTATGTTTTGGTTATTATAATTATGATTTAAGACCTTGTAATAATGTGGGCACTTATGTTGGTGCCAAGACTTGGATTTCATTTTATTATTTTGATGATGCACTTTAGTAACACCATTTATGAAAGATACCATCCGTAACGAATGAGGCAGTTTTTAAGTGATCATTTTCCGCTACGTTTAAACATCGTTTGGCAAAGTTTTTGAAAATCCAGGTTTTAAAATGACGGGTGTTACATGGTGGTATCAGAGCAATGGTTTAAGTGAACCAAAGACCGACCAAAAGCCATAGGTTTTGGACTTAAACCGATAAGGACTCGATAGGCTTAAGTAGTAATGCTTTAGCTTTATGATGAAATGCCTTTAGGACGGGCTGGGATGAGTGTGAGAGTAGGATTAAGGCTTAATATGTTTTTGCTGTTGTTATGTAAGATTATGTCGGTTTACCTTATTCCTTCACTTTTCTCGCTTCCTCCGTCGATAAATGTACTTGTTGCTACGATAGACGATCTCCTAAGGTAATGTGTGAATTCCCCGATCAGAATTTGACAGATATGTACAAGTGATTTATGCGCGATGTGTGGTCAATGAATTTTTCCATTACGCCTTAGTATGTTATATATGATAAGAGTTGGGCTTGAAGCTGAAGTGTCATGTGAGATGGAATTCGCTGAATTGACTCCAACCCACCGGTTAGAGATAAGGACCATAAAGGAAAAAAGGTATGAGATTTCATGTATGTAAAGGAAGTTGTAGAGGTTCACTATGAGAAAGTGGATGCAAAAGTTGACGAAAAGAAGTTCGCATTGAAAAGGATGAATGAGGAAGTCTTGGTTTCGGGTAAGAAGTTTAAGGGTAATTAAAAGTTCAGTGGCTGGAGTTGTGGTTGCAAGTCGTCTTATGTTGTTCCATATGTGGAAAAAAAATCTCGGAGATGTAATAAGTGTGTGTGATGATTCTAATACTAAGTTTGTAGGGCACTTGGTCCCTAATGAAGAAGATAAGGTTGATGCATATGTGGATGGTATTCCGGCTAGTTATCGGGGTATTTGTAGACAACATACGACTCTTGCGGGTGCTATCAAATAATCAAAGAAGTTGGATGATGATTATAAGTCCGAGAAGGTAGTTGTGAAGACTGTTGATGACAAGAAGAGTGGATTCAAGAGAAGGTCGGATGAGTCGTTAGATTCGGAAAAGAAGTTTAAGAATGGTTCGACTTATGAGGGCAAGGATCATGGAAATGCTAGTCAGTGGTGTTCAGTTTGTAGAGCTCATCACAGTGGACCATGTTCGAAGAAAACTAGAAGATGAGATAGGTGTGGTAAGCAGGGACATGTTGCTTCTAGTTGCAAAGATAATATTCGATGTTACAAGTGTGGTAGGACGAGACATTTGATTGTTGATTGTCCTCAATGGAAAGATGATGCGAAGAAGGATGATGTTCAAAAAGCCAAGGTTCGTGCATATCAAATGACTACTATGGATGATGAGTGTGATGATGAGATACCTAACCAAGTAATTCCTTAGTAGATTAATCGATGATACTTATGTTTATATGTGTATGTGAAATGTGTGTTTATTATGTGTTTGTAGTTAGTATAACTATGCATGATGGATTGTGAAGGAAATGTTGGACATTATGATGTGTGAATATAGTTAAAGGTATACGTGTGAGGAATGATATAGTTAGAATTATGGTCCGGAACATAATTGTAAATATATCATGATGCGGGCGTGTTCATTTGACGGTATTCATATTGACTAATGAAAGACAGGAAATGAAGGGTGATGAGGGAAGGAACTGGTGGAAAATGTGGTGAAATGATCACTTATACGTGTGTGGAAAGTAGTGAGCAGAGAAACGGAGGTGTTGATATCGTGAGATGATTCTGAGGACAGAATCCTATTAAGGAAGGGAGAATCGTAACATCCCAAACTTTTCATGTTTGACTTGTTGACTTGTCCGTTAGTTAACAATAGGTTCCGTCAAGTTTATGTGCCTTAATTGGATGATGTGATTAAATGCTTATGTGTTTAATATGTGATGATTAAAGTAAGTCGAATGAAAGTAATTAAAAGTAAAGTTATGATAGTCAAGTGCTTGTTGGGTTGATAAGTGTCTCGGTTAGTAAGTTAAGCTTAGAATGTGATGTTTGAGAAGTTGAGGGACTTAAGGTGACAAAAGGAAAGTGATGGCCAGGGGTTTAAGGGTTAATTAGGCTTCCCTAATTCTTATTATTCAGATCTCACGTGTGTGTGAAACCCTCCAGCCGCTCCCCCCTCTTCCAAAGCAAATTCCCTCCAAAACCCTACGTTTCTTGGTATTTGATTGAAGTTTGATCAAGATCTTTCGTCCTTGTGATTATATACAGGTAATATAGATGATTTTTCTTTGATTGTTGATGGTATGAGTCAAGCAAATAGATTAGAATCTGGTCTTAGGGTTTTGGGTTGGTTTAATTGCAATCTGTTAATCAATTTCGAGTCATTCGCGTGATTAATCGATTGTATAATGATGTTAAATGATTCAAGGATCAATTGGTGTTTTCAATGAGTGATTTTGGTCTTATTTTAAGTGTATTTGAAGTTCATAAGGCCTGGAGATGTGTTAAAATCGACTGGGAGTCGAATTAGGTTAAAGATGAAAATTACTGATCTGGTCATCAGTCTCGACGAGGGCAACATTCCCCCTCGGCGAGATCAGTATGGCTAGTATGGGTCTGGAGTTCAATCTCAACGAGGTCACTATTTCCCATCGACGAGATCAAACATCAGAAAGGTTTAGGGTACGTTTAAGTCTCTAGTTGATTTACTTCAATCGTTCTTGTACCTTAGGTTGTCGGGAACACTTGTCAAGCACGGTAAACTCGATTGTGATTGTTGAGTACTCCATTGAGGTAAGATACAAGACTTTTCTCACGCTGGAGGCACAATAAAATGTAGTTTTCTATAATTAACCTCTTAATTGGATTATCTTATATGTGTTGGGTTTTCCGGGTTATGCGGGAGGTTTTGTGGGAATGTATGCATGTTGAAATGATTTATGTTGATATGATGATGTTTAAAGTAGAAGTAAATATGTGCATATGAAATATGATGCTTATAATTACGTTGCCATGATATGTTGTTGATAATGTCGTTGATATGCCTTAATGTTGATATGTGATGGCTTGTATGTGGGACTTAAGTATGATATGTCTAATTCACTAGATACACGTGGGATTGCTGTGAGTTGTGCACGTTAGTGGGATTAAATGCAAAAGTAGACGTGGGACTAATTAGGTAACGATTGTACCTAATGTTAAAGTAAAATGTGAGATGTGGGAAACCGTTCTAGCCTTAGTGTTAGTGCGTAAAAAGTAAGAAATATATAAATACGTGGGAAATGCTATAGCTAAATATGTGAGATTGGCGTGGGAAGTGTTAAGCTTAACCCGTGCTAGTTGAAAAGCTAGTGCGTATGTGGTCGCTTGAGTGGCTCCTTGCGGCATAGTTACGTGGGACTAGTATTTCCGGGTGGAGTGACTAACCACCAATGTTAAAAGCATGACGGGATACTATGGAAATGGCATTGCCTTTCCTAAAAGTTAAGACGTGGGAAATCGTGCTAGTTGTAAAGCTAGTGCGTAATATGTAAATTGATTAAAGATGTAAGACGTGGGAATAAGTTGATTAAGATAACTCTAAGAATATGTGAGAAAGATGTACATGTAATTTAAGACGTGGGATTACAATGTGACGTGAGATTTAAGTAAGATATGTTGATATGTGTGATATAATCGTTGATAGGCACAATTAGAAGTAATTACTCTACATATGCTATACGTATACGTGTGATATGTTTATGTGAGATATGTAAGACATGACATGATGATTGAGTTGTATGTATATGATATTATGATTTGAAATGTGTTGGGATTTGAGAATAAGTAAAGGTGGGATTATCTTAAGATAGTATATTATGAAGAAGTTTTATGAAAGTAAAATGAAGAACGTTTTATTAAATGTGTGTATCTTACTTGGCTAATTTATTAGCTAACACTTGCTTTTATGAAAATGTTGTGTCCTTCAGGATAAGCAGGTTTGAGCTAGGAAAGGATTAGCTCGGTGAGATGGGTAGAAGTAATAAAGAAGACTAGCATAGATTGTTGAATGCTTAGACTTCCCTTAGCCTTATGTTTTGGCTATTATAATTATGATTTAAGACCTTGTAATAATGTGGGCACTTATGTTGGTGCCAAGACTTGCATTTCATTTTATTATTTTGATGAGGCACTTTAGTAACACCATTTATGAAAGATACCATCCGTTACGGCTGAGGCAGTTTTTAAGTGATCCTTTTCTGCTACGTTTAAACGCCGTTTGGCAAAGTTTTTGAAAATCCAGGTTTTAAAATGACGGGTGTTACAAGTTGGGAGTGAACTACCTGGACGACATTGCTGCGTACTTCAATTTTGATGAGTTTGGGAGCATGTTTGAAAATCCGTCAGACTCTTCAGCTCAAGACAAGTGTTCATATCTTGATGCAATACTTGATCTGCTTGATCCAAAAGAAAAGGGATCAAATGAGCATTCTCTACAAGCAACCGGTGCAGAGGGCAAGGTTGGGGTAGACAATCAATCAGAGTTAGGCTCTAATCGGGAGCAGGGTACTGCTGAGGTGGTTGAAAAGAAGAACAGGAGTCCAGTGGATGCAACACCTGAAGTTCCTGATGACAGGGTTTTGGCCAACACTTAGGAAGACAAACGAAGACTTGAAGGTCACATCTAGATGCTGGTGTCAAGGGGAGACTGTTGGTGCATGTTTCTCGGTGACAAAAGCATTCTAGATGTGTCATGTATTTATATTCAAGTCTTGTAATTTTTCTTGTAAATTACCGTTTGTCAATAATATTACCTTGGCATATATTGTGATCATATTGGGATCCTTTTATGTTTATGTGTTTGTTTATTATTTATGTTTTGACATGAATGTAGACATTACATGTAAAGAGTAATTAAGTTAATGTTGTTTCTGCGTTTTACAGCAGTAGAAACATTAACTTAATGTACTTCCAAAGGGAAGTTAAGTTAATGTTGTTTCTGCGTTTTACAGCAGTAGAAACATTAACTTAATGTACTTCCAAAGGGAAGTTAAGTTAATGTTGTTTCTGCGTTTTACAGCAGTAGAAACATTAACTCAAATATTCCTAAGTGTCATTTGAGAGTTCTTGGGAACAAGCAAAAGTTTGCTTGTTCAGTAGAACTCTCAAATGGTTTGAGAGTTTCTTGGGAACAAGCAAAAGTTTGCTTGTTCAGTAGAACTCTCAAATGGTTTGAGAGTTTCTTGGGAACAAGCAAAAGTTTGCTTGTTCAGAAGAACACTCAAATGGTTTGAGAGTTTCTTGGGAACAAGCAAAAGTTTGCTTGTTCAGTAGAACTCTCAAATGGTTTGAGAGTTTCTTGGGAACAAGCAAATGTATGCTTGTTCAGAAGAACTCTCAAACAGGCCAAACCCTGATGGGCTTGGGCTGACACAGAAACACGCAAACCTATTAGGATTTGCGTGTTCCAGCCCTTGCCTATATATATGGGTGTGTGTTCTTGCATGTTCGAACAAGAGTGTAGAGAGAAACAAGCAAATCTTGAGAGAGAAACTACTAGAGCTAAGAACACACAAATCTAGTAGATCTTGAGGGTGCTACTCGACTCACGCACGAACCGCAAAACACACACCCGGTTTGGTTGGCTTGTAGACTTAGATTACCACGTTGGTTGGTAAGGTTTGTCCGGAGAGCCGTCTCACTATATTAACCAAATACGAGTGTTTATGTTCACGCAAAGATATATATATATATATATATATATCATTATAAAAAGGTGATATAAAAACCGTGGGTTATCTCGAGGGATTCCGCACCTCGACATATCCTTAGTCAATCTTGTTTCGACAGTCCGGCAAACGAGGTCGACCCGGAGGGACTTACACTTTCATTCCATGCCAATGAGTATGAGTTCTGCAGAAGGAAAAATGAATCTATATTCTGCTTTCTGTTCTGCTCATGAAGCCTATATCAATGGAAAGGTTACTGATCCGGCATTGATAGATGAAGATTACAATCAGATAGATCTTGATGACTTAGAAGAAATGGATCTACAGTGGCAGCTAGCTATGCTAACCATTAAAGTTAAGAGGTTCACTCAACGAACTGGTAGATTTTTGGGTAATGGTACTAAAGGTTTTGACAAATCCAAGGTGAAATGCTATAATTGCGATGGATTTGGTCATTTTGCTAAAGAGTGCCAACGACAAAAGAGAAATGATAATACCATTGTCTGACGACAGAACTACAATCAAGGTGGTATTACCTCACCCAATAACCAGAAGTCTCAATCTATGATAACTTTTCCTGGAACTCCTCAACAGTCTAGTTCTCCTCAGCTTTTGGAATCTAAGGTTATTGTCATTCAGAATCCGGATGGTACTTATCAATGGGATACACAATCTGAAGATACTTCAAATCATGCCTATTTAGTCGAGATTTATGATGATTATGCGCATGTTGCACATGAAGTTGTTGACACTATTGATTATGCTGTGTGTACCAGTGAAGAGAGAGAATCTGAGATTATCAAGCAAAATATTAAGAAGGTTGCTGACACAGTAAAATCTGAAAGTGAATCTATGACAGCTGTGAAGACATCAGAAGAGAAAGTTGAAACAGCTTAATTTAATGGTGCAAATTCCGAGAAGAGTATTGAAGAACAGATGAAGGAATTTGTGATACCTGAAGGTATGACAACTGAAGATTTTGTTGCATACATGGAAGATTGTAAAGCTGCTGATCAGAAGATATCATGTTCTTTATTTTCTATTGTTAAAGTTTGTCAAATGGTGTCTGAAATGAAACATGAGGTTTCTAGTCTTAGCAAGAGTGTAGCTAACTTGACTGCTCAAAATTCTGGTTTTAAAAAGGAAAATGACTGATATTTTGCTAAAAATTCTGGTTTAATTAAACAAGAAAGTCTTTATAAGGATAAAATTCGAGCTTCAGATAAAGATATTCTTGCTTTGAAAGAAAAACTTAGAGAGTCAGTCCTAATGGAAAAGGTGGGTAATGAGCAATATGCTAAACTAACTGAAGAATGTTCTAAGAAGGAAAAAGAGTTAGTTGATATCTAATTAGAGGGTCTGAACTTATTAGGTCAATGCAGTTACATACTCCTGTACCGCGTGACTCTAAAGATAAAGGTGGTTTAGGAATAGATTATAAGGAAGTTAGAGGTCCATTTAATGAAAACTATAGTGAATCTCTAGCTCAACTGACTGAGAAAGAAGAGATCTTCACCGGTCAACCTTCTCCATCTCAGTTAGAGGAATCTAATAAGACTCCTAAGGCATCTAAAAGTTCAGTAAAAAGGACAAATCCCATAATCAAGAAAGCTGAAACTGTAAATTCTTTTGTCAAACCATTAGATCCTAAAAATGTTGTTTATGATGCAAATGTACTTGTAGAATCTACGTTTAAAAATTATGTGAATCCAGTATGTCATGATGAAAAAGTCATAAAATGTTTTACAATGAAGGGATGTGATACTGTGTTTACATCTTATGAGATTGATTTTTAGAAAATAGATCATGATAAGATTGATTAAGTTTAGAATAAGGGTGAGTCTACATCTAGTGGGGTTACCTTGACACCTTTCTCTACTCAACCTAGGATTCAGAAGAAAGTACAGTTTTCTGAAAATAAAAATAATGAGACAAAGGGTTTGTCATAAGAAGAGTCAGCCACCATTCAATTAAAAGAGTGTTTAGGTGTGTCTACTGAAGAATCTGGTAGTAAAGCTAAGAAGCTTAGGGCAAGTAGATCGTGTTTTTATTGCTATGAACAAGGTCATGTGTACAGTTGTTGCCCAAATAGGAAGAGACGTTGCCTGATAATAGTAACTCTCCTCCTAAATCTAGTCCTCATGACTCTACTGTTTCTAGTGGTCGTTCTATGACCCCTAAAAGACAGGGACATTCACGAAATGCTACATCTAGTAGTCATGTAAGTGGAAGTCCAAGTTGATCTCGTACACCTCTGAGGAGTAATTCACCTAGGAATAAGTATGTGCAACAGAATTGGTCACCCCCACGTAGAAATGAAAATGTTACAAAGTTTTTTGATCGATTAGAAACTCAGCCTAGGTTTGGTCCACATTCACCTAAGAATTCTCCTCCTGTAGCTCGTTTCATTTCACCAAATAAAAGAACATATGTGACACCTCAGTCATCCAAGGCTCCATCAAAGAGCAATGCATATTGGACCGAATTAATCTTGAAAGATGAGTCTGGTAAACCTAAACCTCAAAAGGTTTGGGTGCCCTATGGAAACTAACTTAATTTTTGTCTATTGTGTAGGGAGAACCAAGGAAGCCTATCAGTCTTTGGTATGTTGACAGTGGATGCTCTCGGCACATGACAGGGGACAAGAAGCTCTTGTCCAATTATGTTGATATAAATGGTTCTTATGTTAGTTTCGCTGGTCCCAAGGGCGGCAACATCTCAGGTCAAGGTGATGTTGTCAATGGGAAGATTACATTGGAGAAAGTCAATTATGTGGAACAACTATCTCATAATCTTACGAGTGTTTCTCAGATTTGTGACAAGGGTAATCATATCCATTTCACTGAAAAAGAAGCACTTATTTTGAAGCCGGGGTATGTTATTCCTGAAGACTGGATCCTGTTGAAAGCTCCTAGGAAGAAAGACATCTTTGACCTTATGTTAGGTGTTGATAATTCGAAGGAGCCAGTGTGTTTATTAAGTAAAGCTAATGAATCTGAATCGCTTTTGTGGCATAGAAGAATGGGACATATTCATTTCTGAAAGATGAATCATATTGTGAAACATGGTTTGGTTGAAGGTGTTCCGATGAAGAGGTTTGAAATGGAAGACAAATGTGTACCTTGTCTGAAAGGGAAACAGCAAAAGTCTTCTCATAAACCTAAGCAAGAAAATTCTATTGCCAACCCACTTGAGCTACTTCACATGGATCTTTTTGGCCCTGTGAATGTAAGGAGTATTGGTGGGATGTATTATTGTTTAGTGGTTACTGATGATTACTCGAGATTTTCATGGGTATTCTTTCTACATTCGAAGGACGAAACTCCATAGATTTCGATAAATTTCTTTGTTAAAACCGAAAATGTCTATGGGGTTCGCATAAAGAGAATCAGGAATGATAATGGAACTGAATTCAAGAATAAAAAATTGGAAGTCTTTTGCTTATCCAAAGGAATCCAACATCAATTCAGTGCACCGTATGAGCCACAACAAATGGAGTTGCTGAAAGAAAGAATAGGACTTTAATCGAAACAGCTAGAACAATGCTTGCTGATTCAGGGATCCCTACTATGTTTTGGGGGGAGGCAGTGAATACAGCATGTCACATTTTAAATCGGGTTTTCATTGTTAAACGTCTTAATAAGACCTGTTATGAGCTTTCACATAAGAAGAAACCCAATTTGCAGAATGTTGAACCCTTTGTGTACCTTGTCTGAAAGGGAAACAGCAAAAGTCTTCTCATAAACCTAAGCAAGAAAATTCTATTGCCAACCCACTTGAGCTACTTCACATGGATCTTTTTGGCCCTGTGAATGTAAGGAGTATTGGTGGGATGTATTATTGTTTAGTGGTTACTGATGATTACTCGAGATTTTCATGGGTATTCTTTCTACATTCGAAGGACGAAACTCCATAGATTTCGATAAATTTCTTTGTTAAAACCGAAAATGTCTATGGGGTTCGCATAAAGAGAATCAGGAATGATAATGGAACTGAATTCAAGAATAAAAAATTGGAAGTCTTTTGCTTATCCAAAGGAATCCAACATCAATTCAGTGCACCGTATGAGCCACAACAAATGGAGTTGCTGAAAGAAAGAATAGGACTTTAATCGAAACAGCTAGAACAATGCTTGCTGATTCAGGGATCCCTACTATGTTTTGGGGGGAGGCAGTGAATACAGCATGTCACATTTTAAATCGGGTTTTCATTGTTAAACGTCTTAATAAGACCTGTTATGAGCTTTCACATAAGAAGAAACCCAATTTGCAGAATGTTGAACCCTTTGGTGTACCTTGTATTTTCTTGAAATATCTACCTCAGTCAAAGTTTGATCCAAAAGTTGAAGAGGGATTTTTTATGGGATACAAACCCGGTACTTCTATTCGTAGGGTCTATAATAAACAGACAGGAAAGGTTGACTTGGGTACTAATGTGAAGATTGTCAGTCATAAGCCTACTATTCATTCTGGTACTGGTAAAAATTTCGATTATGACAGTGTGTTTCGTTCGTTGCACGGTCCTTCTTTTTATTCAGGTCCTGACACAGTTGATGATGTCATCTTATTGAGAGATCATATGGATTATACTCCATTTCCTGGATCTACTCCTACTCAGACTGTTGATATTACACCAACCAAAGTTTAGTCTACTACTGTTGTTGGTGAAAGTAGTAAGAACAATGATAAGACTTCAGATTCAGAAGTTAATGAACTCGAGAACACTACTCCATCTACTCCTTCAGACTGTTGATATTACACCAACCAAAGTTTAGTCTACTACTGTTGTTGGTGAAAGTAGTAAGAACAATGATAAGACTTCAGATTCAGAAGTTAATGAACTCGAGAACACTACTCCATCTACTCCTTCAAGGGTTCCATTACCTGATGATGATCCTATTTCTGATGAGTCAGAAGATGATTTTGGTTCTCCTGAATTGCAGATTCAATCGAATTTAGGAGAAAACTTGAATGTTGATTCGGCTCCTCAATATAGAATTAATAAGGCTCATCCAATTGAGAACATTCTTGGAGATGCTTCACAGCCTGTTCGAACTAGAAATCAATTAAATCAGGAGATGACTAGTTTATTTTGTGAAGTGAAGGATTCTGGACTTATTACTGAATGTCTATATTCATGTTTTATTTCTCAAGAATAACCTAAGAATGTTCAGACAACACTTAAGGATCCTTTTTGGGTTGCAGCTATGCAAGAGGAATTAGCTCAATTTGAGAAACTTGGAGTTCAGGAGTTAGTAGATGTGCCTAGAGGTAAACAGCCGATTGCAACTCGTTGGGTATTCAAGTGCAAACGAGATGACAAAGGGATTGTTACAAGGAATAAGGCACGTTTGGTTGTTCAGGGGTTTGCACAACGGGAAGGTTATGACTATAAAGAAACTTTTGCGCCAGTTGCCTAGATTGAAGCTATTAGGTTGTTTTTGGCCTATGCTAGTTTCAAGGGGATAAATGTATATCAGTTAGATGTTAAAAGCGCCTTCTTGTATGGTGAAGTTAAGGAAGAAGTTTATGTGTTTCAACCACCTGGGTTTGAAGATCCTAATTATCCAAGACTAGCATATCGACTTGATAAGTCTCTTTATGGATTACATCAGGCACCTAGAGTTTGGTATGAGAAGTTGTCGACACATTTGTTGACAAATGGTTTTACAAGAGGATCGATAGCCAGCACATTATTTATCAAATGGCGGAAGCGGGATTATTTAATTGTACAAGTTTATGTAGATGATATCATTTTTGGGTCATCTAATGAAAAGATGTACAAAGAATTTGAAATGAGCATGAAGAAGCAATTTGAAATGAGTGCTATGGGCGAACTACAATTCTTCTTAGGTTTGCAGGTTGATCAGAGGAAAGATGGATTTTTCATTCACCAGTCTAAGTATGTCGATGATATCTTAGAGAGGTTTCAAATGTTAGATTCCAAGACGTATGGTACTCCGATTCAGATTAATCATGGATTAGGAGTTAATGATCCTAAAGATCTGCCTGTGGATGCTACTTATTATCGTGCTATCATTGGCTCATTGATGTATCTGACTGCTTTACGTCCGGATATTATGTTCGCTGTTTGTCTTTGCGCTAGGTTTTAAGCGAGTCCGAAAGATTCACATTTGGTTGCAGCAAAACGTATCCTACGATAGTTACAAGGAAACCAAGGGCTTGGTCTATGGTATCCTCTAGGTGGTACGTTTGATTTTGTTTCCTATACTGATTCGGACTTTGGAGGTTGTAACAACAACATGAAGTCTACTACTAAAGGATGTCAGTTCTTAGGGGGGAGATTAGTATCGTGGCAGTGTAAGAAGCAGACATTTGTTGCTCAGTCTTCTTGTGAGGCAGAGTACATGGCTGCAGGAAGTTGTTGTTCTCAGGTATTGCGAGACTACGGTATGAATTTTCTTGATACTCCTATTAGAATAGACAATAAGTCAGCTATAGACATTACAAATAATCCTGTCATTCATATAGTCACCAAGCATATTGATATTAGACATCATTTCTTACGTGACTGTGCCCAAAAGAAGCTAATTCATTTGGAAAAGGTTATAACTGATGATAACTTAGTTGATCTGTATACTAAAGCATTTGATAAGACTCGATTTGATAAGTTGATTCTTCTCAATGGTATGAAGAATGTTGATTCAGATTAAATCTCTCAAAGAACTATTTTTGTATCTTTTATTTGAGTCTTAGTTTAATTCTGTAAATAGCTAGAGTCATAAAAATACAAAAAGAGTGTCTAGTTTAAGTTTGTATATAGTTAGTGTCATAATAAAAAAAAAATTGAAAAATAAAAAATAAAATAAATAAGCTGATAGAGATTTAAGTTGATGCATTCAGACGATTAGTAGTGACGATAATTTTAGCTTAAAGCCTGCTTAATCGTAATATAACTGCCCAGTTCAGTGATTACAATTTAGGATGTATCGGTAGGCACAAAGTACCAAGGTTTCCCTGAATTAATATCTTTTCAACGGAAATGTTCTTGTGGGAAACATATTCAGATATATGGCTGAGAATGCTTGCTTTTCAGAAATGATTAGATCTGGTCCTTAAATTCTGTGAAAGATCTAGCATTATTATAGGATTTATTCAGTATATATGTGAAAACCTCTACAAATCATGAGCATGAAAGTTAAATTTAGTTATAATGTGATATTGTTATTCTGTTAATGCAAATGAAATGAATGTAATTAAGGGGCTAATGTGGTCTTTGAGATTCAGACAAGTAAGTCCTTGGGGTGTCTTTGTATACCTAGCCTACCTAAAGCTTCCAACTTGGGATAGGTTGTCAGAAAGTTCGCTACACGGGTCTCATCGAAAATCACGGGTTCCCAATATAAAGAAATGTAAAAGCAAATAAAAATTAAATCGCAAGATACTAAATTCACCTAATTGTGTAAATCTAAAAAGTGTCTCATGGTTTGTTCAAGGAAGTTTTCAGATATATATTGAATATTTGTTACTCTAGTGCTTGTGTCGATTACGGGAGTATATCTGAGTGTGGGTCACATAAGTTCGCAAATAATAACGTGGCATGAGTAACTTACTAGGTGATTGTCCTTGGCTCAAGTAATACGAAAGTGTCACATCTAAAGGGAGCTGGAAGTACCGAGTGTTTAAGAGGACAAACATACCGGTAATCGTTGTTGGGTCACTGTTCATAACTAATAATAAGGGGATCATTTCCTCACCCACAGGCTTATGTAATTGCTAATCTGATCTAATCAGCAGAAACTTAGATTTCTTGTACATAAATAATGTAGTTTTAGATTTAAAGTTTTTATTTTTAGTTTTTATCTTTATTTTTGTTCTATCATTTCTTTTAATCAGTATTTTTACAGTGTTGTCAGTTTGTTGTGTCAAACTAGTTCTTATTGCCCAAGAGATTTGATAAGCATCTAATAATTCTATTGATGGTTATATGGTCCTTTGTTGGGTTATATGAGTCTTGTTGCTTATGGTATATGTGTTTAAAAGATGAATTTTCTAATATGGACATTAATTTGTTTAAGTTTAGAAAATGATTTTTGTTTTGGTTATTGAAAAGTCAAAATATACTTTTGAATAAGTTTAAATATATTTTTGAGATTTCAATTGATTTTTGGTTGATAAGTATGCTTGAGAAAGATGTTGCCTTGACTTAATCTTTAGTTAGTTGCTAGGTTAAGATGTTAATTGTTTTTGCATGCTTATGATATTTGTTGATTTTGATGAATTGATGAAGTTTGTTAAGTGTACAGGTTACAGATATCAAATTTCATTTCCACTTGAAGAAACAGTTTGGATCGATTAAACCACGATCTAGTTAAAATTTGCATATTTTTAGGACAAGGTGCTGGTGCTCGTATCTTTGCTAAGGAGCATAATACTGCTATTGATATTAGCAGAACTCAGCAGGGATGCACGAAAGAGTTTCACGGTGTTCTAGATTACCTTGCACGCTCGCCTATTCGATTTGCTCTTACCGAGAACCCTCCTTTGATTCAAAGCTATATTACTCAGTTCTGGAACTCGGCTAGACAAGTGCAGATGGGTGATCACTATGTCATTAGGACGACTGTTCAGGGACGTAATATTCAGTTTTCAGCGGGCGAGTTGAGGACAATTTTAGATTTGGGAAGTATCAAGATTGAGCAAGGTCCTACTGAGTATGAGGAAAGATTTGTGGATGGTGCTCTTCGACGTATGGGATATTTCAATGAGATAAAACATCCTTATCCCGAGGATAATATTAGAGGCAAATGGATGTTACTTGCTTATTACTTGTTGAGATCCATTAGCCATCGTCGTGCTGGTTTTGATCAAATGAATATGCAGAAAGCTTCTCAGTTAGTTGCTCTTGTATTGAACAAGCCTTACAGCTTTTCTCAGTACATTTTTGATAGCTTTTGTGAGCAATTGAGAGGTTATGGAGGGAACAAGAAGTTCTTTCTTTATCCAAGGTTTGTCATGATTATCATTCGGCATAAGGCAGCTAATTTACCGTTTGATGGTGATGTCTTTCCATTGGGTCGTCTTACTCATACAGTGTTTAGAGATATGATGACACATTCTGATGGTGATGACATTCCTGCTCATGTCAACAATCCACCATTATTTGGACATTTGATTAATCCAAATTATGAGGCTCCAAGGGAAGGATGGGAAGATGAAGACCCTGCTGCTGCTGCTGATGATGATGCTCAAGATCAAGTTGATCCTCAGGAAGAGCAAGCTAATCAGTTTGAGGGTTTAAATGACGTTCCTTTATATACTGATAATCTAGAGAATGATCCGGGGATGGATGCTTTTGAGTAGGATATAGATGATCCGGCAAATCTTGTGCCACCCACTACTAGAGTTACTTCTTCTACTTCTGCTCCAGTAGATGTTGCTGGTCCTTCTGAACCGAATATTGATGATAATGATGATGATTCGGGTTCAGATTCTGATACAGACAGACCATGAAAGAGAAGAAGAAGACAAGGAAAAGGGATTGATGTTGTTGAGAAGATACAAGCTCTTCAGCGACCTTAGTCTGAAGTTGATAGAGAGTATACTGCATATCAAGCTGCTATGGAGAGGTCTCATGCACCTACATCAGGTGATACTCCATCAGTTGCTCCTTTAAGAGCTTCAGTTTCTGATATTCCAGTTTCGGTATCTGCTACTACTTATGTTGGTGAGAAGAGGCCGAGAACCAAGTTTGTGATTAAAGGAAGTGGTTCTCAAGCTAGAATTGTCACTGAGGCTACAACTGTTACGACTATCAGAGCTTCAGAGTCTACAGTTCATCCTGAGCCAGAGCCGGCAGTTCCTGCTCCTAGGCCTCACACTACTCCTGTTCAGGCGTTAGTTATGGTTGCTACAGTGATGGAGTGAATGCTGTTACCTTTACAAAGACCTCAGATGCCTCCTCCATGAACTTTTAATGCTCGTATGCCTTCGTTTGAGACTACGATGCCACCGCCTACTACTACTTCTAATGTTGCTTCTACTTCCAGTTCAGCGCTTCCTTTACAAGTTCAGCTGAGTTGTGTAATATCTGAGAAGATAATGTTAGAAGTTCGTATGTCATCCATGGAAAAACAGTTGAAGATTCAGGCTGAAGCACATCAGAGGGAGATGGACAAGATGACTGCATTTGTTCGTTCTCTTAGTGAAAAAGTTGATCGATTCTTGTCTCAAGGGCGAGATAAAGATGGTTTGGGTTGTAAGGATGATGAGTTAGCAAGAAAAAGAAGAGATGATGATCCTGAAGATCAAGATCCAACTCAAGATCAATCCAAAGATGTTGTTATTGAGCCAGAGAATTGAGATCAAGATCAAGATGCTGATGTTGCTGAGATTGTTGCTTTAGAGACTGCATAGATTCAAGGGGAGTCTCCAAGACAAAGAGAGTCAGAGATCGCTGGTACAGTTGGTGCTAGTACTTCTGGGACTCATAAAGGAAAAGCAGTTATGGTTGCTCCTGGTGCAGATCCTGAAGATTCATCAGATGAGGAAGATTCCAATTTAGGTAAATCTAGTTATTCAAGTAAAAGTCCTGATTATCACAATCCAAAAAGTGTGAGGTCGGAACAAGAAAGGCTAGAATGGGAGTTGGAAGAAAAATTTGGAAATGATCCTCATCATCGTGTTCATGAAAATTTTAAAATATGGGGAAATCTTAACACAGAGGTTGATCATGCTAATATTGACCTTGATAGTGATCAATGGTCAGATTCAGATCGTCAGAAGAAAGAAAGGAGACGACAAAAGATTTTGAGTCGTTTGCCGTCTAACTTTGATTCTAGTTCTGATGAGACTGAAGATGAAGATTATCAACCTGGGCGTTAATGATTTTTGTAATATGAAATGGATAATAATGATTATAAGATAAATATTAATGTATTGATGTTTACATTATATTTATGATATAGTTTAATATTATTTTGTGTTATTTATACTTGTTTTTATTTGTGTAGATACTTTATGTTCTTTATCTTGTTTGTTTGAAATATAAATTGCAGATAAGCTTCAAAAGATAGGTGCATTGGAAGGTATTGATGATACTGATGATTCAGACAGTATTACTCAAGAAGACTTGGAAGAAGGAGAACTCGTTCCTAATCCAGCATGGACTGAGTTGCTGGAAAAGCCTTATGGTTTTGACGATGTTTTTGGTGACATACTAACAGAACCAAGAGGGTAACAAGAACATTTTCGACTTAATCCAAACGTCAGAGATATTCCAGATGAACCTAAAAATGCTGCAAAGTTAAATTTCAAAGTTTTTGGGAAGATTATTGATGATGGACATGAAAGTATGGTTGGACTTGACTGGGTAATTGATGCTACGCGAGAGTTTGATATAGATGAATATAATCTACCTCCGGCGGTGCAAGATCCTAACTTTTGCATAGATCGTTGGGTTCCAGCATACAGAGGTCGTAATGACATAGGGGTGTGTATTTCAAGCCTTCAATATTTTGAGAATGTATCTCAGATATTGATGCATCTACATATATCTCAGTGATACAAAGTTGGTTTTATGATAAAAGACTCAACTTGTTTGTTATCAAGAGAAAAGAAGGGTGTCAATACATGTCAGTAAAGTTGAAACATCTCAAGAGCTTGAGTGAATCAGATTTGATAGAGCTAGGAAGAAGATGGTTCGTGAATCTACAAAATGATAGAAATGCAGATTATTTTTGGCAGAAATTCCAAAAAGAAAGAAGATGGCATTTCAGTGAAAGAGGGTTAAAACCTGATGATAGGTTGATTAAACCCAGACCAAAGAAGAAGATTACAAAGCCAGATGGCACGATTGATTATGTTCAGAGACCAATCAAATGTGTTGAAAGAGTTCCTGCTATCAAATGGGATCAAGATGTGCTGAGAACAATGACTTATTGGCAAATTGAGTTCAAATCAGGGGAAGCACAAATGTTCGTGGATAATACGAAGGAAAAGATGTTGCTTCGGATGTATGACCCAATGCAAGTTGTCAATCTATCAAGAGGTGATCAAAGAAGGTTAATAGAGACACCTTGCTCAGCAGCTGTATTTTGGAGGACTGAAAAAGAGCGCTATCGCAAGATTCTCGGAGTTTGTTTAGCTGAGAGAATTCATACAAATAGCCGAAGATTGCTTTTTGAAGATCAAGCTTGAAGTCCGTTGTTAAAGAAATCTAGTCGCTGATGTCAAGGGGGAGTCTGTAGATGCAGATTTTTGTGACAACAGCAACGTAGATTTGGTTAACTATTTTGTTCTTAGGAATTTATATGTAATCGTTGAATAATAAGTCGTTAGGACATATGTTTGTGTTTAATGATTACGTTTGGACTTCAATATGAGATGTGTTTATGTTTATTGTTATGTTTGTGTGTTATAATTACGTTTGGACTTCAATATGAGATGTGTTTATGTTTATTGTTATGTTTGTGTGTTTAATGATTACGTTTGGACTTCAATATGAGATGTGTTTATGTTTATTGTTATGTTTGTGTGTTATATTTATTGTTTTGCAGGTACAGGGATGTAGAGCCAAGGTTAGAAGTGTTGTAAAACACTTAAACGATGGCTGGGCATTATGTAGTATGTGAAATAAGGTCCAAGAAGACACTCCTCGTGCTGACGTCATCGGCATGTAGGAATGCCTTCGTGCTGACGTCAGCACGGAGACAAGGTGTCTTGGTGGATCGGTTTGATTCTCTTCGTGTGAAGCCCAAGCCCACACGAATTAGTACAATACAAGTATAAATACAAACCTAAAACGTGAGTTAGGTAACGAATTGGTGCAATTACGTCGAATTGTTTCAATTGAAATCTCCTACACAAACTTACACGAGGATAACACTTCGTGTAATACCTTAGGTTGATTAATTACTCATTAATTGACAAAAGGCTTTAGCAAACTAGTTATCTCAAGAGGATTCCGCACTCTTGACATAACGAATCACATCTTGTTTACGATCAGACTTACTAGGGACTTACAGTATAGTTAATAAAATCTCAACAGTGGTATTAGAGCGTAGGCTCATGCATGGTATAATCACTAATAGAAATACAATTCGTTAGGTTTTCCGAATTGTATATAATTGGTTGAATTAACCCGTATGTGCGTACCGGGTCGGTTCACCCATGTGACTACTATAGAATTTAGTTTTTATTGTATGCCTATGTACATGCACCCATAGCCATGACCGTAGTCAAAAAAGATGATATAGGATATTACTATGCGTAACCTTCTTTTTAGTCCATACGTTTTATTAGTAGTGATCGTTGATTGTTTCTCAAGTTTTATTTTTCAAATGAGATTGAAATAGTATGAGTTTATTTTGGAGAAAATAAATTTTAGATTTTGAGAAAATAAAATTGATTTTTGAGAGAATTAAATTAATTTTTATAAATGTATTTTAAATTAAATTAAAGAGTAATTTTTTAATTCTTGAAATCAAAAATGAGTGGCATACTCAAAAGGAAATCTTGAGAAACGGAAATCATTTCGAGCTTATTTATATTGATAATAGTTGTTGAAGTAAGTGGGAGCTCGGTGTCGGATCAGGAAAATAATAGACGTAGTAACTTGCTTTACTTGGAACTACATGTAGAATTATGGACTAGTTTATGCATGCGGATATATATGTATTAATATGGTTTAAATGATGCATGTTGTTTTTAACCCTAGAGATTAAAGAACATATATAAATTAGTTTTAATGGAGAAATCGTTTTTAGAATTAAAACTAAAATGAGTTTTATAAAATAGAAATTTTGAGAAACTCGAAATAAAGTTTTACGAAATGAATCAAAATTAAGAAAGAGTTTTTAATTTCATGCATTTTTTGTTTGTGTTGCTCTTTTATGCCTTAGACGTCACAAACAATTTTCGTAGAACTTAATAGGTTAAAGTTGTTAACTTGAGTAGGTGCAAGTAATTTGTTTTGAATGCATGCGAAACGAATTATCATTAGGCTAATTTAGTTAGTTTAAACTATTCTACCCTTATAAGAAATCCCTGTCATCCTATGAGAAGCACCCGACCGTTTACACTCCCTGTTGCTCTGGAAAAGTTGCCTAAGCCATAGTTAGACACGGGGTGGTCCTTCGTATCTGCCCATCCCAGTTACCAGATACGGACAACCACACGCCACTTTATATGCGGATTTTGCTAGGTCGCCCTGGAAAAGTTGCCCAGGTACTAGTCGGCAAGTATGAGACTAAACATGCCTTAGGATCAAGTAGTGATCAAAGTCTCATTAAGAGTTGTAATGTAGGATCGGTTGCAAAACCGGCCTTATTGATAAACAAACATGTGGTCGTCTCGATAAGTTGTCGGATACACGTGATGTGGACTCAATTTGGTTCTTTAAGCTTTAACTAATAGAAAAGATTTTTGAATATGTGTTTTGAAATCTTTGGGTAGCTATACTAGTTAAAGATAAATATTGAATTGCTAAAATGAGAACCTAGTTTAATTAGTAAACTCCGCTAGTTGTTAAATGTTATTTGAATCGACTTCAATATCATGACTTGAGATTTATTCTCGAAGCATGAGAAGAAGTTGCATTTTCTTGACGTTGTCTCCGATAACAAATACACTATTGCTATCTTGTACTCTCTAGTAATACGATGAGCAAAGTGAAATTGTTTATTTGTCTTGTGATTGCAATATACCTTTTGATGATCAAAAGGAGTCGAGCATTCGAAAGCTCACATCATGATTAGAAAGTTTGTAGCATGTTCGAGAAAAAAGCTCACTAGAAAACCATGATTAATATTGTATACGATAAGACAATCTTTGTAACCTTATGAAGCGGGTACATGGACAGTTTACAACGACTTATATCACTTATGCGTATGAGTTTGGGACGAATTACAATTCACCGACCAAACCCTACGAGCATATTCAATATGCCAAGGTGAGATAAGAGTATGTTTAAGTTGCATCAAAAGTTGAAAGCGACTAATGGAGCTATGCTAGGCAAGGCTCTAGTTGTGATAAGTATGGATAAGTCAAGAAACCCGATAGAAGGTACAAGAGGTCGAGTGAAGAACAAATGTGTTTTGTTCTCACGATGACATTTCTTAATCCAAGAAAGGGAACAAGAAGAGTTCTTAGAAGATACTACCTATAACGATGTGGTTTAGATAGGTCATTTGGAAGTGAAGCAATTTTGACTATCTTACTAGCAAGATTATGTCAAATAGAAGCTTTGCTAAATAAAGTATCTATATTGATTATATGTTTTCCTAAGATGGATGGCAATAGGTGTCAACCTAAGATTTGTTGAATTAATCAATATCGGAAAACAAGTAGGAAATGCAAGACTCGAGATTCTAGAATCACAACGTTGAAGAGCATGTCGGATTTTACCTAAGTGTCTTGATCTAGTCTTGTCATTTGAACGAAGATTGTTCTTGGTCTTTAGAAGTCGTATATACAAAGTTTTGGATATTTATATTCGAAATTTTCTAAAGTATTACACTTAGTTGTTTTACTTATATATGGCGTCATAAATTCCTACTCATTGATAATCAAAAGTTTATTTTGGATCATACGCGTGAAAATAGAAATGCCTTGCATTTTGTTTGTCTTCACACTTATATGAAACATACGAGATATGGTTCAAGATGATCTAAAATAACTTCATCCGTTTTTGGTTAAACCTTATTCCAAGTAGTTGAATGTTATATGTTATGACATTAATAGGAATTATCTTGTTTCATGTCTAATAATAATGATTCGTGAATTAGTCAAGAGTTAGCCTTGATTGATAAGTATCTTCATGGTTTCCAAGATAAGTGAAACTTATCAAAATCAAGGGTTGCTAGAATTCTTAGATTCAGTGGGAGCGATGTAGATCTTGAAAGGTTTCAAGAGACACGAATCACAACCTTCTTGAGATGATTGGCCATTACGCGTGGTGGGCCTTAGAGTGTAAGCTCAGAGGCGCAGGGGATTTAGGTTAAACCGAATATCTACATGTTGGATTAGTAGGTTCTAATCGAAAGATCCATATAAGTGATGATTGAAAGCTTGTAAAGTTGCAAAGCATTCGAAGTCAATGAGATTGATTTCTGAATCCAACTTGAAACTTGTCTTGAAGTAACAAGATACTAATTGCCCTAAGCTCATAAGTTAGCTATAAGTTTTAAGCAATAAAAGGTCACCATAAGCGAGAACGATAAATGGTGCAACCTAAAGGTTAATCTAAACCTTTATATAGTATCTTGAGATATGATTGGAAAACTTCAAATCATCAAAAATCCGAATGTGCTCTTTGAAGCATATTGCATTAATGCGTTAATGATGGTTAATATAAACACAATTAAGGCATTGTACATAGACTTGGCATTTAATCTGTGAATATTAGCTTAAATAAGATTACATGATCGTGTCTAGAATTGTCTCTAGATAAATGTTCACTTTAGATGAACCCCATGACATTATGTGAGTAGATACTCAAGGTGAAACTTCAAAATTTTAATGAGAAAGTTACTCATGAAATGAAGTTTCTCGGCTATGTCTTAATTCATTTATATGATTCAAATAAGTTGGTTAGATAGTCTAAACTATATTCGAGATCCAAGAGTCTTGGATTGTCGATAAGCGGAAAGGAATAAATTTCTTATGGACGAAAGAGATATATTAGTTATTCATAATATCTCAATGAAAGACAATAGTAGTCCATTATTGGAATTATAGAATATATCGCCCCTCTAGAGGCATATGGAAACGTCTTGTGAGATATATGATATTTTATCATATCATATTTACGAGATACTTGCGACACGCTTGAGAGAGAGATCGTGTGGATATTCTAAAAGGTTCAATACAAGTGATGGATTAAGCAAGACCCCTAGGGGAAAGGTATATTCTTGGTTAATGTGAATTGACTAAGAGTTTGGGGTTAGGTTTGCTGATTAATCAGATTGTGATAAAATTTTAGTATTTAATATTGGAACCTATCGGAAGTGTTGAAAGAGAATAATAGCATTCTTATTCATACGCTCCGAGTTCTATATTTGCATGTTTAAAACCAATCCATGAGTCATGTAAATGATTCTAAATACGTTGCCCATTACCGCTCATTGATTACGGGAGTAATAATGAATAAAGGTAATTGTGAGAGATGATATATTATTTGTGTTGCGTAAATAATGTGTATAGAGGTACAATCATTTCACAAGTATTCAAGAGAGGGAGTTGAATATTGGGATAAGACCCATTCCTCAAGTAATCATGTGGATCATGTTGACATGCATGAATCTTGAGAAGTGGTAGTGTCTAGTTGTCCTTCGACTTGAGACGCATAGGCGTGTCCCGGAGTACGTAGTCTCATACTTTGATTCAGTACCGAACCTGGAACTTAACCGACAGTAGTATGGGTTGTTTTGGGTGTGAGGTGAAATATGGATGGGACGTATGTTGTCAAGAAAGGATTTGTTCGCCAAAGAGTCGGAAAGCTATCACGCGGCCACTTGATGAAATGAACTGATTAAGTGCATGGCCATGCCCCGAGTACATTGCTTATGAATGTGTTTCTAAGTAATTGTATTTTGGATTATGTCACTTCTTTTCGATAGATCGAGAGCGTTGCTTGTACTGTGCCTCATGACTCGATGTGATATCGGAAACATATAGGGAGGACTAGACATTGTACCAAAGCATTAATAGAGTTTAATGTACAACATCTAGGAGCTGATGTTGGTTCCCGTCACGGAATTACATTCATACATATTTGGGGGCATCGTCGTGTTGCTAGACGAACGTTCGGTGTCAGTATACTTGACGTATGTTGGGATGATCATCATATTGGACATATCCTCAAGTGGGAGTGTTGAAATTACGAGAATATTCCAATATAGTTATACGACCTCATATCTATGAACCTTTAGGGTCGCACGCGAAGAATGGGGAGGGCTTAGTTGAACTTCATATTTATAACAAAAGAACCATTTGAAATGATAATAACTAGAAGTTTCTCAAAATAGTTTTTGGAAAGTTTCCAAAAATAGATTTGGAAATGACGAGCGGGTCGGAAACGCGAGTCGGGTCGAAAGCGGGATCGACATCAAGCACCATGAGTCGACAAAGTCGACCCATGGGGTCCCACATAGGTCGGCCACGTTAAGGAAGAAAAAGGAAAAAGGGTTGTTTCCTTGTCCCACATTGATTGGGAGAAGGAAACCTAAGGGTTTTCTATTCTTATAAATAGAGACCCAAAACCCTTTTTCCATTTAATCTTCTCTTCTTTCTTGTGAAGCTTGGGTCGAAAATCTCATGCCCTTTGGTAGAGATTTTTGAGCTAGCTTTTCTAGTTATTTTTATATTCGGTGGGTATTTAGTTATAACGGTGAAGTTATAGCTAGCACTTAGCTAAGTGCCGAAGATCCGTTCGTGTGTACGAGTCTTTAGAGGAGTTCCTAAACTTGGGCTCTAGTACGTGACGGAGTTCTCGTCTCCGGGTTTCTACAAAGAGGTTAGGTTTCTTTCTTTGTTTATTTATTTATTAATTATGTAAGTTCAGGTCGCCCTCGTTTGTCGGACCGTCGAAACGAGATTGACTAATGATATGTCGAGGTGCGGAATCCCTCGAGATAACCCATGGTTTTTATATCAACCTTTTTAGGATATATATATATATATCTGTGCGTGGACATAAACACTCGTATTTGGATAATATAGTGAGGCGGCTTTCCGGACAAACTATACCCACTTGGTAACCTAAGTCCTAAGCCAACCAACACGAGTGTGTGTTTTACGGTTCGTGCGTGAGTCGAGTAGCACCCTCAAGATCTACTAGATTTGTGTGTTCTTAGCTCTAGTAGTTTCTCTCTCAAGATTTGCTCGTTTCTCTCTCTACACTCTTGTCTTGAACACGCAAACACACACCCACTATTTATAGGCAAGGTCCAGGAACACACAAAACCCTATGGGTTTGAGTGTTTCCATGTCAGGCCCATAAAGCCCATTAGGGTTTGGCTTGTTTGTGTGTTTCCTTGAACACACAAACTGTTTGAGAGTTCTTCTGAACAAGCAAACTTTTGCTTGTTCCCAAGAAACTCTCAAACCATTTGAGTGTTCTTCTGAACAAGCAAACTTTTGCTTGTTCCCAAGAACTCTCAAATGACACTTAGGAATATTTGAGTTAATGTTCCTACTGCTGTTAAACGCGGAACCAACATTAACTCAGCCGATGTTCCTACTGCTGTAAACGCAGAACCAACATCGACTCAGCCGATGTTCCTACTGCTGTAAATGCATAACCAACATCGACTATATTACCGTTGGAAGTATATTAAGTTAATGTTTCTACTGTTGTTAAACGCAGAAACAACATTAACTTAATTACCCTTTACATGTAATGTCTACATTCATGTCAAGTACATGCAAAACACAAATAATAAACAAACATATAAACATATATAAAAGGATCCCAATATGATCCCAATATATGCCAAGGTAATTTCATTGACAAACGGTAATTTTACAAGATAAATTACAAGACTTGAATATAAAACACACAACACATCTAGAATCCTTTTGTCACCGAGAAACATGCACCAACAAATTAGTTGGTTATATTGCATGCATGATAGATCGTAATTAGAGAATTAATTAGTTAATTGTTTTATTAACTTATTCTGCATATATAATTAGTTAGGTTAGTTAATTATTGCATAAATAAATTAAACTAGATTAATTTATTTGCTTAATTAATTAATCGTAACTAATTAGGATGTTCATGTTTTATTAAAAGGTTTTTAATTAAACGATTTTTGTTAAAATTAGGGTTTCGAATTCGAACCCCCTTTCCAAGGGGAATTCGAATTCGACTTCACATATAATTAGGGTTTCGAATTTTGGCAACCCTTTTCAAGGGAAGTTGAGTTCAACTAGGATTAATTAAATTGAATTTTAATTATTTACATTTTAAACCCTAAGTTTCAAATAAACTCATTTGAAGTCCTTTCAAATTATGAACATCCATAATCGATACAAAGAGTTGTATAGTTAATAAAATCCCAACACATACAAACAACGGGCTCTATTCCTCCCATTACGGCAATAGAAGAGTTTTGTTTGCAGTCTATGAACATAAAGCATACCGTTTACAAACACAATGCTTATTTATAAAGTATACTTCACATTTCACACCATGCTTATTTATAAGTATTAACCTTGCACATCTGTAAGCACAACAAATTGCCTTGGCTCAGGCTTTACAGAAGTACACAGCTTCTGGGTTTCTTTGAGTCACTTGGGCAGCAGATGGGGTCGGTTCAAAGCATTCATCGGCACTCTCGGGTTAAGTTCTTGTGCCACCTTATTTCTCATTGAAAGCGCGTTGTCTCCCCTAGAAGGTGCAGGAACATCCTTGGTGGCAGCTGAACGGGCTAGTTTGGCTTTACGGTTATTCAACCTGTTGACAATAAAGAATAAGAAAACACACAGGGGACTTATCTAGCTATGTATGTGCATATATGCATTAAAATAGCTGGCAATTCCAATTTGGGTTTCTTATATCTCTAGTGTTCAAAGCATCAAACAACTTAAAACAGAGATACAGATACTAATTAAAGAAAAACAAAGTTGCAAAAGTGCATTTTTAATGTATAAAGTTCCTAAATTATTTATCCAACAAATTAGATGATTGTTAAAATATTATTTTGCATCATGTATGACATCAATTTTAAATATAAAGTCTGGGTCAACCCAACCCAACCCAACCAAACTAGTTTGACCGATACGGGCCATATAAAAATGATTACTTGGTTTGAAGTTTGAACCCTTAGTCAACCAGTCCAACCCACTCACTCATCTTGCCAAGATGTTAAAACAAATAAACTTTGTAGCTATATGTAATTCTAAATTTACAAAACCATAATCGTAGAAAAAAAACAAGTAGTGAAGCGAAACAAGACGAATCACGACAACCGCCATTCATTGTCGACCAAGAAATGTTTGGTTTTGCCGAATTGCACGGATACATGCTAGTATATATAAAATGACTAAGAGCTTAAGACAGATTAACATATTCTACAATGAAATGTATGTATAGAATATACAGTTGTTTAAGCAAGGGTTCTCGCTTACGTACGGGGGGTTAATCTTGTTGAGGACTAGACGGGAAGGTTGGGGATACTTGCTAACGATTCCCTTACGGTGATGGATTCGTCATCCACGCCACCAAGTATTTTAGGTATGTGAATAGTGTCATATCCCAAATGAGGATTTGGGATGAGTATTTATAGGGGTTGTGGATCGAGGTTGGCCCCTCGATACCTTGTACGATCCAATGAGAGTCCATGAGCGTGGCGCTTGTCTTGTAGTGTTGAAGGGGGGCAAGACCTGCCATTTGAAGGAATACTGAGACAGTACGTGTACGGCATGGTCAGTCCTTATCGCCGCCCGCTTAACTTACCGGGGACATGACCGTAGCCGGTACGCTCTGTTACGTTCCAGCCGTGTTCCGGTGTTTCGGTTGAGGACACCGTGGTGGTGTACCATCAAGCCCCCCAGCTTGGCGTTTTGTTGTGCGAAATGCTAAGCTTCGATGGCTTCAATTTAATCTCTGGCACGGCGCGTTCCGAATATTGTCCGGCTTCCCTGCTGAAGATGCCGCGGAGCTATACCATCAAGCCCCCCAGCTTGGCATTTTGCGTGTACACGTCATGCCAAGTTATTCAGGCGTTAATTAGTATTTTTTGCGCGTGGGCGTTTTTGTATTTAGCCCATAAATGCCATAATAATGGCGCTTGCCATGTTGTTTCAGTTGCAGAGACACGTGGCGCCCATTAAGGTTTTGTCCGCTGAAACGTCCCTTCATCGTGCATGTCTTGTCCTTCTTTGCCTATTTAAAGACTTTTCACCCCCACCCCCCTTTTTACTTCATTTTCTCCTTTTCATCTTTATCCTATATTCTCTCCCTTTGTGACCTTGAACGGACTTGATGGCTGCTGTAAAAAAATGACATTAGTACACAACTGTGCACTGTTACTCCGGAACATGTAGCATGCTTTTTGTCAAAGCATAGGTTTCCGACTACTTTCCAGTATATGGCTCCGGGTCCGGACGATACTGCGGAGCATCCCCCACCCGGTATGGTTACCTTGTATTTCGCACCTTTTGAAATTGGAAACGTCCGTCTTCCCTTCACAGATTTTTATTTGGGCATCCTTAATCACTTCCGGGTTCACGTTTCTCAGTTAAACCCATTCGCCAACTGTCGAATAGCTTTGTTTGAAGCTGCATGTCGTGCTCATGGTGGTGAGCCTACGGTCTCGCTGTTCCGTCGCTTCTTCCGTGTTGGCAAAGCTGGTTCTTGGTGCACTTTTGAGAGGAGGTCCGACAGTGGGGCCGGAGAGTGTCTGACTAAAGTTCCGGACTCCCTTAAGGGATGGAAGAGCAAGTTATTTTTTGTTTCTAACACAGTTATTCGTCCGGCGTTCCCTTGGGCTGGCATCATGAAGAAACAATCTAGAGGAACCATGGCTGATCCGTTCCCACATGGTGGTTTTGACATGGGCTTGTGGAGTAGGATGGTCAACGAGCCTATTCGTTATCCCGTTCTTCTGGAAGTTGTTCTGTATTTAGCTCGTGTCTCTTCGACTTGGGCCTTTTTATTTTTGACATTCTTCTTTCTTTGTTTCAGTTATGGACTTGGGTCGTTATCTTAAAGGTAGCCATAGGGATGTTTCTTTTATCCCTGATCTGGAAGATGCAGAAGAAATTGAGTATGTGGACTTTGCTGATCGACTAGTGGTTGGGATGGGTCAAGATGCTGATGTTGGCGGTGTTGCGGATGTTGATCCGATTATTATTGCTGATCATGTTGATGTTGAGCCAAGGGATGCGGTTTGCCCGGATCGAGGTGAGGCTAACACTTCCTCCTGCTCGACTCTTGGCAAACGTAAAGTTGCTAGTGCTGAAGGTGTTGGGACTTCTTCCCATGGGCCCATTAGTCTGCGTAAAAGGAGGTCCCCCCGTGGGCAGTTCTCTTCTCCTCCTTTGGTCCTTTCTGTTAAGCGAACTGAAACTCCCCCTGCTTCTTCTCGAGGGAAAGCTCCGGTGACGACTGCGGTAGCCGGTGAGGATTCCGTGAGCACTCCTACTGATGTATCCTCTCCGGCCACTTCTGAGGAGGATGCTCCTCGTCTTTTTATTCCTTTTTTCGAACAAGTGTTGAGTACCAGCCTATTGGATAATGCTAGAGAGTGATTTGACTGTGTGTCCAATATCATGGTTCCTTCCAGGATGGAATCTGCAGAGTGCTTGGAGGAGGCCAAGTTTGTGGATTTTGCTAATCATTCCTTAATTGATCTTATCACCGTACAGGTATCTTATCCTTATGTATTTTTTGTATTTATGTACATCATCTGTGTGTATTGTTTTTGTTTGTTATATATATTTATCTTTTCACTATTTTCTGTATATATTTTGCAGTCTGACTTCTTGCGGCGTCTCTCTATTGTTAACGAACATAGGCGTCGTTTGTTGAAAAAGAATTTGGAGCCTGAGAAGGAGTTGGCTGCTCATCAATCTGCGGGTGAAGGTGTGTCCTCTTTGCGCAAAGAATTAGAAGGGTTGACCTTGCGCTGTTCTGAGTTGGAGGTTTGGCAAGGTAAGTATGAGGAAGCTACGGAGAAGGCCAAGACTCACCTTGCAGATTTGGCGTCTGAGAGGAGCCGGTCGGCTGATCTTTCATTAGAGATCGACCAGTTGAAGATTGAAAATAATGTTTTACGGCGTAATCTGGAGGAATCCGCGGAGCAGAAGCGGTTGTTGTTGGAGGGAATTCCATCACGTGTCCGGACGTTTTTGCGTAGTGACGAGTTTAATGAGTAGATGGGAGTTGTCCAACAAGTTGCTATGGATGCTGGTGGCCATCGTTCGATTGGAGTGATGTAGCCTTTCTTTAAGGAAGGGACGGATTTGACTATTCTGCCTACTTATATGCCACATGCCTTCACCAAATTATGCTCGGATGCGGATGCACTCGCTGATAAGGATTTCCCTTTCCTCAGCCGTTTGGCCTCTTGCTTCTCTCTTCCTGCTGCGGAAATCCTTCTTCTGGAGCCTGCTGTCCTTCCCGATGATGCTCCCTGATTGCCTTATTTATCATTAGCCCTGCGTGGCTTTGGGGTGGATGCCCTTTAGATAATCTTTACTTTTCGTAGTCTGTGCTGGTTTGAGTTGGCCAGCTTAACTTAACATATTTTTTTAGGTACGCCTTGTGCGTTCCGTCGTATATATGGCTCGCCCTTTATTTTGTTTATATTTGGTGTCCTCTTTTTAAGTGAACGTACTTTTGTTTGCTCGTTTTTGAGTCGCATGAGTGTGGTTGGGACGTGCTGCCGCCAGCACAGAACGTACTTTAAGCAAGGGTTCTCGCTTAGGTACGGGGGGTTAATCTTGCTGAGGACTAGACGGAAAGGTTCGGGATACTTGCTGGCGATTCCCTTACGGTGATGGATTCGTCATCCACGCCACCAAGTATTTTAATTATGTGAATAATGTCATATCCCAAATGAGGATTTGGGATGAGTATTTATAGGGGTTGTGGATCGAGGTTGGCCCCTCGATCCAATGAGAGTCCAGGAGCGTGGCGCTTGTCTTGTAGTGTCGAAGGGGGGCAAGACCTGCCATTTGAAGGAGTACGTGTACGACATGGTCAGTCCTTGTCGCCGCCCGCTTAATTTACCAGGGACATGACCGTAGCCGGTACGCTCTGTTACGTTCCGGCCATGTTCCAGTGTTTCGACTGAGGACACCGCTGTGGTGTACCATCAACAGTATAAGCAATAAACTAAGATAGATCTTTAACAAAATCAAAATAAAAAGTGTGACTAGTTTCCTTATTCAGTACCTCATAGTAAACATAAAATATGAGATCAAATGAGTATACAAGAGTTACAATGCATATGATTGTTAATGGAACTACAAAATAAACTGCATAGTATTGTCTTACTAGATCAAACATAAGTTACCTTACCTCTTTCTCTATCTCCTGTGCAAGCCCTGTGGTGGGAGCCAACACTAGTGCTAACGAGCCATCTCCACGCCGAACAGAAGGCTGGGCTATACAATGCTGCATGGAAGAGATAAATCTAAAAAAATAGAAAAATAGAATTCATCATACAAATCGTAGCTTATGGTAGACAATAGTACAACTATGCTTACTTTCTTTTAGGGTGGAGGACAAAGTGTTATATGAAAGTGATGTAAACTTATTATTTGAGGAAGGCTAGCCCTGATTGGCAAGGAGAAAAAAGCACGGCTAGAGAGATGGTCTTTTCCTCTAGCGATGATCCTCCCCTCTTCCTTTTCTGCACGGTCTATAACAAAAAAATCAAACGTTTAGCAATTTTATTATAATATTTCTAAAAATGTATCAACTTCTTTAAAAATGTATCAACCAACTTATGGGCATTCAAAGGGCCTTGGCAATCTAAAACAACTGCTATAAACCATACCAACTACAACCACGGGTATAAAGAGCAAGTCTTTCTTATTCCATGTGTTTGGCATATTTTGACCTTGCAAATCTTTTTCATTCCTTATGATTTCAAGTCTTCAACAAAGCAAGTTTAAAGCAGAAGTTCAAACTGAATTGGAAAAATTAGTAATTTTTTCATTCCTTAAAAAATGTCATGGATTCGTTAATTTTTTTATAAGTTCCAGTCCTAATTTTTCATAGTGCGATTCTTGTGTTCAAGAACAAATAAACATAAATCTGCTTCTTACATTACATGTGCACTCTAGCTATCCAAAATAAACCAATTTCTCCCTTCGGGTTGGAGGGGATTGTTAGCAATGAACTATAATAAAACCATTTATAAAACGAACAACAAAATTAGCAAAATACCTCCTCTAGATTTTCCTCAGCTTCACTACTAAAGCTCCCTCTTTCATCAAGAATGACACCATGAAAGAAAGTATATGTTTAAAAAAAACAATTAATATTCCAGTGAAAAATATGAATCAAATCGATCACCTCGTTCGTGACAGGGTCATCATATTGTGGAAACTTTTTCTTTTCAAATCCAGGGTCTTCATTGAAACTGCAAGGTAAAATAACAAAAAAAAAGGCAAGATTAGTTGATGGAAGCATTACTAAATGAATAGAGATGACAAAATGGGGGGTTCTCTAATGACACAAAACGGATATATACTTATTGAGACTAGATTGATCTGGAGCATTTTTTGTCCAGAAGCGTTAGTTTTTCAGGGTCGAACATAATTACAAAAGCTCTATACTTCAATAATAATCTAATATATTTCAATAAGTTGGTTTAATAAGTTCATGCATAATAAATACACTCTAGGCGATTGGCACATCTGAGGCTGACCATATCATATTTCGTATCTTTTATGTTATCCGTTTAACCTGTTAGATGAAACATGAGTTGAATCAACCCATGCATATATGGGTCGAAATTTCCACCTCTAGAGAGCTAGAACAATATTCAACAGCTACACTTACTTGTCATCATAGACTCCAGTTTTCTTTTTAGCAGCCTTGTAAGCCGTACACCACCCTCCCGTACCAGTTTTGATCACGTACACCACCCTCCCATACTGACACCTATTAATTTAGGATGAAAGAGAATATAATCAAAACTCAGTCTACAGAAAACAAGAAATTATGTAGCTTGGAACATCATGGCCTCATGCAGGTTCTTAGCCATTCTAGCCCCGTTTCCTTAAGTCTAGTACAAGATAATATGTTTTGACTTTAAAATCGTAACAGGAGATGGCGTGAGTGTGAAAAAAATACATCTAACAGCCTTCAATAACTTGTTCCCACGTGGTTTTTAGTGACAGGGCTACAATAAAAAATGACATCTTCTTATATAATAGGTAGATATAATAGTAAGACTAATAATGTATTAGATTGTCAAAACAAAAATGTATCAAATTTTTATAAAATGTATCAAACTTTTCATACAAAAATTATATAAGAGGTAGAAAATTCTACCTGGTCATCACTAGAAAATGGCACAAGCAAAGGAAAATCAACACAGTAATCCCTCATCTATTTCACTTATTAAACGTCATCCCTCTTCTACCTGAGAACAAAGAGATGCAAATGAATGAATGTAGACTCTCTTTCTGTATAAAAAAAGGAACAACTGCATTTATACTGTATACGTAATGTCAAAAAAATATTTTAATAGTCCAAGGTAATGTGTAGAAAATAGCCCATTTGATTTAATCTGAGCCGCTCAAAACTTTAGATCCGATGGCCAGGAATTGGTCCCCAGGTTTTTTTTAAGACTTGGCTCATTTTATCTTTCACTTATTTTATATATATATATATTTAATTGGGGACATCTTTAGGACGTTTAACTCTCATGAATTTTAAGGGGCTTCAAGAGAATTTCTCACTCCTAGTAGTTTTATCTTTTGGTTCCAAAAAATTAACAAGACTTATTTTCACAAACTAATATACTAGCCTAATTAAGTTGAGTATAAGGATGCACGTATTCTATGATACACGTGATTTATATAGGCATAAGCCCACCCTTAGATGTTGTCCGGTACTTCCATGCGTCTTAATCCAATGGCTCTACATGCACAAGAACTGGTGTGATAGTGACATTATTCTTCTTGTCTTCGGATTCCTTCCATGTGATCGTGCATCCATAAACGACAATGGGCACCTCATAAAATTCGGCAACCACTAAGAAATTAAAAGAACCTGATTGTACCTTGTACCTTCTGAGCATCTCAAATGTTAGTGGTAGTTAAAATTGTTGTCAAAATATAAAACACTTGTGATATTCTAAGCTTCCAAATATTATTTCAAGCTAACTTGTAAATCTATCCTGACTTGACTTGACTAAACATTATCAATGATTTCGTTTTAAAAAAAAATAAGAATAACACATTTAACTATGTATTCATATCTACATATATATTAAAAGTAAAAAATATATATATAAAACTAAAGTAGCAATTTAATATATACGCATAAATTTGTACACACTCAAAACAAATTGTGGCAAGAATGAGGCAAATATAGGTGGAATGTTGCACCATTGACTCAAGAAGTACCAAACCCATAACGTCATATAATATCCAGTGAATAGATGATCCACATCTTCTTGAGCTTCTTCACTGTAAACAATATCGGGAAAATATTATCTTTACACTCAAAAGTACGTTCAAATGTAATATTATACGTATTTATTAGAGTCTAAACATTTACACTTTTAAATGTGAAAATTTAAGTTTGTTAGCACTTATTATTATAGACTTTTTGTAGACATTTATAAGTGTGAACATTTTAACAAAATTTAATACATTTTTAAAAAATGTGTAGAATTTATTGCGTATAAATGACTAATTTGTTATTGTAGTGACAGTCAAATTTTCCTTTGATTAACTCTCGTGAGTGAAACAAATAATTTCCAAACTTTACAATGGCGTTCTATGTACCCCAACACTGTTTCCTATGTGTAAATAGCCCAAGATCTATTTAGTTGTAAGTTATATGTTCACTTTCAAAGTAACGATATTAAGTGTAGCTTTAGTTTTGTATTTCTAATCATTGTGTTTTTCGATTTTGAAAAGTAAACATGTAAATTGAAATAGTACGTGTTTGATACATATGAATGGAATAAGGAGAAAGAGAATTCATTCCTAATCATTTATTTGGTTTAACTATAGAATAGAAATGGAGAATAAAAAGTCATTATCTTTCCAACTTTTTGATTCTACTAAAACCACAAAGAATGAAGAGAATTGATTCTCATAAAACCACAAAGAATAAAAAGAAAGGAAAGCTAAAAGAGGGCCCGTTTTTTTTTCCATACATGTGGCCACAAAGAATTTTGTAATATCTGCATCTACCAATCTTAATTAATTTTGCATTACTTATCAATACTTTGTCTTTCATTAATTAGTTTCATGATTTCCAATTAATTGTATATTGTAAACATTTTAATAAACTAGCATGGTACCCGCGCATTAGGCGGATATCATTGACGAGCTGTTGCTGTTGCTGTAATTTGTACACAAAAGATTGAAGATCCATGATATCCTCCATCATGTATTGGTGAGCAGATGACAAACAAAGAGGGGGGAAGAGGTTGCTGAAGTAGGCAAGAGAGAGAGGGAGGGAGAGTGTGGGGGATTAGATTGTTTTTGGTTTTTTGGTGTATGTAAGAAGCTAATGAGTAGGTAAAAATAAAGGATTAGTATCTCATAATGTAAATAAGTTTACACGAATTGTCATAGTGTGTATCGAACTTCATTCTCGTGCATTGTATATAATGAACTTTCAAATCTTGTGCATTGTATGTATTCGACAAATCAAAAACTTACAAGTGACAGCTTATATGGTTGACACATATACTCAGATACATACAATGCACAAGATTTGAAAGTTCATTACATACAATGCACGAGATTGAAGTTCGATACACACTATGACAATTCGTGTGAAGTTGTTTACATTCTAAAATACTAATCCCAAAAATAAAAGGTAATATCTCATGTCTTAAATTTTCTAAACTTTCAACAATCTTTAAAAGGATATATAGATGAACTTTTAGAGATCAATAATTCAAAAGTATCGTGACATCTAATGTTAAACTGTATAATTCTATTAAACTAAATACCTAAAAAATTATAGAATAAAATACATACAAAATTTATTAAATATTTATTTTATTTAGAATTAAAATAATATAATATTTATGACATCATCAAAATGATCTAAAGATTATAAACATATTGTTTAAACTTCAACTAAAAATCCAGACTTTTTCAATTGAGATTTATATATTAGAGATTAAAAAGATTGATTCATTAATTAGTTATACTAAACAGAGCAATCATTTCATTTTTCTCTGTGTCAATCTCTTTTCATTCCTTTCTTTAATTTCATTCTCTATCATTCACATGTACCAAACACCCTAAGGTGTTATTTGACAAGCCAAAACCCACTTAAGTTTCTTTATGGGTCAACATTTATGATATACTTATTGATATGTGGGATTATGAGTTTCTGAGTCACTTGGCTAGTGTTATTGGTGTACCTATAGCTGTTGATAGGTATACAACTGAGATGTTTGATAAACAGTCAGGTAGGGCTTTGTTTGCTAGAGTATTGGTTGAGGTTGATGCAGAGCATGAGATTCCTAAGGCTGTGATTGCAGATTTTGATGACATAGATAAGAGATTTACACTGCATTATCACTGGGTCCCACCTAGGTGTTCTCACTGTAAGATCTTTGGTCATACTTTTGATGATTGTACTGACAGGCCTAGAATAATAGCAGAGATGGAGGCTAGAATGGCCAATGCAGCTCCATCCTGTCAAGTAGGCCCATCAGGGGCTACATAGGGCCTATCAGGGGCCCATCAAGGTGACCCATTAGGGTCAATAGACCAAGATGGATTTCAGGTACCTAAAAAGAGGAGGTAGAGGCCCAATAAGACCAAGCCCACTGCCATTGTTATTCTTAAGCCTAAGGTCCAATATGTTCCTAAAGTAAACCATAATGAGAAGGGTAAAGCAGTAGCAGCAGCTTCTGTCACAGGTCATTCTACGGATTCTTCTTCCCCAGTAAGGTTCCCTATTACAGATGCAGTTGAATCCACTGCTCATGCTAATCCCAAAAATCACATCATATTAGACCAGATTCACCCAGACCGGTACATGCTTCTACTAGTGATACAACAGACACACAGGTACACAAGCTCGCATAGATCATGACTCCATTCCAACTTCAGCACCTAATATAGTTGTCGGGAACCAGTATGATGCTTTATGCGAGAGAGATTCGGAAGATGAAGTTTATGTTGAGAACAATCCGACTACACAGTTTATGGAAAGCTGATGATGTTCCATAAATCTAGTTTGTCGTTTATTGTTAATTAATATTCGTTAGGCTAGTTTTTTGTTGATTGATTAAGGGGTTTTGAGCATGTTTGGAACTCCTAATTAGGTAATGTTTATGATTTCACATATATACGGTTTGTCGTATATGTGGACTAGTATGGCACCTAGCCATATTACTTGTACTCAACTGTTTTTGAGAAACTAGACTTATGCCCGTGCAATGCGGCGACGGTGGGGGTAGTGGTGGCGGTGACGGTGGTGGGGGTTGCAGTGGGGGCGGCGATAGTGGTGAATGTAAAAGTAATTGATGTTAAAATGTTAATGTAGTTATTTTAAGGGTTGATGATTTTATATTGTAAATTATTTCATTAAGGGTATATAGGTATATTAGTGGTGATGTTTAAATTAGTAGAGAAGGGTATTTTTGGTTTTTCAAAGTTAAAAGTTTAAGAAAAAAAGAAGTATTTGCTTTATTAGATAGTATAGATATAGCTACCGTAACCTTTTGCCTAATTGAAAAAAAAAAAAAAAAACACCCCAAGGTTTCTTGTAAGGAGAAAACATTTCACGCGGAAACTAAAGTACCACATTGACGTTGACCATAAAATTTGCTCGAGGTCTATATATGTAAGTATTCATCATAGATCTGATCATTGTGCTAAAAGCTTAAAACATTCAACCAAACCACAAATCCTTTGTATTAAAAATGAGTGGACCTCCCTCCCATTCCATGTTTCAGCGTTCTGGCAGCAATATCAACGAGCCCGAAAGCGGTTTTTATATGAATTCTGGTCCGCACCTTTCAAAAGCGGTGATAAGGGGCAACGGCGAGTCTCAGGACAGTCAACGCGACCTGGATGATAATATCGAAGTTCAAACTGCTCCTCCGACTTTCACGGAGTTAAATCGTCCAGGGAACTCGAACCCTGGCAATTATGATGGTTCTTTTGATTCTGCGCCTGGTGTTGATGGTCATGTTCGTTATCACGATTCAAAAACGAGTGACTTGACCCACGTGAAAACTCAAGTGAATGCTCCTGGATTAACGGACCAAGTTCATAAAAATCGATCCATGGCTGCAGACGATGATGACGAAGTTGGGGTCAGTTTGGTTGGAGGGACATTTAAGGAGGTGAACCCCACGGCCTACTATGTGGAAAGAAAATGATGACAGATGTTTTTTATTTGATTATATATCAAATGGATTGTTGCCGTTATCTAATTTGCAAACTTTAATTATGTTGTCTTTGAATTTCTGTTTCTTGTAACCTTTAAAATTATTCAATAAATTGCATCTACTTTGATTAGACCTGTAAGGAATTATCAAGTCAACTTCTTGTTACTAGTTCCTTTCGAAAATAGAAAACACGTTCTTGTTAGTAGATTTAAGTTATTAGTTTTATTTTCTTGAAACGACGGGTTTTGAATCACTTCGATCTCCACATACAAGGCGAAAAGCCACTTAAGGTAGACTATAAAACTACATTGTTTAAACTGAGCCTGCATTGAAATATAATTGCTCTTCCAAGAAAAATCTAATAAGCATACCAACTTTAAAGTTAAAAATCACAAGGATACATCTTCTAACTAAGTTAATCAGGCATTATTATATATATATGCTAACTTATTATTAGTTGATATATTTAGATAGATCGAGTTTAGGTGATAGTATTAAATGAATTAAATTTAATGTACACTTGCTGATATATTTCCTCCCATACCTACAAGACTATTTCAAGTTCACCAACCGGTCCCTATTTTTTAAGTCAACTTATGTTCACCAAATTGAAGCTACAATTTCAATCCAATAATGTTGGCTTTTCGTTGTTATGTATCCTAGTCGGTTGATTATATCATGCCATCTTGCTAAATTCGTAGACTTAGTCTTTAATTCGATTTGACATTTGAAACCCCAAATGATGTTAATTATCGACATCAAATACAAGATCTAATTAAGTTGTTCAAAACTCAAAGGTTCGATCTAGAGATTGTTAGTTTCTTGCCGATCATTCATTCAGACATTTATCACAAACATCCAGTAGCAATACAGCCTGACTTGGGGCAAATGTGTGTATATGTTGTGTAATGATTTGCCATCCAATATTTTTGCTACAGGGTTTTGTATAGTGTCGAAGTTTTGGAAGCCTAGGTCAGCAAGAAGGGGCTCGTTAGGAAAGGGTGTGTGGTACTTGGACAGTGGCTGTTCAAAACACATGACTGACACTAAGACCCTGCTGGATAACTACGTAGAGGCTGCTGGCCCTACTGTAGTGTTTGGTGATAACTCCACTGGACAAACAGAAGGATATGGTCTTCTCTCAAATGACTCGTACGAGTCAAGTAAAAAAACAAATTACGTTTTGTATTTGCATAAGATTATATCTATTAATGATTATGGCTAACATTTATTGTTCATAATCATGATCATTAATAATTCTAGTTAAGTAATACATAAGACATTTTATATGGTAACGAACTTCAAATACCATAGGTTTTTTTTATATAATAGTACGTAAAAAATAAATCCTAATAAACTTATATCATAAAAGATACACATTACAATTATCTGATTATGTGCTTCCATGACCTAATTAAGACTAAGGAGCTAGCTGTTTATTTCAAAAAAGTTAAAATTATTTAGTGGAATGGAATTTTCAATTTCTAATGTTAATCTAATATAACATTGAAAAAAAATTTGAATATATTTTCAACCAAATTCCTTAAAATTTTCTCAAACGAACGACCCTTTTTTTTTTGAACGACAAACAAATATTATATTACTTCACTAGCGAAGTGCTAGAACAACATACACATACAACATATATAGCAATTCTAACAAGATAAAATCGAATAAAAAGAGCAAGTAAAACGTCCCTGGTAAACTGTTGAAACTTTCGCAAGAAAGTTCCATGTAATTGAGCTTATCTTGACCCGTTTAACCGCCAGCTTCAATTAAACTTTCAACTTCAATTAAACTTTCAATCTCTGACTCGTATCCATTGAGATCTACACCGATGAGATCACCGACTCCCTTTGTTGCATCCACTTCTTCCTTAAGTCTTGGAACATGCTCCCGATAGTGTATATTTTCGACCAGATCCAATTCAACATCGAGGATAGTTTGAGTCTCCGAGTGTAAACGAGTCTCCATACCTTGGTCCAAAACCGTTGTAGAAGTATCAAAAGTTGGAACTGAATTGGTAGGGATATCCTCAAGAACGAGATCATGTATATCCGACTGTGTATATCTATTGCTGGAGTCCTAGCAGAATAAGTCGATTCTGATGAAGCTGCAGTCTCTGAAGTGGTTACTTTAGCTTTAGCCTTAGAATCCTCTTGCTTTTTTGGTTTCTTGGGAATATATTGATCCTTGGGCTTGGAGACGTGAATCACCCGTGCTGAATGAGCTTTCTTGGGCCTCCTCTTTCTTCTTTTGGGCTGTTGGAAACCCACATTAGTCTCCTCGATAGTATCTTTCGTACCAGAAGAACCTACCTCATTTGTTGGGGCAGCTTCCTTTTTTATATATGGCTATTTCCTTCTTGCCAAGGGTATTTCTTGGAAGGAGATAAACATTTGACCAGGAAACTGAAATACAAATATTACAAAAACCACCCCATTGACGTTGACCATAAAGTTTTGCTTTAGGGTCTATATAATTACATATAATCATTTGTATATCTAATCAAAATATACTAAAACACTCCACCGGAAATATGAGTGATCCTTACTACACTTCAGGACCTCCCTCCTCCGGTCACTTATATCAGCGCTCTAGCAGCATTATCAACGACACCGATAACGTTGCGTCTTACGATCCAGCTCCAAACCAATCAAAAGTGGGCGGGTTCAGAAACTATGACGACGAGCCTGAAACAGAAGGTCAACGCCACTTGGCCGATGCCGATCCTTATCAAAATCAACATCATGCTTCGTCGTTCACCGATATACGACAATTACCAAAATCGAACCCTGGCCACGGTTGGGCTGGATATGATTACGGTTCTGCGGCACCTGGTTTTGATGGTATTGGCCATGCTAACAATTCAAACACGGGTCAGGGTCTGGACTATTCTAATATTCCAAAGAAACCTCCTGGACATTCGGACCTAGTTCATGAAAATCTATCTAATACAGGTGAACCAAATGGTCCAGGCCCAAATCCTTCACTAGATCCAGCAGACTACGTTGGGATCAGTTTGGTTGGAAGGAAATTCAAAGAAGTGAACCCCTCGGCATA